>VZRO01008074.1:306902-348059 GCA_013397915.1 Daphoenositta chrysoptera
AAAAAGAAACCCCCTTGCATCTTTTTGTAAGTATTATCAAATTGGATCCAGGTCAAAACTTTACCATTCCCACCAGCACATGCAGCTGTTGTCTGAGAGAATGGTGTAATTCCAACCCCTGGATAAAAGTGTACATTTCAGTGCATTTGCCATAAGGAGAAGTTTGCCGTTTTTCACAGTTAAAGCAACTTTTCCTGGTTGGTGGTAGTTTCCTTGTCTCCAGTGAAAACTGCCTCAATTTCCTATGGAATGTTTACAGGCAGGAACAGGAAACAGTTTCATTTTATTGCAGCCCCAGAGTGTATTTCCCATTTCATTAAGACCATGAAGCATGTCTTCCAACCCTGCAGGCTGAGCTGTGGCTCGGAGAACCCCGGGGGAGAGTTTTCAGGTATTCCAGGACCTTCAGCAAAGCCCTTAACCAGCTGAAAAGAGCAACTTGTGTCTCCAGGGAAGGGCGAGGTGAGATGAAGTGCCACTGCTGCACCCTCATCTCATTCCAGATCATTGCTACCACTGACACGAGCCCCAGTAGAAGTCACTCTCTTCCCACACAGTAATCCACACAGTGAAACACACCCCCGTGAAACTTTGATTCCTCACTGCACACCTTGCCATCTCCTCCAGGACAAATTCGACCTGCAACTGCTGCTCAGCTGTATTTATGTTTTTTTCACTTGCATACTCATTTCCCCACTGGACACCCCAATTTTTCATCAGATTATTTAAATTCTCAGCTTCTCTCCTGCTACTTAATGCTGCCTGTTCCTGTTCCCTTCCACCTCTTGAGGTGAATGCATCCCAGCAAACAATTTCTCATGGATGGAATAAAAGAACTGCTCCTGAGGAGAGAAAATGGAAGCGGGGAAGCAGGAAAGAGGTAAGTCCCTGAGCTTTGTAGCCTCCAGTGCTTTTCTAACAATGCCCTCCCAACTTGCCAGAACCTGTCAGTCTAGCCTTCCTATTATCACTTCCACTTTGAATTTCTGCTGGAATGTACCCATCTGTTGATTTCCTGTTTGCTGTTTGGTGAGGTTCATAAGGAGCAGCTGCAGTACCTGTCCTAACTCCTTCCTTTCTCCTCCTCCCCTCCTCTTTTCAAACCAGTCACCAAAGTACAGCTGCTCTGGCTTGGAGACCCTACACAGAGCTTGCAAGCAATGTTTGTTAAACACATCTTCAATTAGCTCTAAGCTCCCCAGGTTTAGCTCTGGAAACACTCAACTTAGCAGCTGACCTTTCAGTTCAGTGACCTATCAACTGGACTAATTTTTAAACTCCAATCTTTACCTAACTCTTGGCACTGAAGGAGGGTTTTGCTTTCTTCATCCACCTTTGCTAAATCACACAAGAGTGCATGAGGTGACATTTTCTGTTTTCTAAGGGGCCAAAAGACGATTCTGTTATAATAAGTTCAGTTCTGCTTTTAATCCTTGCCGTCTTCAGGTTCAAGTGACTTCAGAATTCACCCCTATCCATCATCTATCCAAATCATTACATTAGGCCCATCACGGTGGTACAGGAGAAATGAGGTCACTTTCCTGGAAGTATAGTAACTGCTGATTTATTTTATAAAAAAAAGAATCATCCGTAAGGACAGCAAGCTGCAGGATGGGGTGGGATACTGTGAGTGCCTCCTTCTACCTGTTGGATATTCCCAGAATCCCGGAATGGGCCAGGCTGGAAGGGACCACAGTGGGGCAGCTGGGCCCACATTCCTGCTCCAGCAGGGCCATCCCAGAGCACACGGCCCAGAGGAGTCTGGATCTCCAGTGAGGAGACTCCACACCCTCTCTGGTCTCTGTTCAGGGCTCGGTCACTGCCTAGGGAAGAATTTCTGCCTCATGTCCAGGTGGAACTTCCTGGGCATCAGTCTATTGTTCAGCACCACCAGCCTGGCTCCATCCTCTCAGCAGCCTCCCTTTTTCATTTAAAATGTCAGTGATTACTGTTTTTTTTTTTTCCCTCAGAAATTCTCTTTTGCTCATTCACTGCTTGTATGCAACAAGACTAAAAGGAAAACCCGAGGCTTGTGCTTGTATGACTGTATTCAAGATTTTACTGTGTTTCACTCTGTTGCTGTGTCCAAGCAAGGTTCTTTCCAGTCCCACAGAATCCTTTAAATATGGAGCACAAATTCAAGCAGTCTGGAAGAAGCAAGACTTTGGCAGTGTAAAGTGTTACAGAAAGTTGAGAGCAAAAGGCAAACAAGTCAGGTAGCAAAGGCAAACTTGCTGTAAGACAGCAATTTTGAGATATTTACTTTCACAAATGCTGGCTGGAAAACATTGTGTTTTGTCATTAGAAAATAAACACTGAAAATACTTCTAGAGGCTACAAACTATTTAAGTTGAACAGGCTTTCTGGACATTTTAACACTGCTAATGCTGTTTCCTGCAAACTCTGAGACATTAATGGTTCTTCTATCCTATTCAGCAGTAGAAATAATAATAACACTGTCAAATTTTAGTAATCTGCAAGAGCAGCAGTAGCAATCTTCAAGTTTTTAAAGGAACAGGAATCTGAAATCATGCTTTGCTGCAATGAATATTTTCTTCTAAGATTCTCCATGCTCCCTTCCTCTGGGTCCTCATGCTAAGCTAGATGAAACCCTTGTAGTTCCTGAGGAGCAGATCGACATGGCATGTAAATGTTGTGAGATATCTGAGACATTCAAGGCTTATTAAAAAAAAAAAAAAAGGGTGTCATCATGAGGAATGTCTATTTACTTCTCACTGTAGGGATTTGAGACAGTTCTGAGGAAGTAGCATGTAGTAAGAGTGCAACATTTTTGCAGTCACTGTGACATGAACTGCTTTTTTGCTGAGAAATTGCACAGTTTGGAAAACTATCAATGCAGTGAGAGACAATATATATTTTCCTGTTCAGAAAATAGCACTTCTTGGTATGACTGAACTGCTGTATCACAGGCATCTTCTTAAAGCAGATGGGATCTTTTAACAGTTAAGTGAGGAAAATCAATCTAATTCATTATGAAAGAGCAACAGTAATGGAGTCAAACGTTTTAGGACTCTAAACCAGAGTATATTCCTTCAATTCCTGCCTGTTCCTCTTGTGCCGAGGAGAAGAGCCCGGGCCCTGCTCGGAGCCTCCCTGCAGACAGGGACACACAGGGCTGAGGGCCCCTCTCAGCTGGGGCTCCTCTCGAGGCTGAACAGCCCCAGCTCCCTCAGCCTTTCCCTGTCAGAGATGCTCCAGGCCCTAACACAGCTCTGCAGCCTCTGCTGGTCCCGCTCCAGGACTCCCATGTCCCCCCTGTCCTGAGAAGCCCAGAACTGGACACAGCACTCCTGGTGAGGCCTTACAAGGGCTGGGAAGAGGGGCAGGATCACTCCCTGACCTGCTGGCAATGCTCTTCCCAATGCATCTCAGGATTCTTGATGATTCCAGGAGCTACTCACCCCTGTGAAAGGATCGCTGGAGGCTGAAAATGCAGTTACAGGAGTGCCTGGTAGCTCTGGGCACACAGCAACCCTTGCCTGAGGGGTTTCATACTCCCTGTGAGAGTGCCTTCATCAGCATCTCTAAACTAACTGATAAGTGAAAGGCCACCCCAGGCTCTGCTGCAGGATTTGGGTTAAATGCTGTAGGGCAAACAATGAAATTCTACTTGGGCTTTGCACACCTGGGGGGAAGATCTGAAGCACTAAAGTACTGAACTGAAACAATAAACAACAGAACTGGTAAAAATGCTTTGTTATATAATGCTACAGCTACATGTTGTCACTACAGGGATTTCAACTCTTCCCTCTCTCTGTTCTGTCACCTTTCAAAACTTTCTTTGGTATACATGCAAATGACCCCAGGTACTTTGAGACAGGAACTGGAAAAATATTAGTGGGGTAAATGGATCAGGACTATCCAAATCAGATCCAAGTGCTATTTCTTTTTCTGATTTAGAAGATGAGTCATCTTTTTCACTGGATGACCAAGCTGAGCTGTAAAACCCTGGCCCATTTTAGAGATATCTGACGTGAGGCCAACATTTTTTCTCATCAAAACGAGGGCTCAGATAACACTCAGGAAAGTAACTTTTGAAAGTATTTAGCAGCTGGCAAGTAAATAAATCAGAACAATCAGTTCTATGAATATAATATATTAGAATGCTTGGTAAAGACAACCCCTTCCTAATGACAGACTGTGAAACAACACCACTTTGTGGCTGTAAATAAGTGTGAAGACTGACCTTGAGTCTGAAGGAATATGACATATACAGAAAGCATGCTAGGTGTCTATTTCTCCTATTTATTTTTCTTCACTTTTGCTATGAGTAGTAAATCAGATCTGGTTTATCCTTGTGTTTGGCTCTTGTGTTTTTTTCCCCAAGTCTTCACTGTGTCTGTGAGCCTCTACAAAGTTCCTCAGAGACAATTAGGAGTGACTTGCAATAAACATGTAATTGTAGAATTCATATAAATGTGTATATACACGTAATTATACTTATTTATAATTAGGAGTCTTACTTTCCTATTCTCTGAGGAAGACCAGGCCATTTGCAGGCACTGCAGTCAGGAAGGAGTGAGACCTGTGCAAGCCAAGGGAAACTCAGGTTCTGTAATTTATTCATGCAGCAAGGCTGTCATGAGCCACTGTCAGAATATTTCATTTCAAGAGTTGTTATTATTTTGTGTCAGGAAAACTTTGGGACGGGGAAACCATGATGGTTTTGTACTCAGTTGCTGAAAGGAATTTAGTCTGCTAATTGGCCAAGGAACTAAAAATTAGTATCTCGGGAAATGAATTGGATAAGATTATTAATCTATCAGGCAACAGAAGAAATCCATCTCCCATTGATTTTTGGGACATCTATAAATGGAGTTTTGCTATTCTAAGTAGTGCTGAACAATAACCATTTGAATTTTTCATTGTGTTGATTCCCAGACTGATACTGCCAAGCTGGTGAACTGGCAGGATCTCACACCACAATGCTACAATTCAAAAAGAGTATTCCAGGAAGTGGAGGAAGACTCAAGATGAAGCCAGAATCCCAGGTGTATAAAACAAAGAAAAAATTGTTCAACATGTGAGCATCAAAGAGATTTTCTGGAACTCAAGGAGAGCAATTCAAGGAAAAAAGAATAGTTTGGGGGTTTTTTTAAGAAAAAAATAAAACAAAACAAAAGCAAAGCAGAACAAACCAAAGCAACCTTTATATTCTAATTGAAACCTGGATAGTTTGGTTGTCCAGAGAGAGCAATCAAGAACACAGACACAAACCTTCATTGAAGAAAGAGATGACTGAAGACTTAAAGACGAAGTCATAGGAGTGGGAAGAGAAGTGGAAGCTAGGGAAGGAGCAGAAGGAAGGACTACATGCCTTCCAAGGCATTTTCAACACGGATAAAATGCCTGGCACTATTTTCCAAACCTCATTAAGTGGGGGTATTTCCCAATGCACTGACAGAGAGCAGATCTTCAAGCAGGCAGGGCCTTATCTTATTGATTTAAGCTACATTGCTGTATATTGATTTGCTAACTCTAATCAGGATGTTCTAAGCAATTAGATCTTGTCTGAAAATGTAGAAGTTGCTGCTTGCCTCTACTGGTCCTGAGATTTCAATCAATACTCACAAGATTCAACCAGTACCAGCCAGAACGTGGCGTGACTGTCCGCTTTAATGGAATCTCTGTCCAGGGTAAGGCATCCCCACTCCCACACAAACTCATGTCTTCCACCGGAGCCTCCTGCCTTGAATCATGCTCTGGAGGCCTCCTCCCCTGGCTTCAAAGGCACTCTGGACTGACTAGTCTCTGATTTCAGAGCTCACTTGGCTGTTAGTCAGGCTGCCCTTTTCTTCCCCTGATCAGACTGCCCGATGCAAGTCCACACGGACAGTGAGGAGAAGGAAACTTTTGTTTCTTTGGCTTCTGCAGCATGGTGGGAATATTATAATTTACATCTCCAATGCACCAGCAGAACATCAGGACCTTCCCTGGCCAGAGGAAGGGCAGGGAGACACTATTACTCAGTCACTCAGCTGAGTCACCGTCCTGGCAGCAACAATTTGGGTGGTGCCACTGTCACCACCCTCCTCCCTCAGAGCTGCACTTGTACTCACTCCCTGTCTGCATGAGACCCTTCTCGTCAGGGACTGAGGTACCTGCCCTGGTGCACCTGATTTTAAAATTTGGATGATGTTCCCCAAGCCATGAAATAAATATGAAAGCATTCCTTTGAAAGAAAAAAGAAACTGTATGCACCAAAACCTTCTAAAATACCCAAGTCAGCCCTTAAGCTGAGTCTGGTGAGACTTTAGGCACTAAAGTAAACATTTCTGCCAGCCAAATGATCCCCCTTCAAATTGGAAAGAGGAATTTAATTGAAATTGTTAGAAAATCCAAGAGCAATACAGAACTGGAGTTTTCCCAAACTGTCCTTCCCATTTCTCACATCAGAAGCAGAGAGTGACAGTGACATTCGTAGACACCAAAATAAAGACCAAGCAGGTGGTCTTGTCCTACAGCAGTTAACCCTTATCTCAAACTTCCCAGGAGAGTGTCTTAATCACCCTCACACCTCCTGCAGTCACGTATGCCACAGGCAGAACAGTTCTCATAGTAATTACAGGCAAGAACTCTTACAATCACCCATAGGACATTATTTTATTTTCAGGCTAAGTAAAGTCAAAAGCCATTTAAAAGCTATAAGCCAGGCATGAAGGACACTTAAATTACCTTAAAAACAGCACTGATTTTGCAGTATTTATGAACAAATCTGGGGAGGACTTGGACTTGGATCAGACCCACTAAGATGTGAATTATGTGTTATGCAAGATATTCCCATCTGCCCCTGCTCTCGAGGCATTCAGCCCCCTACACAGAGTTCTTTACTTACTGCTTCTTTAGAGCCAAAGCAGCCCTAAGGCCCAGGAGAGAATCTGGGCTTTGTGTGAAGATGAGAAGAATGGCAGCAGTAAAAACTATTCAAGTGTCAGCTGCAGTTCAAAAGAATGTGTGTGGTTCTGGTAGTTTGAGGTGCTCCTGTAGGAAATGGATTTATTTCTGCCCTAGAAGAGTCCTGTGTGCTTTCTGAGAGCTGAACAGAAAAGGGAAAACACTTCCAATAAGCACTTCTTGGTCAATAATTTTCTCTATTTTCACTGAAAACTTCCTTTAAGAATTTACAGGTATTATTTTAGTTAGTCAGCCATCACCACATTAAGGCTTTATGATGGTAAAGTTTTTATTCTCTCACAATTTGAAATAGTCCTGAACAAAGATAATCAAGAGGAAGTAAATTCAAAATAGAAATTCTGATAAGATAACAAAGGTCATGTGTAATTTATGAAAAAATGCTGCATTGAACTGAAATATTTTTCTTCATCAAATTACTTTTTTTCATTGCCTGCATTGCTGCTGGTACGGGATGGAAAAGAATGTGCAAAACAAGTTCAGATTTCTTGTTGCATCACCATTTTCAGAGTCTCTATGCTTGGCTTTTCTATACACTGCAACCACATTTAGATGTAGGCTGCAGCATTCACGCCGGGCAAGGACTTCGCATGCAAGATGGAGAAGTGCAAAGATGTTTATTGCGCAGCTCAGGTTACCTAAATACTAATCCACAAACAGGATATAACCTCATATAAACAGGAAGATCATATCCCAGGATTTCACCCAGTCACCTGGAGTATTCCCTAGAAATTACCTATTTGGGTAAGGTGTAAATAATACCATATAAGGTCACTAACCACAATCTTCCTGGGCCATTGGTCAAGAAGGTCTCTAACCCATAGGCCTCTTTTCTAGCGATTCTCAGGTGACCTGGAAGTGTTTCCATGATTACCACCGGGCCTAGGGAAGATGCTTTTGTAGGCCTTCAGGCCTGCTCTTCTGTAACACCCATGGTGTAACCCAGCAGTAGGCCACCCCCGAAATGTGTATTTATGTAGCTGTTCCTTTTCTCTTTCTGTTTTTTTTTCTTTTTTTTTGGAGCAATGTAAGTTCCCGCACTGAGAATGTGTATTCTGAAAAACAAGCAGAAGTAGAATGGATCCATGTTTGTGCCACTTGGAGCCAATCACCTGAAGACAACTTTTTAAGCACCTGAGGGATGATGTGAAATGTTCATCCTGCTGAAGTGGGCCACTTAGGAAGTCTTGCTGGGGCATGGGAGATGCTCAGGGGTGCCAGAGCTGGCTCCAGGCCCCCTGCCTGGTGTCCCTGTAACCAGTGGTGCTGGGAGAGGAGGTTCACTCCATCCTGAGAGCCATGTCCCCATGGCAGGGGCAAACTGGGCTGTACCTGTGGCACTCGTCTTGCCAGAGGAGTTTTGCAGCAAAGCCAACTCATTCCAGCTCTGGATTCCCACCAGTCACAGGGGGTGTAGGGATCTCTGCAGGGCACACAGCAGGAGGGGGAGATGAACCCTTGTTGATTGTCACCAGGAACATTAGTTTAGGCTGGATAAGGATCAGGCTTGGGAAAACCACTTGGAAAAGTTCACTTGTCTTGTCAAGCAACTGGTGAGTGAAAATTCCAGACAAATCATATGAGGGGCATCTGGGCAGGCTTAGGAAGTCTGTATCAGATCATATTTGTATCCCTCCCAGTTCAATGTTCTATTTCTGACTGCAGGCAGTGCCAGTTATTTCAAAAGAAATTCAGCTGTAGACTATTGCAGTGTATCCCCAGGGAAAGCCTGGTTTTATATTTATGGCCTGTGTCTTGAAGACATGATTTATATCTTGAAGACAAGATTTATATCAATTTGAAAAAAAAGGTTGATAAACATTTGTGTTTTGGACAAGACATTCTCCAGCCCCTGGGGAGAAGCATTTTGAAAAACCCTGGAAGGGGTGATGGGGGCCTCAGACACATTTTTAAGACGCAAGCCTCAGGGGTGTGGGAGGAGCTCATGCAAAAAAGTCACTTTAAGTCACTTTAAAAGTCACTTTAGGCTTTGCAGGCTTAGGCTACAAATTTCCAGGGAGATCTAAAATTCACGTCCATACCACATGAAAGGAAAGTGCCTTTTTCAGATGGCATTTACCCCACCTGAAACTGAGGACTGAAAACCCACCTCAGTCCTCACTGTGAGGTGCTCTGCACTTCCAAGGGAATACCCAGCAGCCTTCAGGAAGTCTGGATCGCCATTCCTCTCTGCCCTGCCAAACCCCAGGTGTCCCTGTAAAGCAACAAACCCGTCTAATGCACAGCTGGATGAACAGGGATACAACTGAAATGAATCTCCAAAGCTGTTTCTTCCTTCAGAAGCACTCAGCTGACTCAAGATTTACTGGGCTGTCAGGGCAAAACAAGGCATTCAGGAGACCCCCCTGATCCCATCCTCAATCTCATTAACTTCCTGCTTTCCCCAGTGCCCGTGTGTTAACGAAGGGCTGTAATTGGTACATGAAATTGATTACACAACTCTTTGAATGATGTAAATTGTCAGTTTGGAGAAAAGGTATCATTTCTGCTGTGCATAAATCAAACGAGGGTCTCTTAAAAGCCCTGGATAAGTAGAGAGCATTTCAATTTGGCTACAAAGTGCTGGACAAAGCATTGGCAGAAGGAAGGGCAAGGACAAAAATGACCTTAGCAGATCTCTCCTATCCCCAGTTTCCGTGATTCTATGAATTTTAATTCTGTGCTGAACAATTTAATTACCACTTGCAAAGAGCTGCAGAAAATGGAGAGCCATTTTCTGCTGTGGGCAGATCTTTCCTGTCATCTGTCAGCTGTGAGAATGCTGAATTGTTCCTACAGAAATGTGGACATAAAATTGATCCGTGTCTGTCGAAAGGACTGGACATTGGGACGTCACAGCTGGAAAAAGCTGCCAGATGTTGTCTTAAAAGCCCCAAACCCCTCTTCAATAAAACAATCTGAACTCTGCAATGTTGCAGGACTACTCAATATCTTGTCAATTAATCATGTTAATATTTTCATATATCTGGTTTTGAATTGCTGCAGAGTAAATGAATCAGTTCCTTTACTCTCTCACTCCTTTTATAGTAGCCATTTTACTAATGCAGAACTTTGCCTTTTCCATCTTAGAGGAGAAATGTGTTTCTAGGCTATTCTGGGAAACAAGGAATAATTCTCTTTCTTTGTGAGCTGCCCTTGTCACATTAATATCACACTCTCAATTCTCTGTAATCTTTAAAGGAGTCCTCCAAGCCTGGTGTCAGTTTTATTCTGAATATTCTTCATATTATGCACTTGTTCCTGAAGCTGCAATGACAGCACAGAGACAAAAAGATCTCAGTGTCTGGCTGTATAAATATAAATTATGAGCCTGTGTATTCATAGTATCATAGAATCATAAAATGGACTGAGTTGGAAGGGACCATAGGGATTATCTCTTTCCAGCCTCTCTGCAGGGACACCTTCCACTAGACCAGGGTGCTCATTCCTAGACCAAACAACCTTTGGGACAGGTGTCATAATTTAACATTTCTTGTGCATAAATATGCACCCTATTCCCATGCTAAGCCTGGCCAGTTTCGTCTCCCAAATTCTGTTATTGCAGGAATTAAGGAATGGGTGGTGCATTTTGGGGCTTGTGCTGGTTTTAAGGGAGCAGAGTGCTCTGGGAGGAGTAGTGATGGTTATTCTTTCATTCACTTAACTGAAAGCCTCTGACTTGTGACAGCTGTAGATAGGTTTTACAGACCAGATGAGACCCCCAATTATTACCTAATTTTTTTCCAAGTGGAGCTGTTCTTAAGTGATTAACCTGTGCTCAGCAATAGCTTATTGAACTGTGTTTTTTGGACAATTTTCCTCTTGTCTGCATTGAATTGATTTATTTATGTAGACTTTGATGTGTTATAAACCCTAAAATGATCCCAGACATCCAGTCCCTTCTCAGGGCAGACCTTATCTCACTGTTGATGACCTGATTTATTTAACTCAGTGCAGGAAAAGCACCATTTTCTGTGATGTTCTGAATTATGAATTCTCCCTAGAAACCTGGTGTGACAGACAAATAAACATTTTAGCCATGGGAAGGCAGAAGCAGAAAGGTGTTGAGACTTGCTGAAAGCCACACAGGGTGTTACTGTCAGAGGCCAGATTAGGATTTTGCAAGTCACTCACTGGCAGCCTCACTTGATTTGGTATCTGGGAGTTACAAAGAAACTTGGCAAACTTTACCAGTTCTCCTACCACTGGCACTGAGGTAGGATCTGAGGGAAAGCATGTGTAGGATAAAGATTGTACCACAGCCTCCCTTCCCTGTTGTGTGTGTGAAGACAAAAAGGATCAGGCAGAAAGGTGCAAAAGCTGTGGGTAGAAGCTGTAGCACCCATTCTGCGAGACTGTGAAGTTGTGATGGGTGGTTTACTGACAAACCCCTAAATCTCTGCGAGCAGGGAGGTGGCCCTGCAATATGGGACTGCCACAACGCAGTTGGTTTTGCTCCCTTCATTTTGGGGGGGTCAGAAAATTGATCTCTAGGATCTATCTGAAAAAGGCAAAGATTGCCAAGTGCCAGTCACTCTTAATCTCGTCATATCCAACTTAGCAATACAGCTCCTGTCTCTGATACTACTTCTGTGTTTGGGACATCCATGCCCTATTTCCCTTCAGGAAGACTCACTGACCTAGGCTTGCTGGATTGGTTACTTAGATAATTCCCTGAAACAGGAGAGAGCCAGACAAAGGGACTGGTTTTTTTCTAGTCAATGTGTTTAAGGATTGTGTGCCAGATGAAATAATAAAGATTTATTGAATTATGCATAGAATCGTAGAATGGCCTGAATTGGAAGGGGCCCTAGAGATAATCTGGATCCAACCCCCTGCCATGTGCACAGACACCTTCCACTACCTCAGGTTGCTCCAAGCCCTGTCCAACCTGGCCTGGAACACTGCCAGGGGTGAGGCAAATGGAGGATGATACCCACTTACCTTCACACACATCTACCATACCATTCCTAGAATCCTGAAGAGGGTTTGGAATAGGATGCAAGAAAATAGAGCAAAACTTCAAGAGCATTTCTGCTTTCCTTCATAATTCTAGTAACTCTATCACCTGTGGATTTTGCTCAGTATCTTCAAGAAAAAAGACAAAGTTCCTTTTTCTGTTCACTTTTCAGTGTTTCCTAACAGTTCAATACTTGCAGCTGAAGAATATATGATGTTTTTAATGTCTATTGCAATGTAATTTTTCTCCACATGCTGCAATAGTTTGTATTCCCCAGTTCCTTCTGTGGAGAAGGGGGCAAGGATGGACACAAGACTTAGAGACCTGCTCAATAAATAATTTGATTCTTGGTAATAGCAACATCTAAAACGATCTTCCCTACTCCAAGTGGAAACCATAGCTGGACACAGACGTATTCCCCCAGCTGCACAGTTCCCACAAAAGTACTATTTAAAACTAATGGGTCAAAGACATTCCAAGTGTAATTCTGCTGAAAGTGATAGTGTGAATCAGTCTTGAAATTCAATAGGTGGTGCCTAAACCCTTTCTTGCTGTGGGCAAGAAAAGCCTGGGATGTGGAACAGCAAGTGTGAAATTAAAGCAGCAAATGGGAGTGTTAGAGAATAAAGTCAAAATGATGAAAATCGAAGCCTGAGCAGAATTTTTCTTTGTGGTCCAGGAGGTCTTGTCACACATACATTGCACATTTATATTTTAAATGCATATATAATTGCAATTATGTTCTTGCACATAAATATTTGGATGAATTTTTGCTTCATTTCAAAGGTTTCCAAAGTGCAAACCTGGGAAATATCACAGATATGTCAGGCAGGTTGGGAGCCACCTCAGTTTTCAAAATCATTGCAAATGCCTTTATGAAAGAGACAATTTTTTTTTTTGCTAGATTAAGTCAAGAGCCACGAGAGAGATGTAAAATGGAAGCAAAGGCTACACATTTCAGTGTGTTCCATTTTTGAATTCCCATTATTTTTTTAGCTTGGGCTTCCATCTTCAGAGCTGATATATACATGAGTTGTTCCCTTTGGGTGTTTGAAAGTAGAATAGTTAACTGGGTAGGCTGGTTGGTAGCAGATAGGTGGATGTGTTGTCACAGAAGTCAAGATGTGCATGAGAAAATAGGGAAAGAGAAGAGTAAAACCAGCCCAGGACATTTGCCTCAGAGGCATATCAGGCTGTAAAACAGTTTCCACTGAATTTAGATCTCTGCCAAGTGTCTGCTTAAATATTTGGTCCCATAGTCTTGGCCTACCTTGGAAAATGTTTGTTGTTAGTAAAACTCTGTATCATCCAGTTACCTTGTTCCTTCTTTTTATTTTGCTGCTCCAGCCTAGGTAGATTTTCATTTAAATGTGGTAAACATAACAAGCCCTTGCATGAAATGTTAGACGTCAACTGCACCCCTCATTTTATTTAGTGTGTTTCTTTACTTCATTTAAAAGAACAATAGCACAACCACAAACTGAAATGCAATATCGCCAAGCACTGAAAACAAAAGGGTGCTTACGGGATTGGAGTGCTGGGAAAAATACCCCATCATTTTATTTTGCAAACCATTTGGAAAAGTACATTTGATCTTCTTATTTCACTCTTTGGGGCCTGATATTTCAGCCATCCATCCTGGGCTTAATTTGGTGTGGTCCTACCAGCAAATGTGGGGTTTGTTCCTGGTGTTACTGCCCACCTACTGTGTGACATGGGCTGAAGCACATCTATGTCCTTGCGGTGCCTAAAGACACTTGGATTTTAAATGGCTGAAGAGGTGTATTTGATTTATATTTGTGAATTATATTTATGCATTATATTTATACATTATCTTTACATTTATAAATTATATTTGATTTAGCTCAGTTCCAGAAGGCTTAATCATAAAGAGTCTCCTACTCAGAGTACCTAAATGAGCTCTCTCTCATGTCTCTCTCTGTTCTCTCCAGCGTTTTGTCCACTCTGCCTAAATATGGCATATTTATTTGTTTGCATTTTGTCATACTAATAGTTTTAAATTTAATTTCTATCTTTTTTACTGTCCCCAGTTCTGGAATGTCCTTTGGCACCATTTCTGTGGGAAGGACTGCAGGACTATGCTGTTCTCTCACATCATGAGCCTCTAGCAAAAAAAAAAAAAAAATCAGTAAAACAAATAAGAGGAAAGATTTTTTGCTATCATAACTGAAAATTAGCATGATTTGCCTTGTTAGATGTTTTTCATTTTAAATTTGTGATGATTTATATGCATTTCTAGACTTTAAATAGCCAAGATAGGGACATTGATGGGTTTCTGCCATTTTGGACTTCAAATAAAATAACATGCATACATAAAATTTCATATTTCAAGTGTTAAAATACCTTCATTAAAAAAAAAATGGGTTTTATGCTTCTTATGAGAAGTATATATTTAAAAAACAGAAACATGTTCATTACCAGTATGATGCTCCCTAATCAGCCCTAATCAGAAGCAGTGGGGACATTAAAGGAGGATGATAAATCCCATTTCAGTGCTTTGCTGGGTGAACATGTATGTTATATTCACAGAACCAAGAAGCTTTTTTCCTTGCAACTGGAAATGAGAAACATGAACATACATAACACAATAAATAGCACATTGATTGGGAACCTCATTGCTTGGGAAGCAATGTTATTACAGCAATAAACACACAAAATCTGCATCTGTAAATGGGATAAAATACATTTTTGTGTGTGTGTATTATAATATTATCATATTTAATATATAATATTAGAGTAAACCTAGACAGAGCTAATAAATGTATTTAAGAGTGAAAAGAGAATTAGTAACTCACATATAGAACATGTTGCATGTGGACTTTGATATCATGTGTTAATAAACAAAATAGGATCTCTCTTCCTTTATTTGAAACTACATAGAGCAAATGTTGCTTTAAAAACTGCTGAAAAAGCAAATACTTCAGTCTAATACTTCAGTCTCCCTTTCATTTTGTGTAAAATTATGTCTGTGTGTATTTCTGCATGAATTTTTAAGTATAAAATGCACTGTTTTTATGTATGTACCACCTATGCATTTTCTTTTCTTGTTTTCTTACATATTGTTCCTTTCCCACTGTTTGGAAAGGGAATAGCACAGAATGGCAAGATACCGTGTTCTTGCCATGCTCTGTTTTTCCCTGGAGAAGCACGATCTGCCCCATCAAGCAGGATTACAGCACCAGAGGTATTTAGAATTGACTTTAGGAAGGGTGTGTACAGGTATGCTTTTATGAACCTGATTTCAATGGGACAAGTTCATGTGCAGGATTATATTGGATTCAAAGCAGGACTTGAATATCCTCATACTTCAGTCTTTCAAAACCTCCACAGATCATTTCCTACCATACAGCTCTGTTAAAAAGAGCTAAATATGGCTGGAATGTAACAGATGAGTTGTTTTTAAAGGCTGCTTGCCATAGGTTAAGTGGGAGAACAGCAGTTTTTCATTTATTGCTTTGTAGATCTGCAGCGAAGAATTCCAGAGAAGGATATAGATGTAGCAACAAGCAGATGAAGTGGTTGGGATTTCTCGATCTGTATTTTGCAAGAATTCTGTAGGAAATGGAGGCGTTTGTTCCAGATCCTTATCCAAACATTTATTTGTTTCAGCGATTTCCACAGTTATTGGCCGTTGCAAACACCCAGAGTCTTTTAGGGCTGCCATAATGGGCCTGCTCTTAATTTTTAAAAATAAATCACAACTTAGATGTCACTTTGCAGTTCCATGTAGCAAACTGATAGCCAGCTGGAGATTGGTAACAATATGGTAGTTTATTTTCTTTCTTTTTTTTTTTCTTCAAGCAGTGGCAATGAAATTTCTTTTCAAAGTTGACCAAACCCCCAAGACAACATGATAACATCAAGACTGGCCAGCACAAGCCCATGCTTTGGGTTGTCATCGTTTCCAGTGTAGAAAATGGCTTTTGGTCAGCTGCACATCACAGAAGTCTAAATTACATCCACACATGCACAGATGCCATATGAGGAATATCTTTCCAATGTGAAGTTATTCCTGCTGTTAATTTCCTGAAGCTGTGTGAGCGTCGTCCCCAAAACTGGTAACAGGCAGCAGCTAGAGCTGACTGGAAGACAAGAATTTCCATTTTTATTAACATCTTAGGGGCTTTAACATTTGTCCTGTTGGTTTACAAAGAAAAAGCACACTGGAATAAAAATTGCACTGTAACAAAATCTCTCTGTCTTTGGAGAAATCCCAGCCTTAAATTGTGATAAGCATTTACATATTTGAGGGACAGATAGCACAGCCATGACAGTGAAGGACACCAAGGTTCTGTCCCCTGCTCTTCTCCTTTGGCCACCTGGATGATTGCTGTGGCCTCTGGGCTACAAAATGGTATATTCATAGACTGTGCTGAGTTGGAAAGGACCCACTAGGATCATTGAAATCCAATCCCTGGTCCTGCACAGACACCCCAGCAATCCCACCCTGCGCCTGAGAGTGTTGTCCAAACGCTCCTGGAGCTCTGGCAGCCTTGGGGCCGTGACCATTCCCTGGGGAGCCTGTTCAGTGCCCCAGCACCCTCTGGGGGAAGAACCTTTCCCTGATATCCAGCCTAACCCTCCCCTGACACAGCTCCAGCCGTTCCCTGGGTCCTGTCCCTGGTCCCAGAGAGCAGAGATCAGGGCCTGCCCCTCAGCTTCCCTCATGAGGATGTTGAACAGCACAGTGAGGTCTGGCCTCAGACACCTCTTCTCCAGTTGAACAGACCAAGTGTCCTCAGCCACTCCTCATGTTGCTTCCCCTCCAGGCCCTTCACCATCTTCATATCCCTCCTTTGGACACTCTCTAACACCTTTAGATCTTTCTTATACTGTGGCACCCAAAACCACACACAATATTCAAGGTGAGGCTGCCCCAGCCCAGAGCAGAGCAGGACAACCCCTCCCTGGCCCAGCCGGCGATGCTGGGCCTGATGCCCCCAGAACAGGGATGTCCCTCCCGGCTCCAGGGCACTGCTGGCTCATGTCCAGCTGGCCACTGACCCCCAGGTCCCTTTCCCTGGCACTGCTCTTCAGCCTCTCATTCCCAATCTGTCCATACATCCAGGGCTGCCCCATCCCAGGTGCAGAATTCAGCCCTTGTCTTTGTTAAACTTCACACAGCTGGTGATTGTCCAGCCTTGTCATTTGTCCAGGGCTCTCTGCAGGCCCTTTCTGCTTTCCAGGGAGTCAACAGCTCCTCCCAGTTTAGAGTCATCTACAGACTAACCCAGTATGCCTTCCAGTCCTGCATCCAAGTCCTTTATGAGGATGTTGAAGAGCACAGGGCCGAGGATGGAGCCCTGCAGAGCCCCACCAGGGACAGGTCCCCAGTCTGATGTTACCACAGTCACTGTCAGCCTTTGTGCCCAGCCTGGGAGCCAGTTACGCACCCAGGGCATGATGTTTTTATCCAGCTGTGGGCTGGACAAAATCAACCTGTTGTCCTCATTAATAGGCTCAAAATTATTTTTAAACTATCAAAACAAGTGACCATCAAAACAAACACTCTTTGTTGTAGTAACACTTTCCAAATCTACTGAAAAACCTTCATGACAACAACAAGTAGCAGTTCCTCACACCAGAACCACAGAATCCATGATCCCTGTATTTCTGCGTGAAAAATAAGAAAAACTTTATTCAACGCACCAAAAGTTAGATCAAAAAATTTAAAAAAATCTTTTGCACCTGGATGAACTTTTCAACAGCAGATAAAGGATAGGAACAATGGTCCTGGCATTTGTCACTAAATAATAATTCTGTTTCTGAGCTGACAGAGATGTTTTTGCAGGGAAGCAAACCTTTAGAATGTACGTCTGGAAAACTGACATTTTTTTGTTCTATTAGGTACTGAAGCACACTGACCTGATACAGATACAGGTTTTATAGCTCATTACAATCTTGTCACCCACAATCTCCTCCAAAACATTGAACTACTCTTTTTCATCTCAATTCAAATGGAATAATACAAGACCTTTTAAAACCTATATTTATGTTTTATGCTTTGATAGACCCAGTTTTCTGAGTGTTTTTCAGTAGCTTGTTTCTCTTTTCCAGACTAAGCTCGTACTATATCTCCCTATATAGCACTTGCTTTTGTTTTTCCTCAGAGTTTAACTTACTCCTACTGCTAAGTTGTGTTTTTCAAGTTTCATTTCAATTTCAGATTGTTAACAAGGAAGGTGAAACATAATTTTTGAAGCAGATTGTTCTGTATCATCCTCCTGAGAGGATTTTGCAAAGCTTTCCCACCTCTGTTGGTGGTTGCTGTCACATTTAAGATACCAGAATATGCCATGTAACCTGTCTTCTATGTAACTCTTGTGTGCTTAGATGACTCAAATCGTCCAAAAACTCAAGCTAAACCCATCTGCCATTCTGCTGGTGCTCCAAAGGTGCTGCTCTCAGCTGTCTCTCCTCCTCTCACTGTGTGGCACGTGCTCTGGCTTGAAAGACACCCGGCCAACAGCCAATTTTGACCCTCAGAGAGACAGAAGGACACCTGCAAGCCAGACTGGGAATAGCAGGTCCATGGATTTGAGAGAGGTGAATGAGAAGGGATGCACGAGAAAGGACTGGCATAATGCAAACTTTTGTTTATTTTGACCTACAGTTTAGAAGCAGAGGGAAAGTAGTTGAATTCAAAGCTCGTAAATTTAAAACTGATAAAAAGGAAGGGATATTTCAGCCAAGGTCTAATTAGCTATTTTTTATCTGTATCTGTTATACACAGAAGACAAGAAAAAAACATAAGAAAAATCCAGTAACAGAATACTGAATTATTTTCACATTAGAAAATATAACCAAATATATACCCCAGAAGAATCTATCTTGAATAAAAATACATCAGACTTATAAAGCTACTTTAAAGCTTATTAAGCCAGGTGTTAAGAGAATAATTCAATTTTTAAAATACTAATGAATAAGTATTTAAAAATATGTCTTGCATGTCAAAAATGAGACAATTCTCAAGTTAATTTTAAAAAAAGTAATTTATTAACAGAGAAATTAAGAAAATTATTAAAATAAACAAATTAATAAAAGAAATAAGAACCCGGGATTTCAGGGATCCGAGACTCTTTGTTGCTGGCTCAGCTAGAGCCTAAGGCAGAGACCAGCAGTGCAGTGCCTTGCCTTGGCTAATCCAAAGTGAAATTATTTATAATTTGGACCCTATATAGCGTTTTAAGCCCAATACACACTGCACCAGCCTTTACTCTCTTCTACTCAGAGATAAAAAATGGCTCTCCTCGGCCTGTGCATTGATTTTTATACCCCTTTGGCTCCTCCCCAGACCGCCCATNTGTTCAGGCTGAGGAGGTGGTTTGCAGGAATCAAAGGATTTTTCAATAGAATTATAACTTCTTTTAACTTTGTTTTGGGTTTACAGACAATAGTTAAACATTAGAAAACCTAAATTATAATCTTTTAACTTAGGGAAGGCATTAACATTTCAATTCTTATTTGAACAATTACGATTTGAATCAACCCCTTTAAAACTCTTGTTCTTTTAATACAACAATCACTTAACTTGGATATTGTTCAACTATCGCATTTCTTATTTCTACAATATGGATTAAAACTGGAAAACTTTATTTTGAACTGGGGTAAAGTAAAACTTTCAATTTAAGGGTATGTTAATTAACTATTTTATTAACATCACAACCATTTGTAACTTATCTCCCTACAATTTACATATGCAAAAGCTGATTTCATGATTTCATGTATGACATTGCACATTTTATAAACGCTATGAAGGGAAAACCTTAAATCAAATATAGTCTTTAAAGTCACTTGTTTCTGCCCATAAAATTCTCAGAATAATGAACAGTCAGGATAATAATCAGTCAAGATAAGGAATGCATTGATGTGCATATAAGGAGGAAAACTCTGTGTGAGGAACAGAGGATTAGGCCCCATTCACTTCAAAAATTTTTTAGAATATTCAAAATCATGATTTTAAGCAATGGTGAAAAACCCACTGAAATGTAGGCTGCCATAGACTTTCCAAAGTCACACAGACCATTTTTCTAGCCCGGGCAGGGTTACATATAAGCAAACTTGAGTCTTATAACTCACCTGGCAAATGTTTGTCTAAATTGCTCTTTAAAACTCCAGTGAAAGCCTCCCCAAATTCCTGAAGCAAGCTAATCCAGCCCTTCACTATCTTGCCATTAAAAAGCCGCCTTTTCCCCCTAATTCCCACCCTTTTTCTGCTGAAGCAATTCAAACACATCATGTCTTGTCCTGTTCCTGGTGGCTATTATCATGTCTCTGCACATTCTTCCCTTCCCTAGACTAAACAAACCCTGCTCCTTCGCTCTTGTCTCACAAGCTGTGTTTTCTGGACCTCTAATAATTCTTGGTGTTCATCTCTGGATTTTTGCCGGTTGGCAAGGGTCATTTCTGCAGCTGTTACCTGCACTTAGCTGGACACAGGATCCCAGGTGGGATCCTTTCCCATATGGGAAAGAGGTATTACTTCCCATACCTTCTATAGCACCCCTCATTTATACAGGATTCCTTTTTTTCATCCAGATGGATCTGCTGACTCACAAATTCCCTTTTGTAGATTTGCAGCCTACTCAGTTGTTCCACACCTTGTATTTGTCCCCTTGACTCTTTCAAATAAAAAAAAAAAAAAAAAACACACCTCAATTCAAAAATNAATCAATCTAAGTTCAAAAGTTGAGAGGCTCCCATCCAAAATAGGAATTGTACATATGTTTACAATGATGGAAAGACACAAAAACCCCCACCTTTGCATATGAAATGAAATTTCTTTTTACCACTCCACAGTTACCATTTACAGTCTCTAATATTTTGTTCTAAGTGGTGACAATAAGGTGATCTCTGGTACAAACTGCTTCATTCTGGCAACATTTGTATTTTGATGTAATAAAAAAAACCAATGAGTTCTTACTTATCATTCATAAATAAAAAGAAAAAAGTATGGGATCATTAGGCAAATGAATGAATAGAAGGACTTCAGAAAAGAAAGTGAAGGGATGTGTGGGATTTCTAGTGTTGTCTAGAAAATTTAGGAAAAGAACTGCATTTTCTTCACATTCTTTTCTTCACATTTTTTCAGACTAAAATTTGTCATTCTCTTCAAATAAGGAAATGAGAAAAGGTCTGTATCTACAAAGAAATACTTCATTCACAAGTCTTCCTCTTTCCTAGGAATGTGAATCATTCCTTGACCAGCACAACACCTGAAGCCTGACACCCTGGTGCTCCAGGTTTTGTGGCTGAGCCCTCCTCTGAATACCAAATTCTGGCCAAGACTTGCTTCAAGACTAGAGCACTTCCACTTCCTTGCTGCTCTGGTTTCTGATCATATATTTGACGTTCTACTCCAACTTTTCACTCAGGAAAAACTAGTTTGAATCTTCTTCTGTCCCAGCCACCAATTTATTGAAATTTGCAGCTTAGTGCCTCTGAAAACTGAAGCCATCTGTCAGATGTAGCTGAAATTGGAAAAGGGTTTTGAGATTATGAAGAGAAAGTACAATAGCAGACATCAAATGGTTTGTTAACATCAATCATATCCCCACAGAAAATCAAGCCAAGGAGCCTCTGCTCTCTAAGCACTGTCACATGTCTTCCTAGCAAAAAACCCTGCTCTGTTCAGGCTTTCGAGAAATAATGGCAACAAAAAAGAAACTGTAATTCTTGCAATAAAAGAAACTTTTTGAGGGTCTGGGTGTGAGATGAAACCAAAGAAAAGTTTTCCATTGGCCAGAGAGAGAGTTTGGGTAGAACTTTTACAAACACTGAGGAAAGGGGTAAAAGGAAAACCAGAATTTCATGCTTAAATGCAGCTGGCATCAGTGAAATCCTCTCCTAATTCACTCTGCAGAAACAGCAAAGACATTATATAATTTATTATATCATTTCTTATATCAGCAAAGACATCACTATCATTTAGATATCAGTGATGATACTGCAGAAGAATGGACAGGGTAGAATTTGAGATGGCCAAAGATTGATTTTTGGTCTTAGACTTTAAATAACTCAAACATATTTCATTTTTCCCCTCTTCATTTAGAGCTGCTGAGAACTCTTGGCATCAAAAGCAAACTGTGGAAAGCACTGTGAAATTTTATGAGCTCTCAACCTGGATGTTTTCTGTGTTCATGCATCTGAAAAGTGAAGCAATAACTTGTCTGTCAGTTTTCAGTTCTAATGTATTTTATTTTTCAAAATAAACAAAACCCAGTCCTCATCTCCATCCTTCCAAACCAAGGAACTGGCAGAGTCATAATTAGATGTATTTCCACTTAAACATTTATTCCTGAGGAAATGGATTTTTAAGAGACAGGGAAGAAATAAACTAGCAGAAGTACCTCTGATCTGTTTTGAACTTGATCATTAAATTGGTAATTTTTCCTACCTTCCTTTCTCTTTCCTTCAGAAATTCCTTGCATTGTTTCAACAGCAGTTCCTAGTTTATTAATTCAGGCTTAGGCATCCAGCTATTTTAAAACAGGGTTTCCTCAATCATTTTCTGGTCATGCAAGTAACCTTCTTCTCAAATAGTATTTTTTTTTCCCTCTCCAAAGCAAATCCACCACTATTATATTTCCCTATCAGAGAACAAATACATGAATTACAAATTCTTCCCCCCACCTCCAACAGCCCACTGATTTCATGCACACTTTCCCAGAAAATCCAAGCAGCTTCACATTCTCCCTGCCCCCAAATCCATCAAGTTTCCCATTCCCACTAGACTCCAGCCTCTCTGAATGGACCACACTTCTGATTCCCAAGGACTCCATGTAGACCCAGGAGTGAAGTGTCCTCCCTGGCAGCTCTGCTGTGTCACAGCAGCAGTGTGACAGTGGCAGCAGATGGGCTGCCTTGAAGCCTCTGTTAACAGTGTGATGTCTCACCCAGCCCTCCCTTGGGGCTGCAATTTTTGGCTGCTTGGCAGGCTGGGAAGTGGGAGAATCCGACTTCCCTCATTCCTGTGCGTGAGACATGAAACAAAGCCTTCCCCTGCCTCATTGATTTCAGGCTGGCTCAAGTCCTTCACATCATGCAGGCAGCACATGCTGCCCCATCCTTCTTTCCTGAAGGTAAATGAGTGATTTATATTCCTAATATTACTATATGGGTATCAGTTCAAGCAGGTTCATGCAAGGCAAGACAATAGGTGTTAGGGGATCTGACTGAAAAATCAAGGTTATTTCATTTACCCTCATGGCAGAAACAAAGATCATGATTTGCAAGGTTACTCTGGGGAACAACTTCCAGGAGCTGTGCTTTAATACCCTCTCAAAGTAATTAAATTATTTCTTATTTGATCACCCAAAGATGGCATGTGGAAATCCATAATAAAAGTAGGATACTGCATTTTCTTAATAAATATAACTTAATTAGCTTTTTCATCCCAGTAACACTAAATATTTACACACAAAAAATTATTTTGCTTGGAGTTGTATCATGAAATAAAAGTAATTGCTTTCTCACAGTGTTGCTCCTGTAGAAATATCAATTTGCTGTCTCTCTGCTTGGGAAACACACTCCAGTTCTGATAAAATGACAGAGCATAGAATAGTTACAAGCTAATCCTTGTGGACTGAGAACTCCCAGGATTTCTTGTTGCCCTCCCCCTTGGCAAGAATTAAAGACTTCCTCTTTCACATGGCAAATCTCCCTTTTCCCACATATTCGGTGTCAGAGCTGTATTTCGCTAAGTCTTACAAATCCAAATTCCTTCAGGTCTTTTTTTCCTACAGTGAAATCCATACATACAGGCAACAGGAGTAGCAAGAATATCCATTCTCCTCCTCCTCCTGTCCTTCTTTTTCAAGGCAGTCAGTCCCTTTCTTTGCATGGACACAACTCAAGAGTTTCCTTGCAATAGTTCCCATCCTTTTCCCTCATGTGTCACCACTCCCACTGCACATTCATAACTCTCCAACTGGAGCCTTTAAGAAATTATGCACAAATCTATGTAGCTGAGCGCTATATGAATTCAAATCTCCCCTGTAAAATTAGTTATGGTGTTTTCAGTGGCTTTGCAAAAGTTGCTGTCAAATTATTCATAGCTGGACTTTTACTATGTGAAATGCAAAATAATTATTTCTTCCATCATCCTGCTTTGATATTTTTGGTGAGATGAAGCTGGACAGAAGGTGAAAGCTTGCACGTCCTGCAGCTCTTCTAAAGACAGCGTGTCCTTCCAAGGCAGCTTCCGAATGGGAATCAGTTGGGAAGTTAAAAGGAGTGTCAAAGGTAGCACCTCAGGTAGGAGATGCTGACTCAGCTGATTTCCAAGTGCCATTCCTCATGTGAAACCAGCCTTGCCTTGAGACTTTTCCAGGCTGCAATTCACTTCTTCAGTAAATACTTTTGAACAGGATTAACCAGGTGTTCAGGGAAGCTCACAGCCCAAAACCTGCAGTCAGCAGGGATGCAGCCACTCTTCTGGGGAGGAAGAAGCTTCAAGCCCAGTGACAAAGAACCAGATCATGGCACTTGACCCTTGAGCCAAGGCTGGGGCACCAGTCTGGGGCCGGGTTTTTTAGCAGTACAGGCCAAATCTCCCTCCTCTGTAATGTGGTTTTGTATTACTCCTGTGAAAAATAACATATTGAGGTAGGTGACTTTGATTAAAGGACATTTGATACACTGCACTTAAGTGTGTTCATTGGTTGCCTTTTTCCTCTGATCACTTTCATCCTTTTTTTTTTTTTTTTTTCTTTCAGGAGGATTTAGCAGTGCCAGCAATCCACTGCATTTTTTGAGACTGTGGAGCAAGTTCTGCACTGATTTATTGCACTGCAGAATATGGAATCCATTGGTGTTAGTCTGGTTACACAACATCACATGGAGTAGAACTTAGAACCAGTGTATTCTTATTGCCTGTTATCTATTAGTTTGCCTAATGTCCATATAAAGAGCTTTTTTGATTTAAACACCTTATGTCTAACTGGATAAGAATATTTTACCTTCAGACATTATATAATAACATTTTATATGCAATTTATGAATGTTAGAGAATCAATGGTAGCATTAAGTAATATTTTTCTGTGGTTTGTTTGGAGTTTTTTTCTTTTGTGTTTGTTTGAGAACACTCGTTGGACAAAATCTTTTGAATACAAGGCATGATCATATGGTTAGCCTTTTCTGCAAAAAAGAAAAAAAAAAGAACTTTAGACAAAGAATACTTGATTAAAAATTGCTTGAGAAGAAGGAAAGTCCTTTGTAATGACAACTTGTGAAGTCTAAACTTTCCTTTTTCTGCAGCTTTTTCACGTGGTCTAATAAAAACATCCTCTGTCCCTGCAAGGTTTGCTTGTCACTGCAACAGCAGAGCTGACAGACACTGCACACTTTAACTAAAAACTGTCATTGTCAGATCAATATGATGGCTGAGATGAGAATAATTTAGACAAACAATCCAGTGCCTAGGATTTAGAATGACTAATGGCTTTGAAATAAAAGAGTCAGTTAATTCAACGAAAACATCAGGCAGTCGCCAGAATTTCAAGTTCTGGTTTTGGTAGGAAACAAATTGGCATGGTTCAGGCTGGTGCAGAATCCAGTTTTATTTTCACTAATTCCAGTCTCAAAAATGAGCCAAGAACCCTACAGAAACACAGGCCTTACTCCAATTGTTGTCAGATTAGTGAGGGCTTATACTGACGTGAATCAGGCTGCTTTTGCAGGTTGGTGCACAGATTGAGAAGATAATAATATAAAGATATAATTCAGGCAAGATTTAAAACTCTGCTTCATTTTACATGTGTAGGCAGTCTCGAAGAGATCAGTGGGATTACCCATGTACATAAAGTTAAATGCACACATAAATCTTTGTGAAGCTGTGACCCAAGGGTCCAGCCTTGTATTTATCTTCAATATAGATTTTAGTTCTAGAGGCAATATCATTGATGACTTAAATATGCTCACACACAGTAGTGTCTCATATTCATGGCTGTATGTGTCTGATTGATCAGGTCCTTAAAAAATGTGAAGAGTGGCAGAAAAGAGAAATTTTTTTCAGTCTGTTCACTTTCAGTATTGTAACTCCAACAACCTTTAAATCCTTCTCTTTCCTTACATTTTTACTCTGAAAAGGCAGAAGATGTTCATTATTGCTAAATTAATACGATTTTTCAGTCTTCATCAGGACTTCCAATTCCACCACATACGGTTCTTAACTTTGGTTTATAATTAGATTACTAGTGATAAATTGGTCTCCCCTTTACGCGAGTTTGGATTAGAACATATTTGATTTTTTTTATTATGACTGGTTTAGTGTTCCCTTTCCTGTAGGAATTTCCTTTCCCTTTCGCTTTCCCTTGGCAAATGTGATCTACCCTCATGTTACTGCTTTGGTTTTGACCCTTTGACACTCACTGATTTATATTCAGGAATCTTCAATTAAATGTATCTGGGCTCTACAGAACACTGACCCGTTATTTTTACAGCTGTATCACAACTTCTTCTCCACAAGAATTTCAAATTGTATTTGTTACTATCCATCACTTCTCATTACAGACACATCAGAAAAATAATTTTTATACATATTGTGGGTCTCTGAAGCGTACACACATCTGCCTTAAAATTCTAGAATATCTTCTGTGTTTATTAAATCTACCTGTCCTTGAAGAATTTAATGGATTCCGATCACTCTACTTTGAAGGACTATTACCTGAAAATTTTCTGTCTTCAACACTGTAGTTCTGTGAACCTAAAAGATATTTTTTCCTAATGAGCTTCTTCATTAAATACTGATTTTCTATTCTGACACTGAGTCTTAACACAGTGTAGCTCAATAGAATTCAGTAAAATCGTGCTGATAGGGAAATATTGCAAAAGTGGAGGAAGAGACCATATCAATTTCAAACATAAGGTGTGGAACCACCTTATTCTGGTTTTCCTTCAACAAAAGATGACATGCATTAGCTAACAGCAATGCAATTATATTGGTCCAATACCTGTATGAAATCAGAATTGACCCCTACATAAAATTATTAGACAGCTGGAAGCTGGAAAAAATGCAACAATTCATATTTTTAATCATCTGCCAATCGCTCTCTATTGGTTGAAAAAATAGACAGCCCTGTGCAGACAGCTTGCATGATGAGGGACCTGATGCCCCCTTACACATGTTTCAGGTGGCTTTGTTTTTCCTAGCCTGGTTCCACGGGCTGAATTCGTAGCTGGCGTGGGTCAGGAGTCCTCCTGGACTTCTCTTTCCAAGCTCATTTAATTCCAAGGGAATGCACTTGATGTGCCCAGAGAAAACCCTGGGGTACAAAGCACAGCATGGTATTAAATTTACTGAGACCAAGTGTCTCTGGGACTACAGTTCATAATCTAAGAGAGGGAAAAGGCAGGTGCTCCTAGAAATCATACAATGCCTACCTTCCTAGGGAATGGTTCAGATGCCCAAATTATTGATGGTTGTGAAGAAGAGCACTCCTTCCTTAATTTAAAAATAAAAAAAAAATAGCTTCACTCTCTGCTGCATTGACAAACTCTTGGAATTTTTCTACAATTTGTGCCTGCTTTCCTGTCAGGAACGTGTTCAAGGCCAGGTTGGGTGGGGCTTTGAGCAACTTGATCTAGTGGAAGGTGTCCCTGCCCATGGTAGGGGTTTGGAATGAGATGATCTTTGAGGCCCCTTCCAACCCAAACCATTCCATGATTCCATGATTCTAAGGAATCTAATATTCAGCTCCTTCCCCATGCTCCAGCCAAGCTGGTGTTTGGAGCACATGCAATGAGTTGCTTCTGCTGCATATTTTGAGCACCTGCTCAAATAGTAACTCCTTACCTCCACCATTTCAGCACCCTTTCATGCAGGTTTCCATCTTCACCAGCCCAGAGCTGAGAATATCCCTGGCAAAAGCACCCCAGGCACCATTACTGACATAGACACCAACACAGCAGTCAGGTGAACCCCTTGAAGCACCCCTGCACCTACTGCTTTTCATTCAGTAGCAGTGAAGGGTGGCCAGACATGACCCCAAATGACCTTTCCTCACAATCCACACTCTGTCAAGATTGTGCAGCTGATGTCTCCCTTCACCCTCAGACCCTTTACACTCAACTCAGGGAATGCAACTGGGTTCTGGGTAAAGCAGTTCTTAGTAGGAATTGGTAGGTTGGGAGAATGAAGTTATGGTTCATGGAGTGGTTGATGATTATAATATTGCACTCCCCTACTTCCAGAAACCCTAATTTAAGTTACTCTAGCTATTAAGTCCTTAAATTAGGATGGACGGATGGAAGGAAGGAAGGAAGGAAGGAAGGAAGGAAGGAAGGAAGGAAGGAAGGAAGGAAGGAGTTTTTTATTTGTTAGGAGAAGAAAAAAAACTTCTTAGGAGAAAGAAAAACTGTGGAAGAGACACCACGATTTAGGGGAAGGCAACATGATTAGGAGGAGGTACCTTAATGCTTGGTTCTGCTTAGTGTTCTTGTGGTTTGCATCTTTTACCTTCACCAAGTCACCCAGACCTTCAGGGTCACTAAGACCTATCTTCTGCCTGTTTGTTATGCCTCCTGGCAAGAATATAGAATTTTAACATCCCTAAAAATCATACCATGATCCAAAATTTATTTCAGAATCTCAGTAATGTTTGAGTCTGACAAAACAATGTTTCTGAAAGATGTCAAATAAAAAGAGTCCAATGTTCCACTTGCCAAGAGCTTTTTAGAATAATCAGTAGAATCATATTCAGGACTGCATTCATCTCACAAAACTTCACATGTATGGGTAAGGCATGTAGGGCACACTGTCTGCCAAGATTTTTCCTGCAGCTGATGGGGAGGATACCTAGAGAGGCAGCTTATCCCATTTTCCTGGGATGAATGAATACATTCCTGGATGTGCTGTTCCTTTAATAACAATAGCTGCCTATATATATACCACTGACTGGATGCCAGTAAGACACTGATGTGAAATAATGTACAATATAAGCCAAGAGACCTGAAAAACCTCATGAAACAAAACATAGCTAGAAAATGAACCTCCCCAAAATTTGGATGTCATGTAAAGCAACAGGAAAATTGAGGGGGTTTGTCTAGATTTGAAAAGCCACTTTTTAAGGGTGTACTTATCCTTTTGATAAATGCTGCATCATCTCTAGTCAGACTGCCAGCAAAGGGTCTGACAACATTTTTGGACAGTTTTATAGTGATATTCATGTGTGCTGATGAGGCAGGGCCTCTGATCTTTCCATACTTAGTATTGGCAGAGTCCTAATCCCAGGAGACTCGTTCTGCAGGGTTTGTAGGGCGCTCTGCTCAGCCAGGCAATGAGAACTGATTTACAAACTGTGGACTTAAAAATTTTCTAAGTTCCACAAGAACAAGGTTTACAATGTACAGAAGCTGACAAGCACTAAAGAAACCACTTCCTATGCTTTGTACAGACTCTGTAAGGTGAGTCTTTTATTTTTTTTGTTACTGCTAAAATGTTACTTAATGGACTTCTTAAGGACACATATTATATCCATATTATTTTCATCTCCAAGTGTCTAATAATATTTAGTGTTCCACAGTGGGATGCAAATTTTCCTTTTTAATTTGTCAGTAAATTTCACTGAGTGTCTTCCCTTTGTCAGGCAAAATTTCTATCGCTTTAAAATACTACTGTAGCTTTATGTCATTGCTTCTTTAAGCAATTTTCAGAAGCTGTAATGAGGCAGGGAGGCAGATGTCTAGAAATTTCAGAAGAAGCCCTCACATTGCACAACCTTCTCTGACTCACTGTCTTAATAGACTGGAGCTGAGGTTTCATGTGGTCTGCTGCTCTGTGTGATGCCAGCTATGTTACTGTTTCAAACAACTATTTAATAAAACTATCTAGCAAAAGCTGACCTATGAATCATTAACAACGTTGTTTGCAAGATGACTTTCATCTTCCACATGTTTTTCTATAGTAAATTTCCACTTTAACACAAGCCACAACTACACCCTTAAGTGGAAATCCATTACCCTTAAGCTGAGTGAAGAGTTCTGCAAACAGAGCTTGGCTTTTGTGCTGGTTGTCAATGATTAACATTTAATAGGTTCTGACAACGTGTTCAGCCAAGTTCAAGACAGAGTTGAAGACAGTCCTTAGACTCGGTGCTTAGGAAAACAGTGCATGTAGCACAGCAGTAGCTTCTCAATCCAGAGAGCCAAGGACAGAGCCTGGAGCCTCAGGTGCCTGTGGAGTTTATTCAGGCACTGGTTCTGTAGGTGACAGGATCCTGCCAGAAGCACAGACAACAGAACCCCTCCTATCCACTACTTTCATACAGAATCATCGACTGGTTGAGGTTGGAATGGACCACAGTGGGGCAGCTGGTCCCACCTCCCTGCTCCAGCAGGGCCATCCCAGAGCACACAGCATGGGATTGTGCCTAGAGGGGTCTGGAATATCTCCAGGAAGAGACTCCACACCCTCTCTGGTCTCTGTTCAGGGCTCGATCACTGCCCAGGGAAGAAGTTCTGCCTCATGTCCAGGGGGAACTCCCTGGGATCAGTCCCTGCCCGTTCCTCTGGTGCCATTGCTGGGCCCCCGGAGCAGAGCCTGGGCCCTGCTCGGAGCCTCCCTGCAGACAGGGACACACGGGGCTGAGGGCCCCTCTCAGCTGGGGCTCCTCTCGAGGCTGAACAGCCCCAGCTCCCTCAGCCTTTCCCTGTCAGAGATGCTCCAGGCCCTAAATCATCTCCGCAGCCTCTGCGGAGCTCCAGGAGTTCCATGTCCCTCCTGTCCTGAGGAGCCCAGCACTGGACACAGCACTGCAGATGTGCCTCACAGGGCTGAGCAGAGGGGCAGGATCACTCCCTGACCTGCTGGCACTGCTCTTCCCAATGCATCCCAGGACCCCACTGACCTTCTTGGCCCTCAGGGCACTGGTGGCTCATGGACAGTCTGTTGTCCAACAGGACCCCCAGGTCCTTCTCTGCAGAGCTGCTTCCCAGCATGTCACCCCCAACCTGTGCTGGTGCATTAGATTATTTCTCCAAATAAATGCAGGACCCTGCATTTGCCTTTACTAAATTTCAGACAGTTCTTCTCTGCCCATCTCCTCAACCTGTTGAGGTCCCTCTCAAGGTCTGCCCAGCACACTGGGTTACCTCTTTTACAGCTCAAAATTTGAGCAACAGGGTGAGAAAACCTCCTTGATAGCACAGAGCGGGGAAACTGAGGCAGGAGCATAACAGGAGTAGAGAAGTCTGTGGCCATGTAGAAAGTGCTCCATAGAATAACTGGTGATGAGATGGCCACATTTGTGTTTTATAGTTAACTGCCAGCCATGGATGTTGGCTACTCATGAACAGAACACAGAGTAAGCAAGGACTGGATTTTCCATCTGCAACGTTGATGTCTGAGTTCACAGTCATCACAGGTAGCTCCTGTTGTGTTTTGGCCTACTTTTCTTGGTACTTCTATTGCCTGAATCCTTTCATTCCACCCTGCAAACTGGGTTGTAACAAAACCCCCATCTTCTACACACCCAGTAAAGGCTGAGTGCTCCCATTCTCAACCCTGAAGAAAGATCCTAAGCATTGAAGAGAAGACATGGTGAGAAGAGAAACTGGATATGGCAAGGGAGGGAAATTGTGTTGAGGCCACAGAAATTCTATATTTTTCAAACCTTAACATGTGTTATCAGACAATAAAAGATACACAGTAGCTTAAAGCAATGGTGGAGATTTGCAATAATTTTCCAGGCTTTTCTTCACTTTCAAAAATGAAACATGAAATACAGGCAAATGTGTGATTGGTTTAAAATAGTTTCTCCCATTGACTTTTCTGAACTTGAAAAATCAGTCAAAATTTAGATAATTTGGAGCATTTTACCAGCTTTCACCAGTGCTCTTATTGATGTCGTGATTATTTGTGTTAACCACTAGATAGGAGCTCAAATTATGAGCTACCCCACCCCAATCCTGTTGTTTCTCTGTATAATAAAAGAGAAAACTTCACTCAAGAAATAAGGCTGCCACAAGGAAGTAATGCAGTGATGCTGATTAGTGTAAATTGGAAGGTGTTGAAAAATGGCAACATTTTACTTCAACCAAAAGGCAGTAAAGTCTGAGAGTAGAGTTAAGGATGATTGTCAGTCAGATTTGATAAATGATTTATGAAGAAAGGCAAAAGGAGAGGTGCCAGAGTCACATCTACAGGAAACTGAATGAGTCTGAATGGGAATAAGGTACAAAATACACAGAGAAAAAATAAAATCAGCAAACATCTGAATGTAAAGTCTCTCCAAACACAGGCTGTGAGATGTTTTCTTCATAACATCATGGGGCATGCCAGAAAAGCTAATAGCTCCTCTCATACACACATTCAAACATTCAAGCATTCTAACATTCAACTATTCAAACATTCAAACATTCAAACATTCAAATATTCAAACATTCCCACTGACTCTGTGCAATGGTTTTTTTTTCATATTGTTTTCTTGTCTAAGATGTCTATTCCTTAATTTGAATATAGCTTGCCCAGATTTCTCCTGGTAAATATAGCCAAGAAACCATAACTGTACTTTATCAAATTAAAGAATGAAAGAATTCAGACAAGCCTGTAGGATGGGATGGATTCTTTAACTTCTGGAAGTTTTAGCTTTGCTCATTCTCTGTAGATTAGGAAAGGCATTGGATTAACTTCAGGGGTGCTACACCTGATTTAAAACAGCAGGAAAACGTGTGGGATCATGTGAAAACACTGGGTCAGGCCTGTGTGTGCAGGGACTCAGAATAAAGCATTATTCTGCATTTACTACTGACTTACTGAACAACAAAGATGTCTTGACTTCACTGGGAGATTAAAACTCTTCTGCCATAAACTCTTGTTTTCATGTTTTCACTTCTTCCTGGGGAAAACCTGTTTAGGATTAACTCTTCTTGGAAAACCTACAAGTGCAGTTTAAGCACAACCCATTTTGAATTCATTGTGTGAAAAGAAAACTTTGGCTACAGTGCTGTATATACCCTGACAAATTTTTACTCTGATAACTACAAGAACATTGGAAATATGGAACTGAGACTGCCTGCAGTTCTCAGATGGTTAGTCTGTATTTGTAACCAAACTGGAAAAAAAAAACCTGCCTAGGGATTATAAAATTTGGACTGTTTAAGAACTATATACAGTTACAGCAAGAAATGTTATTAAGATTGAGAATTTGCCTTGGAGATATTAACAAGCATTTCCATTCAGCTCATGGAAGAGGTGGGGATGGTCTCAGTAAGACCTTCTTGGGTTTGCAGGATCTAGGAGCCACACGCAGAACTTGGGGGAAAGAGTGTTTATTCAGTGAATTAAACATTACACTTACATATAAATATATATATATATTACCAAATGCATGTTTGATATGAAAGTTTAGTAGCATCCAAACTCTCCTGAATTTGGGACTGTTAGAGCAGCTTGCAAGCCTTTACCTTGTTCCCTAGGCACAGTGATGTAGAAGTTGCTTTGTTAAAGTTTGGAATAAATGTTTTCTTTTTTTGGTCAGTCAAAAATAAAAACAGGGTGAAAGTGCAGCCAGAGCTGGTTTTTTGTGAGCTCAGTTTACCCTATACTTGATTTTGGCAGTTCAGAAGAGCTGCCCACCTTACCTAGAAAGCTTGTCTGGGACAAAAGGTTTCTAAGAATAGCATGCCCTTGCAGCTTTCTCAGTGAGAAAGGGGTGATCAATAGCTAGCTCATGTAAGCACAGTTAACTATTAGGAGACAGCAAATGTTAATTCCGACAGCAAATGTTAATTCCAAAACCTAAGAAGCCAGATTTGTCCTAATCTTGTCAAGATAGAGGGGACAAGGATCATCTCAGAAACCGCTGAATTATTCCTCAAAGGATCACGCATACTCCAGAAAGAAAGGTGAAAAGTGCATTGTGAGGTAGACTACCAGCCTTCATCAGAAAGACCCCCGAGGAAGAAGAGGAGCCTTCCTCAGTGCGACCACTAGGATACACCGCACATGCATGACACTTATGCTAATGATATTAATGACTTCCGAGAAGTAATTTGTATGACCACTCCTATGCCAAAGACTGTGATGAATATTCATAAATTTTACCCATAATAATGTGTTGTAGGAAGTGACGGGGTGTGTGTGCTCAGAGGAACGATCCCAGCCACATCCAGTGCCGAATAAAGCAAATACCCACTTCTCTGACTTTGTTTCTGAAGTATCTCCTGGCCTGGTTTGGGGCGAATCATCAGACAAGGCTGATTGCAGTTTTCCCTGCAGGATGTAAAATAAGTTTAGGTATTGCCAAACAAATAGGATTAACAGTGCTATGTGCTGCATCGTGTGTCTTATAAGATGACTCTTCTCCAAAGTTCAGAGCCTGGATTTTGATTCAGAAGCCAAAGGAAAAAAAACGCCACTGATGTCCAAAAATGAAAGTACTTTCTACCTGAAGAGAAAATGAGTTTCTCTAGTTGGATGTGAAAAATTCCAGTCAGCAACAAAATGAATATATTCCAGGAAGTCCAGTGGAGCTGGCTTAGGGCCTGGAGCATCTCTGACAAGGAAAGGCTGAGGGAGCTGGGGCTGTTCAGCCTCGGGAGGAGCCCCAGCTGAGAGGGGCCCTCAGCCCTGTGTGTCCCTGTCTGCAGGGAGGCTCCGAGCAGGGCCCGGGCTCTGCTCCGGGGGCCCAGCAATGGCACCAGGGGAACGGGCAGGGACTGATGCCCAGGAGGTTCCACCTGGACATTCGGCAGAACTTCTTCCCTGAGCAGTGCCCGAGCACTGAACAGAGACCAGAGAGGGTGTGGAGTCTCCTCACTGGAGATATTCCAGACCCCTCTGGACACAATCCTGTGCTGTGTGCTCTGGGATGGCCCTGCTGGAGCAGGGAGGTGGGACCAGCTGCCCCACTGTGCTCTCTTCCAGCCTGATTCATTCTGGGATTCTGGGATCTTGTGACTACACCAGCAAACATCACTTTATTGATTTAAGACAAGAAGGGTACACACAAGATTGTGTGTCAATCACAACAAATACAGTTCACCTGAAGGGAAAAATTTCTTTCATCAGCTAAAAAAGGGTAATTGGACTACAACAATTTTGCTGCTTGGAGATGACATGGTACACATGAAGTACCTGAAGCCATGACATCCTTTAATCACTTCTCTGAGTCTTTAGTTTTTCATTTCAGTATGAATTTGGTGCATAAATTAGGTTTCTAACATTGACATCTTTATAAACTCACTTGACCCAAATCAGCATAACCTCACTGACTTCCAAACAGCAAAGTTCATTTACAAGAACCAAGATGCTGGCCTGGACATTTTAATGTGTTCCCATAACTTTATTCCTGCACATCACCAGGCCCTGAGTTCCTGTCTGTGTTACATACACAGTTCCCTTCAAGCCTCCAAATAAAGGTTTATTGGGAGTACTATGGAAAGGTTTATTAACTTATAGTTTGGATGTGAAAATGTTAACCATAGACTACCCAAACAAAATCAGTAGGACTGCATCAATTTAGAGCAGTGAAAAATCTGACAAGCAGTGACCTCTTTCTTAAAAAATATTCAATTTTCTCCCTGTTGAGAGATCACTTTTGTTTCTGTTCCTGTTTTTTCCTTTAAATACAAATTCTCTGAGGAATAGTGGACAACTCTGTAATCTTACAGATTGAGCTGCTGCTTTTTCTTTTCTTTTTTTTTTTTTTTTAATTCATAAGTACAAAGGCTGAAGTGCTAAACTTTATGACTCCTGTAATAGATCCTTGGCCTGGAAAATAGTAAGGAATAAAAATAAATAATAATCATCTAATACCAAGCATTTATGTCATGCCTTTCATCCAAGGGGTGTCTTGGGGTGACTTTATGATGTGTATCCCCTATCGCCACTCTATGCCCAGAAGATAAATCTTGTGCCATTCTGTGCCTTTAAGACTGGGTGCAAGAGAAAAAAAACCCAGACAAACTTTTTCAAAGCAGTTCTGTGCTCCAAGGACACTGCTATCTCTCTTGGCATTGCTGCTGCGGGGAGAAGAGTGGAAGAAAGCACCTTCTGGTTTTTTTTTTCCCAGGTTTTGGCTCCTTTTCTCAGAAGAGAGAGTTGCAGAAAGTTAAACTTAGTTTCAGGACCTTGGTTTTTTCCTTCTTCTTCTTCTCTTCTGGACTGTTCAACGATACCAGAACACACTGGGAGAACTTTTCCACTGAGGGCCCAGGGAGGGCCCAGGCCGACCCAGCTCCAAGAAGGAGGAGAGAGGTCACACCCAGAGAAGGACTCTGAAATCTTCCCAGCTTTCTCTCCACAGCGAGAGATTTTATTATTTAGCATTATTATCCTTTTTCTGTGTGTTTGTTAAATAAATAGGGGTTTTTTTCTCCTTCACTTTCCTCCAAGGAAAATTCTTTTCTTTCCCCAATCTGGTTGGGGGAGGGGTGGCTGTAATCTGCCTTCTATCAGAGGATATTTTCCTCCAAATTTTCCTCAAACCGGCACAAAGTCAAACCACTTTATAAGCAGCAATGAATTAATAGAGGAATGTTTTGCCACAGGCAAAAGAGCAAAACAAGAAACCATCCTTCTACTCCCTGCAACCTCCTGAACTGCACAAAGGCAATAATTCTGTGAGTGAAAATGCTTTTTGGTGCTTATTTCTTAGCACTTCTGGAAACTTGGATCATGTTGTTCCTCCACACAAAGTCTCTCAGTGTGCAAGAGCCACGTGGCAGGATCAGTTCAAGCAAATGTCAGGCCTCTGGAATTTTCTTTTCCTTGTCTTTCTCCTGTGCCACCGAATACCAGGGAAGGAGATACAAACCTCTGATGCATTGATTACTCATTTCATCCTTTTTTTTTTGCTCTTAGTTCCACGTGGGTAAAAAAAAGCATTTCATGCTCATGAAAAATGGGGGGCAGCCCCAATTTTCCCAGCCCTTATCAATTTTGTGGCCTCTTCTGGACTGTCCCCTACCCAAGTGCAGCACCAGCTTGGTCTTGGTGAACCTCATGAGATATCTGGTGTGACTGGTGTTCCCTACTCCAGGGAAGATTCCTGGGTGACAATGAGTTTAAAAAACATCAGAGGGCACTGAGAAGGAAGGAGAAATCTATGTTTATGCCACCGTGTATGTATATGATAGACTTCTGAGGAGGAGCCCCACAAGGACTGGGACAGGTCTGGAAAAGGCAGGCAAGGGTGGTCAGGAAAAGATAAGACTTCCACATGTGATAGGACTAAACAGACTACAACTCATTAGCTTGGATATCTGAGGAGAGCTATAGTGGAGGCCTGTAAGGAGGCAAATGATGTGAATGAAGTGACTGAGGAATGATCATTCATTATTTCTTGCAGAACATGAACTCAGGAATACCAGAGGCAGGATTCAAATGAAAAATAGAGAATTCTTTTTAATTTCATTATCCCAGAAGATAATGGACACTAAATATATAGACACACTTAAAAAGCTGCAAGAGAAATTCCTGTAACCAGGCAGATATTAAACACCGTTGAAGAGGTACAAGCTCCAGATGTGGGAGCTTTTGTTTATGATTGTAGTATAATTCAGAATACAGATTACTGTAGAGATCCACGTTCTTAATTCTTTCCCTGTATACTGGACCAGACAGATCTTTGGTCTCCCCTAGCACATCATGAATTAGTTTTATTAATATGTATCATCTAATGTCTGTTAACCAAAATCCAACTTCTGGGCTTAATTGATGCTTGAAGACTGATTACCTGGATTTAGAAAGAGTATATTTTATTTGTTCAGGAATAACGTCTATTCTTTTATAGATTTAATTTAATCTCTCAAAACCAACATGAAAACTTGGACGAAAATATCTTACCAGGTAAAATCTTCTTGTCTGATTATGTATCTGTCATGAGAGGATTTTTAGAGCAGGTTAAATCATCCTGCAATAGAAAGAGTACTAATATATTTTTATTGCAAGGTAAAGTTGTGATTCAGGAAATTGCTTTCTCAATAGATAAAGTTACTATTAGCAATGATACACCAGAAATTCAGTACACCATTTTATGGGCAGTATTACAGACAGGTAGCAAAAGAAAAGTCAGTGCTATGTCAAACCATTAAAAACCCTCAAAACACTTTTTGATAGGGGATGTGGCTGATGTTCAGCATCAATTTCTTATAAAAGACCCAAGATAGGTGTAAAAGTAAGGAATCTGGTATTTTCTGTATCATTGTACACGATTATAAATAAGAAATCTTTTGGGGACAAAAAACTAACCAGGGCTTAGATAAATAGAACTAGAACTCAGTCTCCTGACAAAGTGGGATCTAAGGAGCAGCAGGTTCATTTTGTGCCTGCAAAAATACTGTTCTAAACAGCTGCAGACACAAAAACCCATGTGCAAAACTGGGAGGAAAACTAAGAAGCCTTTAAAAATAAAAACAAATAAACTAAAGGAAGATGCTGGCAATGGCTCAGGCTGTCTGATGCTGCTAGCACTGTAAAAATCAATCTGAACAAACCCATTTTAGCACAGGGAATATTTGCTGGCATAAAAGCAGCATCTTGCAGCTATGCCAGAAAGAAAAGAGATATTTGTGGGAAAGGACAGGTATGGGAAGAATTTGGTTGCATATCACATTCTAGGTGATGTGACATGGCCTGGCAGCCATTCCCCAGATGGCCTCTGAAGTCAGGGTGGGTTAGAGCTGGCCAAATGAGCTGGAAATATGAAATAAGGCAACAGAAGAGACTTACACAAAAAGTAATTCGGTCTTCAAGCCAAACTGAGCCTCTTTTAAAGTCCTTAAGATGCAATTGGAAGTCACAAGAAAATAAAAATACACCAAGAAGAAATAGATGAAAGGAAAGATAAATTTAACAATTTTTTAGTTAATTGAATATAATTACTGTTATAAACTATTTCCCAGGCTCTGTTAATTATTCAGAGAATGTCACCTCCATTAACATTTAATTCTTTAGTTTGTGAAATACACCTCAGAACATAACATGTCAAACCTCACAGATTTCATTTGTCCATTTCACACTTGCAAAAGGTACAAAACATTGTGAGCACTGACGCAGTGATTTATCGTTACTCACACAAGGATGCTTTGGCTGTGCTAGCTAGAGATATCCAGGGTCTTCCAGTGACACACCATGGATAAATACTTGTTTCCCAATTTTTGGTGACATTTCCTTACAAACAAACTTGCAATGAAATATCATTTAATTAAAAAATGAAGCCTAATTTTTTCTTTGTGACTATTGAAAAAACTGCTTTAATAAGTGACTTTCTGATACTTTTCTCATTTTTCTGTCCATTTTACATTTTTCTACTTGCACCATGTCTCAAAAGTTTTCATTTGGGGAGACAAAAAAAAAAAACAAAACTAAAAGAAGCAGAAAATCAAGCAGTCTTTACTCTGGTTTAAACAGAAATTAGTAAAAATGTCAATTTATGCATATGCAATTACAAAGAAAAGTAAGAACTATAGAGAAGCACCAGAAATGGTATAACAAATTTTATTCTCCTTTTAGTATAAAACTTCTGTTTTCAATGAATTTTTCTCTTTCCAGTTTTTGTAGTTTCAAGTTTTGCCCTGGTGCAGTCGTAGTTGCACAATTCTGGTGCTACTGGAGCAGGCTGAGAACAGGTTTGGGGTTTTCAGTCATAACCTGGTCCCTGGTTTCCATCAGCTGCGATGGGAAAAGTATTTAAACTGCCAGAGCAAGCCATGATTTGATGCTGTTATGAGGTCTAGGCCTTAAGATCAATTAACTGTTCAATATTTTTAAAAATTGCTTGATCCCTGAATAGCATGTGGTCCAAGATGGGGTCCAACAACTCAGGCAACGTGCTCCACAAAATTAAAAGCAGAAAAGGCAAATTATGCCTAAAACTCCAGAATATTTTATCAAGACGTCTGCCTTTTGCTTAGAATGGGGCTTGCCAAGCAGTGATTTTATTGTTTTGAGGCATGTAAATCCTCTTCTTTGAAAGGCAATTTGTATGGAGCAACACAACGTAGCTCCTCCTTCAGCAGCCCTCGCGTGGGTAAGTGAATCTTTACAGCTCCAGAAGAACTTCGGCTGTTTTGTGGCAGGAAATCAGGTTAATGAAGAGATCTGAGCCCCACACATGCCCACAGTGACACTGGCCAGAGAGTCCCTCCAGCTTCAGCCAAACAAGCCAGCAGGAATTCCTGCCTGTGGCTGAATGCCAGGATTGAACTCTTCCCTGGGCAGCACCTTCCACAAGCCACTAACTCAATTGGATGGCAGTTTCGTGACAGCTTTACAGCATTTATGGAGTATTTAATGATTTTCCTACACCCTGTTCCTGTTTTAGGTTTGTTTAATCATTTCTGTCTCTGTTTCTAATGGGGATTTCAGTTTCCAAATGGGCCTGAAGCCAGAGATGTAAATGGAGGGCACAATATATTCCTTCCTGAAAGATGATACAGGGCAGAGGGGAGGAGAAGATGAGGGCACAGAAGGAAAGAGGAGGACGGGGGAATGTGGGGAAAAATGTGTTCTTAAGATTCAGGCTAATTGAACACCCCAGCAGGAGAAGATGAATGATCCTCCTGGGCAATTAGCAGACTAAGCAATATCAATAAATGAGTCTCTTAGAAGAGACCATCAACAGAGAGAAAATGGCTCACATGAAGGAGCTGAAGAGAAGAGCTCTGCAGAGTGATGTGTGAGGGAAGTGAGATGCACAGAGCGGCCATTAAATCAAAATAGGTGGATTTGCAGCATTAGAGCTGAGTAAAGAGAAAGGTGATGCTTGACAGGCAGGGTTGCCCCTCTGAGCTTTCCAAGGATGGAATTTAGGAGAGCTTAACCTTCAGAGAGATGAAGGGTTTCCAACGAGCTGGGACACGATACAGTGGTAACAGTGGGTTCAGAGGCAGCACTGGGTCTCTTTTCCATGCAGTTCGTCCAGGAGCCTGGCTGGCACAACTGCCCCATCCCACAGAAATCACAGAATGGCTGAGGTTGGATCAGCTGCTCCCTCCTCCCTGCTCCAGCAGGGTCATCCCAGAGCACAAGATTGTGTCCAAATGGTTCTGGAATATCCCCAGTGAGGGAGACTCCACACCCTCTCTGGACAATCTGTTCAGGGCTTGGTTCTTCCTCCTGTCCAGGTGGAACTTCCTGGGCATCAGTCCCTGCCAGTTCCTCTTGTGCCATTGCTGGGCCCCCGGAGCAGATCCTGGGCCCTGCTCGGACCCCTCCCTTTGAATATTTATACACACTTATACTCACAGTCCTGTCTTCTGGAGAAGTTTTCCATCTTTTTTCTTTCTTTCTTTTTTTTTTT
>VZRO01008074.1:348096-465284 GCA_013397915.1 Daphoenositta chrysoptera
TTCTTTAGAAGCACAGGGCAGAGAAAGGGATTTCCCAGGGTCACCAAGCCCTTTCTACTGCAGTTTCAGGAAACATTGTACAATCCCAATAAAAAATCCATGGAACTCTACATTAAAATCTGCTCACATTATTACCTCACTTCCCCCTTACTCCTGCTGAACAGCAGTTGCAAAAACCTCTGTCCTTGAAAACTTCAGAATGCTTATCAAATTTCCAGCCTAGATGTATTCCTGTCTAGGTTATTCCCATGTGTTCTTGTGCCAATGTTTTCCTTCAGTTTAATCACTCTTCTCCCTTCCTGCTGTTTACTTAATTGCTTTTATCAGCTTGATTTAAGAGCTAGTTATGAAGTGGTTTTAGCTGTCTTTTAGTTTGTTTCTAACTAGACTGTACAGTGCCTCAAGGGGTTTGGCAGGGGCTTTCTGTTGTCATAATTCTCTGATTATTCTTAATCCTGTGAGCCATTCATCCATCAGGAATGGTTTGGAGGTATTTAAAAACAGCACTGTCATGGTGTCACCAGGTTACTAAACCAAGACTATTCGAAACCCAGTCACATTGGCAGCTGTGAAAATTCAGAACTCAGGATTTGCATCGGGGTCTACGAGGTCCCATGAAAGTGGTGCTGTGACATTTTTCAGTTTAGAGTGACTGAACTGCTTCTTGGGCCAAGAAATTATTGGACACTGTTCAAATGACTAGGGATGTTATTCAAATATGACTGGAATCTCTGTAAAGTGTTAGCTCTCCACAGATGTGCTCAGGAATAACAATTATTGATAATATTCCTGCCACTGTTTAAACCTTTCTGTAAATAAATGTGCATTTAGATGTCAGTGGATGTACAAGAACGCTCTGCTCCTTTCTTGCTCCAGTATCCTGGCATTCCTTCACCAAATGGGTTTTGTGCCAGGAGGTAAATACTGTCCCTTCTGTTTTCTCCCATTTGGAAATGTAATTCCGGCAGCTAGAGGGTGATGACTGCATCTTTTACACTCTGACTACCTAGACCACCAGCAGCTCATGGAAGGGTTTTCCATGTGAAAGCATCACACCAATAATGTGTCTGCAAATTTGGTATCTTCTGCTGAATTGCTGGAGCAGTTCCTCTCAGGGCAAATCCCTGGATGCCTCCCCTTTGCTGGGGCCCTGCAGCCTGGCTTTGGGAGCAGGGCAGAGAGAGCTGCAAGCTTCCCACGTACCTGCTTAGCCTCTCCTGAGCCAGCAGACAGCACGTGCATTTGATTTATTTAATGAATGGGAGTCTAATTATAAAGCAGAGGAAATCACTGAAGCATAAATTTATGGGCTGCCTGAATTCACCTCCCATGCTGGCAGAAATCGGTGGTGGAAGTAGATGCTAACTGTGGCAAAGATGTCAGGGAAGAAGGTGGATACCTGCAGGCTTTCCATGACTCCTGCGTGGAAGGGAACAGGCATAAGAAGGTGCCAGCAACAGGAGAGGCTCAGCTGGCAATGGCTTTCAAGTATCTCCTTGAGCCTAGTATGTTATGACAAGAGAAATAGGGAGACTTGGATAAAAAGTCCAGCGTGTTCTGACAGCAGCCTGTCCCTCTGTTTGGATGTAGCATGAAAAACTGAGTCATAAAGGGCTGCAGCTATACACTGCAACTTTGTGCCCATTTTTGGCTACGTCTTGAATTACAAAAATTACAATGACTTCTTAGAAAGGAAATCCTTGCCTTTCTACTAATATGCTGTAATATTCCTGGAAGGGAGCCAATGTGTCGATTTAAGTACCCTCTCAAACTGCGAGGGGCTGTGACATTTCCAAGTCCCAATGTCAGCTCGAGCCTCTCCGGAATGTGTGCCAAAGTCTTCCCACTGAGAAGAATGCCTCACATTAAGCGTGTCATCCCTGGGCTGGCCCTCAGCTCCTTCCCTGGCTCGGGAGTCTCAGCTTTAGCCTTCATTCCTGTATCCCATTTCCCAGCCCCATGGAAAAAAATGCCATGGAAAGCTCTCCCCTCACCCCCATCACCCCTTTACACGTTAATGTGAAATGAAACATTCTCATGGTTGGCTGTTGAACAAGAGACAGCAATTCCTGCGTGGGGAATTTTATTGGCACATTTCTTTCCTAACCTAGATGCTGCTCAATGTGCTCACCACTACAGCTTAGAATTCGTGGGTGTTCAAGGACCCAGCCCTGCAGAGGTGACCACAAATTTGAAAAAGTCCAAATTTGTGCCCACAGGATAGAAAAGAGAAGTTTGTCTGGATAAAACACATTTCAGAAAGACTTTCTGAGACAGTGTATCTCTGTCCTCAATAATATCCCCAGACTTGTGCAGTAACACATTTAGAAATCAAGTTAACCATCAGGCCCTTGTAGTTCAATGGAAATAAAAGTACAACTCATTTGAAGGCCTGGCTGAAGCAAATTGAAGCCATTAGAAGAATGTAATCAGATGTATTTTCAAACTAAGTGTAAATTTTTATGACGCCAAACAGCTATAGATGATCCTTGAGTTGGACATTAAGAAATTTAATCTGCTTTGTATGAGTTTTTAAAAACAGCAAGATATTCATCTCCATCTTGATTTCTTTAGGCCTCAAATATTTTCCATTTTTTTTCCAAAATGTTGGAGATAAGCGTTTGTTTGTGTGTGTGTGAGTATAAAATGAAAGAAGACACAAAAGAAACCTCCTCTGCAAGCACAGAGCAGGAGATTTGACACTTTTTCTGTAAAAAGGGGAATGGGAATTGTCCTTCCATTGTCATTACTGGCTCTGCTGATTTCCCTGGTTTCCATTTCCCTGACATGCCGGGTGTCTGTTATAGCAGGAAGAAGAATTTGAGAATGTCCTAATTCAAAATTAATTTAAGTAACTTTCTAAAGTACAGGAGTGGGAAAAAAACCAAGCCAGTCTAAAGAATTAAAAGACAACAGCTAAAAATAGGGTTGTAAAAACAGGTATTTTAACCCTGTTTACAATTAAAGGAGAAAGATTTTTAATACTTTTCTTTGACAAGATTGGTAATTACAGAAGAGAAGAAAATATTATTAACTTTTTTATTATCTAGATGTTTCTTTTTAAGAAAGATTGGGACAGGAAATCACAGATTTGGACAAAAAAAGTACAGGATATCACAACTTAAAAGCAGTGGGAAATTCACAGGAACCTCACACTGGTGTGAAACTATCAGACAGGTAGAAGTCTTCTAGGAGAACAAGACTAATAACCCTAATTTTGAAAAAAAAAGTTTAATAACCCTTTTTCCCATATTCTGAGGTCTGAAAGGTGAGACCCACCATGGTAACACTGTGCTATTTTACCCTATACTTGGTTATCGTTTTAGCTTCATTCGCAGTCACATTTGATAGGTCTCACTCTTTAGTGATTTGGGCTTTTTGCTTTTGCTTCAAAAAAGTTTGGAGAGATAAAGCATTAAGTATCCTTGAGCTCTCCTGGACGTGTGAAATCCAGACAACTTGCTTTGAATATTTCTATTTTTCTTGTATTATTCAATCTGTCATTTTTTCTTTTCAATTAACATGAAAATAATAATTTTTCTTCCTGGTTTTTATTCTGATTTTGTTTGTGGGGCTTTATTGAGGGGTTTTAATTTTATTTTGGGTTGGATATTTTTGTTTGGTTTGTTTGGTTTTGTTGTTTTGTTTTTGGTGGTTTTTTTTAATTAAGAGATATAGTAAAGGAGATCCTCTGCTGCTGTAAATCAGGATAGTGGGATAGGGTTAGGAATTTAAAGATAGTGTTATGAGACTAAGTTAGGAACTCATGTTTAGGGACTGTGGATATAGGGTAAATTAACACAAATAAGTTTCTGCACTTGTTAACCACACAGAAAGATAACTGAGTAGGCTGAGAAAGAATATGTATAGGTATATATATATATATGTATATATAAAGAAACAATGCATTAATGCATAAATACTATTTAAATGTATTTTCATGTAATAAACGTGTTTATTTAAAATAAATATAATAATATAAATGCACTATTAATCCCTTTACATTTACAAATATGTGAATTTAGTGATAATGACTATTTACATTTATTAATATTCATAGTTAACGTATTTACAGAAAAAATGTTGCTTATTTGCTGGGGTTTTTTTAGGAAAAAGAAAGGCATTAAGTATTGACTTTATGGCTGAGAGAAGGTAGGCAGAATAACACAGATCAGAATTTGGAAATCCACATCTGCCCATCAGGCTGACCATGAATGACCTTGGAGTGTCCTTTGTCAAATTTTCCTTGGGCATAATTTGTGATGAAGTAATAAAACTTGAAAAAGCCTATGCTGTCAGTTAGGAATCTTTGCTTAGAGAGAAAAAAGCCTTCCCTAAAGGATAACTTGGCTTCCCCTTTTTGCTAAGGGAAAAAAAATGCTGGGGACTCACCGTCAAACACAGAATCACAGGACCACTGAGGTTGAAGAAGAATTCCAAGGTCATTGAGTCCAACCTATGACCAATCCCCACTGTGTCAGACCACAGCACTGAGTGCCACATGCAGGTGTTCCTTGGACACCTCCAGGGTTGGGGAGTCTACCACCTCCCTTTCAATGTTTCTCAACCCTTCCTAGGACAAAATTCATCCTGATGTCTGACCTGAACCTCCTCTAGTGCAGCTTGAGGCTGTTTCCTCTTGTCCTGTCAAACATGGCACAACCTCAGGATTATGGCCTGAGGAGGGGCTGGGACTGTTTTGACCTTTTTTTGGCAAGTGAGAGGACCAAGTTGCTTGGAGCTTCCACAGAGAACCTCCGAGCCCATTTCCCAGAGTTGCTTTGTTCCTACACTGTCTTTAACCTTAGGCACTTACAGACATGTTGAAGTCTTTCCAGCGAGGGTTGAGTTTCCCTCTTGGCTATACTGGTGAAAATCCAGAAATTCCTTCAGAAGTAACCTGGGTTTTGATCTTTGATTGACTTTGGCTAGCAAAGGAGCTGATCCTGCAGGATACTGAGCCCTGCTGTTAAAAATGAAGGGTTTGGTTGTGATTTCACTACTACAAACGCCTGGTTTAATGGGGCAAGGGACCTTTCCAGGGCCAAAGCAGCAGCTGAGTGAAGTGACCCCCACAGAGGACTGAAGTGACCCCTACGGAGGACTGGGCCTGTGGTTTGTTTATGGAAAACCGATCCGTGGCTGGAAAGCCGGAGTGGTGATTACACAGAGCGCTCGCCGGCTCCCGCTCTGTCCCGTGCCAACAACAACAGCGCAACGCTCTGAGTCAAACCTGCTCACGGATCTGGGGCTGAGCAGAGGCAGCAGTCAATGAATGGGACTCCTGCCAGCTCCCAGCCAGCCAAGGGTGTTTTAATTCACTGGGATCACGCTTGTCTCCAATGCTGGGTGCAATTCGGAGGTGCCGCAGGAATCTGCCGGGAATGTTTTGAGAGCTTCGGCACCATCTCCAACGGCAACAGAGACCAACCACTCAGTGTTATCTCCTTCCTTTGTCCATCCCATGACACTTCCCAGCTCCTCTCAGCTTCTAGTTTAGCCTTCCCATGGAATAATGTGCTGCAGATTATTTAACTGTGTCTTCGCTTTTAAAATTTGAACATTTGCATTTCCTTACCAACGTTGATCAGTGAACTTGAGGCACGGCTAATATGGAGGGAAGAGTCAAGAATATAAATATCATAGATAGAAGAAATAGTTAGATTTAAGCACAGCTACCTTTAATAACCCTATATATATGTTATATACATATATATAGATATATTTGCTTTAATATCAAGTGAGATGTATACAAGTATAAACTGCCGATGAGTACTCTCTATAAAAATCAACATTTTAAAAGACATAAATGCTTGTTGGGGACCAAACAGCTCCTCATCCTTCATCACTGGAAGGTGTGATAGAAATAGAAATAAACCTTTGAAAGTCACCAGGTAATTTTTTGAACTCTCCTGCTCAGCACCAAAAGAAGACAAAAATCATGGGAGTAACAAGGAAAAGGAGTTCAGAGGCCAGCACGCTGGGAAAGCAAAAATCCTCACCTGCAAAAAATCAATACACTTTTAATCGAATCCTCAACTTCTTCAATTCCCACAAAGAAATAATTTCTTCTTAAAGTTTTGCATTTAGGGAGGAAAAGCTTAGCCAGTTGTTTATTCAGGGAACACAAGCAAAAAGGGGAAAATTTTAATGCTGTAAATTCTTGTAGCTCCACTGAAGCAAAAGATACAGCTGCTTACACCTGCTGTTGAGCTAACACAGCTTAGCACCTTTCTAAAACATCTTCTGATGTCTCCAAGCACTCTCTTGTGGTTTTGTCATTTTGTTTTAATGAGACACAGGAAAAAAAACCCTCTGGAAAGATAAAGGCAAAAGGAATGGAATGCAAAGATCTGTGGGCTAAGGGAAAAGAAAACATCAAATTTTAAACAAGGATAAAAAAAGACAAAAACGAAGATTCAAATTGTGAATTTATTAATACTGTTCAGAAATTGCAAAACGTTTTAAGTGTAAAACACCCAAAATTTTGAAATTGCTCCTAAAAAAGAATACAAATAAATTTATATGGTGAAATGGATCAGAGGTACTATTTGTAACATTTTAAGAGAATATTTGACTTTATGAAGTTGATACTAATAAGATTTGCTTTACATTTGTTCAAAGAGGCAAAATGCTCCTCACCATTTCTCATTCACATAATGAGAAACTAGAGGCAGAAAATCAGCATTCATTATGCTTTTAAGACTGTTGAGACATGAACTGAAGTACACTTTACCCCTCTGATGTCAGTCACCAACATTTTTGTTGATCTTGGGGTTAAATATGATCAATGCAATGAGTTTGGCCTGTGTAAGAAAGCTTGTAATAACCTGAACCACAGCTCCCAGGAATATCATATAGAAGAGGGAGAAAGAGAGAGCCTAATTAATGTGAAATCAACCCAGAAGAGACAATTCTGCTTAAAATGTATTTAATGTTTCAGCATAACTAATATACTATTAATTATCTTGCTTTTTTTTTAATATATATTTTCTTTCCTTTTTTTTTTTTCCCTCCTCCAGTGAACAACCAAAAAGCTTGCAGAAAACTCTTTTTTTCCTTCCTGAAAATAAACACAGTGGTTTTCATTGAAATTCAGACAAGTAATGCCAGGCAAGAGTCCAATTTATGCTGCGGTTTCTTCTTTATCACTCTAGTAATGAAGAGGAGATATCAGGTGAGCAAGAAATTACATTGGGTTCACCAGTTTTATTGATTTGGTTTTCAGCTGGGTGTAAAGCAATTTTATTCCCAGTGTGTTTTAATTCTGGAGCACAAGGAGAGTTTCTGGACTGCCTAAAATTTGATAAAAGGGATCATTTTACCTCTCTGCTGTTCACAAAGCAGTGAAAGGATCGGTAAACCTCCTCACAAAGCCAGAAGACTTTCACAATAATATCTAGTGGAAGAAAAAGGCCTTTTTGCTCCATGTCTTTCCTCCACTAACCCAGAGCCAAAGCAAGGATATTTCCCAACAAAACAGGCAGCCGCCAGCGAGGGAACAGAGTGTTTATCCACTTCCCTGGGAACTGAAGTGTGCTTTTCCACTCTTGTTATGTTAACCTCTGATACCAAATGTTAGTCTTGCCTGCCCTGTGTATGACATTGGCAGGCACAGGGGAGTAACAAAAAAAAAAAAAAAAATCGGGAAAAAAAAAGATCATTTTGGCTCTTCACAGCAAAACAAGAAGGAAGGACCATTCGTGCATCCCTTCAGTTGCTAAACTGTGATCTCTCAACGTTTTCTGTCTGTCTTGTCTCAGTCATATCCATCCAGAATGCAGGAGCTCCAGTGCTTAATCCATGTTTGGGAAGTTGCAAAGTGGACTTTTTGCTTGAATCTCACCTATGGAATGCCCAATCATGTGGATCTCCTGCAAGAGAAGTTATTACAAAATATTCAGGATCAGATTTCCTGCATCATTTCCACTGTACCAGGCCAGAACAGAGTCGTGAAAGGGCATTAACTTTTTAATACTGAGTGGAAATCTGTCAATTAAAATACCATTTTTGCAATAAATACATAAATATAAGGTAAGTTTTGTGGTAGCATGATATTCTCATTTTAGTTTTTCAATCTTTTTGCTTAAAATATTGACTGAGCACTGTTTTAATATCTGATCCAGACTGATCTTACTGATAACTTTTAAGGTTTTAAGCGGACTTTAAAAACTGAATCCTTTTGAGTACAAAGGTTGCAAAACCAAAATAATCTTTGAAGTAGAAATTTCAGAAGTAGAAACTTTTCCTCATGTAAAATATTACTGAAATATTTTTGTTTGCTTCTTTGTTTCACAGAAACAAAACTGTTGTGTTTTGGGGGGGGGTTGGTGTTTTGTTTGTTTGGTTTTTTGTTTTTTGTTAAAATACAGTGGCAAACCAAACATCTCACTTGAGATTTGGAAACATCCAGTACCAGCACCAAATGTTCATGATAATCTGGGAGCACTGGTAAAAGACTATGTTTTCATGTCAGAGCTGGATTCTGGGTGCATTTTTTAGTATCGAGGGTGACTCTTGAATTATAGCTTTTAGCAACTGGCCTGAGTCGTAAGGCGGCAGTGTAAATAATTGCAAAAGTGACTGTGCCTCAGGCCATTGCAGAAGAGGTAAAGTCATGCCTTCTCACCTTCCTCTGTATGTTGACATGATTTTACAGCCTCAGATTGCACGAAGTGTTATCTTTGTTTCTCTAAATGCCTCTGACTGCAGCTATTCTTGTCCTTTTCAGTCCTGTTTACTTTTCCAACTAGCTGTTTCATCCCTTCTTTGTCTTCTTGTTGGCCTCCCACTTTCTACACACTACTACTCCACTTTTTTTCCCCACAAACCCCAGAACTGTTGTTATAAAAGAGTAGGTGAGGGGTTAAACCTTTAGTTGGGACCCCAGACCTCGTGTTGTATGTGCAAAGCCACGAGTGCAAAGCACAAGGAAGTGGAATTTTCTGTGAAAAGGGATCAGTGATAGGGCCTGCACAGCAGTTGAAAGGATAGATCAGCCCTGTAGAAAGAATCACAGAGTCGCAGAATCACTGAGGTTAGGAAAGACCTCCAAGATCATCCAGTCCAACCCGTGACCAAACACCACTACATCAACTAAACCAGAGCACTGAGTGCCACGTCCAGGCTTTTCTTGGGTACCTCCAGGGATGGGGACTCTACCTCTCTGGGCAGCCCATTCCAGTGTTTAGGAAGCCTTTCAGTGCATCCCACACAGCCATACACGAGGCTGACTCAAGCATTGATGGCTTTGCAAGCTCCACAGCAGGGTCTGTGTGGGTGATTTAACAGCACAAGCCATCTCTGTGTGAGTGGGGACACATCTACTGCATTTAACAAGCAGCCCAAGGATAGTCACATAGAAATTTTGCATGTTCTTCAGTTTATTGAGCTGATTCAGGATCCCATCCCTGGGAAAAAGAGGGTGAAGCATGGAAATTGCCTTAAAGAACTTGAGACTGCAGCAGAACTGACATGTGGTATTTCTCTCAGTGCAAAGTAAACCATGCTGCATGGTCAGTTTTTCCCAAGTGAAACAATTCCCACTTGCTGTAGGTATCACATCACAGGACAAAAGCCTCTGTGTGTGGGGAGGACTCAAAACTGCTTTGCATGCTAGGAAATTTGTAGGTTCTAGCTGGGCATTTTTGGGATTTTCTGATATTTGCTCACTTTACTGGCTCAGTAAGACCCTCAGATCCATTACCTTGTTAGATACAGTGCCACATCCATTCTTTTCCTGAGATATTTCAAAAAAATAGAAGTAATGTGTAAAAAAGGGGGAATTTTCAAAAATTAAGGGAAGACACAGGGGAGGTATCAAGGTACAATGAAGAAAGTGAGCTAATCCCTGAGGATGTGGAATTTGGTATGGAGCGATTTAAAAGAGTGATTATTTGTTTAACGTTCTGGGCCTAGCTCAGTAAAGTCATGTTTCCATATAGAAATCAGGAATTCCTGGAGTTTTGCTTTATTTGGGGTTGATGACAGCCAAAATATCTGTCTCTATTGGCTGAGGTATGACTGCAATACTGACTCTGCCTTGATGCAAGAATAATCTCTAATTTCAGAAGATGCAGCCGTGCAAAAGAGTTTTATTCACTCTCAGTATAAAAATTTCATCTTATTCACTTCATAATATTTAGGCAGAGACCACGATAATTAAGGGAAAGCCAAGATGCATCCTTAGACTATAAATAGTGCCATAAAAACTGTCCTTAATACCTTTAGATTCTACTCCTTACACACATTTCAAGCAATTCTACAGCATAATGATGTCTTGCTTTATATCAAAAGCAGAGCTTGCAGGGATAGAGTCTGTCTTTAACAAACACTGCTGGCTACTGAGACAAGCCATACTGGGGAATTGCCTCCAGAAGGAACTTCTCAGCAAGAGGAAAAAGCGTTGAATTAGCCGCTAAAGGAAAGATAAAAACTAAACCCAGCATGTGCACTGGAGAGAACATACATGCCATAACTTCGTAACAGTCCTAAAGCCCCATAAATTTTCCTATTGTTGCTTGTGTTACCAAGCTTGTATGACTCATGGATTAGGCTGTGCCAGTCAGGGATGATTGTGTGACCATCCCCATCTTCCTGCAATAAACACTCTCTGTGTCCTCTGCCCAACGCGTGATTTCTTCATTTTCCTCCCTTGCAGGGCAGAAACCTCAGTTGCTATTCTGGTGCTTGATAAAGGAATGGCTCAGCTGCAGAACTGGAATGAGACACGGGACAGACAGCAAAACATGTGAGTGGGAACCTTTTACATAACCACAGGCATGGGTTAAATGTTGATGATATTTGGGAAGAGAGAGATTTGCCACGAGCATGTAGCAGAACAGAATTTGGCATGAGCTTCCTCAGAGGGAAAAGAGTTCCTTATAAACTAATAACTTAGCCTAAACTTAGGTCCAGGCATGGACAGCCTGACGCACAATCAGCCTCAAGTGTCAGTAGTACAATTCAATCAAAAGAACGTGCTGGATTTTTCCATCCAGCCTTTTTTTTCTTTTTACCCACTACTCCCGTGATGAGAGATGGGGTCAAAAGCCATAAAGTCTTCAGACTGAGAAGAAATTATAATTTTAAAACTCTCCATGCCTTTGCTTTTTTCCTTATTCCCCTTGATTCCTAACAGGCTGAATTTGTCCTGCCAAATAAAACTGGGGAAGCATGGAATGTGGTTGAAAAGCATTTGTCTGTTTACTTGGTTTTAAAAAAGTTATGCGTGGCAACGAAAAAAAGGTAATCTCTTTCTTTGAATTGAGGTTAAGAAAAGGCTCTGCACATGCAAAAGACTCCATTGGCTGTTCACACAGCTCCTAAGGAGTGGTTTTGACTGTGCTGTGCATCCTTGATCCCTCCATCCATCTCTTCTGCTGGATGCCGAGCCTCAGCACATCCCTTGCCTGCAGGAGGGAAGGGGCATCCTGCTGGGCATGGGCCTGGAATGGCCCAGCTGCCAGGCCTGCCTGGAAGCTGCTGGGTATACCCTCAATCAGTCCCAAATCAATCCAGGGACTTCCTAATTAACTCACAGAGAGCCCCTGTGAGCTTAAACTTAATACTATAGAAAGGTGCATTAAATGTTTTACCTATGGGCCCTCAAAGAGTACTTAGTTACATGTGTGTACTAGGCTTGGGAAATACCTTATTTTTAAGAAAAAAAAAATTTAAAAAGATAAAAAATGATAGGTCAGGTTGGACAGAGAGCACACTTTGGCTCAGAGTTGTTTCAAACCCCCTGCCTGTACATCTTCATTGGCTCAAATGGGACTTTCAGTTTTTGGCTGCCTGAAAGTTGATCCACACCACGTTTGCTGCCCTGCTCCTCCTCCAGCAGATGTGATTTCACACTAAGGTTTTAGGGAATTAAAATGTAGACGCTCAGCCAAATGGGCATCAGCATCCATCAGATAAAAAGTTTGAATAAAAATTGCTTTAATTCAAGTAAAGTTGCCTTGTAAGGATACAACACAAAAATATTAACTACAGGGGATACAAGCCAGCACTGAGAAATGTCCCACTAGCTTCAACAAGCTGACTTCTGCTGTTAAATACACCTTGTCAGCTCTGCTTTGGACCAAGACTTTTTCTACTCCAGCAGACAGAAAGAAGAACCTTAACTAAATCAGTTTATGCAAAATATTGTTGCCCAGTTGCATTTCCATCATTACACCAACTTTTGTTGTTGCTTGCAAGTGAGTGAGCTTCTCTTTTTACAGAGTGTTTTACCATTCAACCTTTCTTTGCTTTGCTTGCCCTACTTTCTATTTCTTTTGGTACTGACCATTGAGAAGAGCACCTGTATTTGACACTAAGAGTAGGAATAAACACACAGGTCAGGATACATTTCCATGTGGCTGGAGTATGACTGGATGTGTGGTGTGGAACTGAGCCTTTCACTTCAGTGATGGGCAACCTGCTTGGATCTAACAGATGCCAAACCAGCAACGCTCTGAGCCCCTTCAATTTGGAACTGCTTGACTTAGTGGTATTTATTTTTATCGTTATTTTGAAAAATATTAATTTGTTGTTATTTCTTTCGTCGTCTTTCAACTTGCTCCCTCTATTACAGTTCCACTGCACCTGAAAGATGCAGAAGCACCAGTCCAGGAGGGAAAACCAGTACTGTGGTTTACCTCCCTCTGGGAAAGTTTCCCCATGATAAAGACATTGAGTGTCCCAAACCAAGTCATATGACTAAGTAGTAGCAACTTCCTGAAGGATTTCACCAGGAAGTTTTCTTCAAAAGCTATGCCAGAGTCCTGAGTACAAGATGTTCCTGAAAATATTTGCTTTCTGTGATGGTGCAACTCACGCAGTCATGGGAGAGACTGGGGGAGAGAAACCACCTAGACCTTACCTTGCCCTGGGCAGGGTCAATTACAGTCTTGTGAGTCCTGACTGATTTCTTTACTCTGTTGGGGGTTTTCATAATATTTTAAACTACATCACACATTTAATAATTGTTTCTGTCATCTTCCAGGTCCTCTCTGACTTGAACATGGTCAGAACTGGGTCCCAGCATCCCAGCTGACATCTGACCAAGCACTTTATGTATCTCTATATATCCCAGTGTGGAATTTATCTTCTTCACACATAATCAGTGCTGTGACTCCAAATCTCCTCTTCCTCCATCTGAAGGCACTTTTTCCCAATTCTAGCATCAGTAATGGAACCAAACTTCTTCATATGGTTTTAATTTTTTTTTTCCCTTAACATTTTTCTTACAGGTAGTCATGCAAGTTCTCTTCAACTAATTTGGAATTACAACAAATGGGTAGGGGTTCAAAGTTTGCCTATAATAACAAGGAATATATTTTCTTTCCCAAAACGTTGTCTATCATCAACTAATCTTGTTTCTGAATTATTCCTGCAATAAAGACCATCTCTGGCAAAAAATGGATGCCATCAGAAAAAGGCAAGTATTACATAAATCCAAAATATGAGCTAAGCTGATAAGTTCTGTAACACATTAGTACAGCGGAAAGATTTGTAATCATACATAATTCTATTGCCAAAACACAGCTATATATTGGAGAGTGTAAATCCCCTTTTGTATATCACTTAATATATAGTTTTATTTTGATATAGGAGTACGGATCCCTACATTTCATTTGAAATGAAAAATATCTGTAAAACAATTAAAATTTTGGTCTGAACACTGCTATGCTGTGTGTGTGTGTAAAATCTTTGATGCAAGAAAGTGATTGTAGTTGTACTTACTAGGTGCATTTTAATGCATCTGGATGTTATTTTAATTAATACTATCATTGTAATCCCATTTAATCTCACTTTGCTAATTCTCTGCCAAGGAAATAGGTCTGAAGGCAAACTGCATAAAAGCTGACTCTGTAAATAGCCTTTCTTTTAGGGAAAGCTCTGAAGAATAATGGCTTTCAGGGTGTGACCAGAATTCCTGCTTATTTACGTGCATTATTATTCCCATCCTCCCTCCTGACATGCCTACAGCTCTAGGTACACATTTTACACTGTGTCATCTTTGACCCACCATGTTCATTGTTATGAGCTCTCCTAATTATTTTTAAGAAAGAGGAAAAGCTACAGAAGACAAGAAAATTTCCAAGAAATTTCCAAGAAAATGTGTGACAGAACCAAGTTTGAAGTTCTTTGTGAATCTTGCTTGGAATTTCTTTCTAATGCTTCTCATTTGTCTAGCCTGGGTGCAAGTGAGGATGCCAATGAGCTTTCAGAAATTTCTTCAGCTCTGAAACAGTACCATTGGTATTCTTAAAACAATATTTAAATAATGCTTAAATAAATAATTTGTATTTTTTCCCACCACCATTTCCACCAAATAAAACCATAGGTGGATTCCTTTTTACTTCCAACAAAACATTTGTAATATGTTTCAAGTAAAAAAAAAATTCTAGAGATGTCAGGCCTTTTATTAAATTCTAGAAACTCAAACAAAAGTGATTTTGGCATTTGAAAGGTGAACAGCCTGCTGTACTGAAGATATCAATTAGCCAAAATGCTCAGAGCTCATCTTCTGCTCCCACTTCTTCTTCCTCATCTTTACGTCAAACCCACCATCTTAAGAAGGAAGGACCATATGTCTGGAACACACTTCCATCACTTCCATTTGTCAATGTATATTAAAACCAACCACCATGGGAACTGCTCAGACTTGCTGAGGCACATGTGGTGTCCCAACAGTCCCTTTTTGGGATCTGTTTGGGATTTCAACCACAAAGTGGTGCTGTTGCAAAAGCTAACCATTATAAAACAGGCTCCCTGCTTTTAGAATGACCCAAGGCATGCATTAAACCCAATACAATTTTCATGCATTTGCATACTCACATGCATATCTTCCCTATAAATATTCAATTTCTTATCATCAAACGAAATCACAGCAGTATCTGTTAATATGTAGAGAAAAATACATGTCTTCAAAGAATATAAAATATCACATGTTTTGAAGTCTGGTTAAGTGCCTAATTAATCAGATCAATGTCTTGTAATTATCCCAATTAAAATCCCGAGAATTCAAAGATGATTTTCTCCAGCATGCTTTGAGCAATGTTTCAGATTCTTAAAGACAGAACAGGGACTTGTTAAAAGTAATATTTTACTTTTTTTTTTTTTTGCCATGTCAGAACCTCAGATCCAAGGGCGACAGATAAAATAAGCTGACCATTTGGGAGCTGGATTGCTTCTCATTAAAAATTCAGAAACCTGCTTAAAGTGTGAAAGAAATCCACCTATGCTAAGGGTTAGCATGAGGGGAAAAAACACCCAACCCCCAAAATTACAGCTGAAGATGTAAAAATACCTAGAAAGGAACAGCTTCAGAACAACAGAAACATCTGTAGGGGAAAGGTTGGAAAACTGCAAGGACCAAACACGTCTCCATTTTCCCTGGCTGTGAAAACAGCCTGTCTACAATGCTTTTTGCAGTGCACACATATTTGGCGAGATTAAGGTGTCACATCTCAAATTACAAGGCGTCTGATTGCCCACAGACCCAGACACGGGGCAAAACCCCTCCACTCGTGCAAGCTCTGGGAGGTTTGCCTCCCATCAGAGGTAGGGAGCCCCTCTGCCCAGGACTTCTGCTTCTAGACTTCTTTTGCTGCTTTTTTTTTTTTTGCCTTTTTTTTTTTCTTGCTGCAAATGCGAAGTTCCCGGGCTAGGGCTGCCTTCAGAGGCTTAACCCTTTGCCTACCTCCAGAGGAACATTCACCAGCCACAGGAAAGTTTTCTATTCCTAGCACTGTTTGTCTACTTCAGGAGATTAAAAGCTGAGTCACATTTTAGGCATTTCTCAGATCTGACTACACTGCCTGGGCTGGGTGGGGGACGTGCAGGATTTAATTTGAGTTCCCTCCTCTTAGCTGAAAAAGCTCTAAATCAGATGGAAACAGCATTCAGGAACAGGATGAGACAAAAAACATTGGAACTAGATTTATTCAAATTTGAGGAGGTTTTGGGGTTCTTTTATTTGCAGAGCAGCAAGTTTTAGTAGAGAATTCTTAGGAGGCAGAGGTGGAAGATGACTTTTGTTCTCCATCTGGGCAACAAGCGACTCCGGCAGAACTTATGAGACAGACACAAATTGTGGAATCCCCTAAACAGAACCATTTAACTTACAGAATCCCCTAAATGGGACCATTCTATGCTTGAAAAAATTCAGATAAAGGACAACCGCAACTAACGACACCATCTGTATTTCAATCTATGGTGGCAAACATTTCAATAAAACAGTGACAACTCTCCAGGTAGATTAAAATGTCTTAAAGGAGATGGTACAAAGCTTTGACAGCAAGAGAGGGCTAATTACCTTTACACAGGGAAGGGAAGGGAAAGAGAAAAAATTCCCTGGTTAAATAGTAAAAGAAAAAGCCTCATGAGCTGGTAAAAGGAGTATTCTTTAAGGAAACAATCTGACCTTAAGATTTAAAGTGTCACCTCGTATCTTATATGACCACGTTCTTATGGTTATGACTTACTCAATTATGATCGAATCAAACAGAAAAGAAAGATGACTTAAGCATGTAAATTTAGAGGGAGACTTAGAGGCATGCAGCTAAATTTATCAGCCATCTCTGTGAGCGATCTCTCTAAATAAAAAGTTTGGGAACCAATCGCTGCTGGTTGCTGATGAACTTTCCATGTTTTTGGCACTTGCCATCCCTAATGGATGAATCTGCAAGTCAAAACAGGAGGAACTGTACACAAATCCATCTTAAGGTCTGTTCTTAACAGTGGATGTTTCTCCCAGCACTTATTTTTGTGTCATGGCGGGTGACTTCCTTGACAGAAACGCTGACCGAAGAAATAAATTTGTCAAAGATTTGCAAATAATAGGGAAAAAAAGTTCAAAGAGAAGGCAGAGTGAGAGAGCAGGGGCTTACGGCACTTATGTGTCTCTATTTCACCTGTTTGACGTGTCCTACAGTGGCTTGTGAACAGAGGTAGGAGTAGCAGCACATGCTGGCAGTGTGAGCAAAGTGTGTGCATGTGTGTGCATGTGGGAGACAGAGGGAGCGTGGGGGACAGAGGGGCGGGAATGGGGGAGTGGATGGACCATTAGAGTACAAGCACAGAGACATTCGTGCAATAAAATACTCGTCTGCTGAGAATCGCAGTCTGGAAGGGATGGTGGTGATTTAACAAAAGAATTCTCTAAAATGTTCCCTGGTGCTAATACTGTTCTTAATAATGTGAAAAGGTTTTGCCAGGAAGAGGAATAAAACCATCAATTGGATTTCAAAAGAAAAAAAAAAAAAAGAAAATAGGCGCAGGATGGTTTTTTTAGAGCATGCAGGGGGAAAAATAACGTTTACAAAGGTTTTGTCATTTTCAAAAAAATGCCTCATTCTGTGAAATTCCCCAGCCAGGCAAGGTTGTTATAAATGGTAGGTAGGGAAAGCAGAGTGTGGCAATAAAGGGGTTAATCCACGGAGCACAGAGCCATCTGGCTGAGCTGGTTTGTTATAATCGAGCAGATTATGTTCACGGGACTCAGAGTTTAAGGCTCCTCTCCCATAGAGCAACTCTGCACAAGCCAAGCAGACCAACTTTGGGACTTTGAATGAACGTATTTACATCCACCTTTCTCTTCATGTCGACTTTTCTGGAAACATTCACACGGATGCCATGGTTACTCCTACCACGGTAAGGGAAATTTGACGTTTTCTAATAGGGTCCTAAGAGGGCAGGAAGGGCGGGGGGGGCGTGGGGGTGAGGGGTCCTATAAAGAAGCATAATGGGGAGGAGGTGGGGGTCTTGTAAGTGGTAGATGTGTCCCAAATGTTGCCTTTCCCATTGTGCCTTCTCCTTCCCCCACCCATACTTGCCCTATAGTTTGCTTCAGTCCCGAGGTTCCCCTCTCCTCCTGCTCCTCACGCTGTTGTTCGGGTCCCTGGAAAGAAAACAGCGGAGGAGAAATACGAGGTGCTACGGGAATCTGATTTAAGAGGCAAAAGCAAAGGAGACTTTTTGTTTTAAGAGGGAAACCAGCAAGTTCAGATATAACAAAAGGGGTTGAAAATCTTGACCGTGGATTGCAAGAACCAGCCTCAGCACACGTAGCATGCTCCCCCTCCGGCAAAGTTAGAGCCCATGACAAGCAAAGCCAAAATTCCCAATTTCTAGACCTTGCCTGTCTCAGGTAACCAGCTTCACTGGAGCTTTCATATTTTGTGTGTGTGCCAGACACTGGAAACCCTGTTCATGACCTTTGAATCAATCCTCATTCTCCTCAAACCCAAACGCTACATTCTCTGGGAAGAGCTGGAGATCAAAAGATTGCCTGCACATCTGTGTCTAGGTGAAAAAGATACACTCGCTCTGTGCTGGAATGGAAGGGAAACTATTCTTGTGTTGCAGCTCCCAGCGTTTGGTGAGTGCCTTCTAGGAATGTAGCACACAACTAATCAACAGAGATGCACATCTAGAGAGCAAAATAGAAAGCTGTTTCTCATCTAAACAGCTGAAATGCAGCTTAAAGCGTCAGTTACTGGCGAGTCCTTATGGAGACACCAAACTGCTCTTAGCCAAAGGGGAAAAAGTCCTTGAATGGTTTAGATAGTTTTCTGATCAGTTCTTAATCCTTCGTTAAAATAAACGGGAAAGCTCTGTGCTGGTCCTATCTCTTGAACTATAAATATGCAGTATCTGGAGAGGTGGATATTTTGGATTGAATAGGGCTGCTATGCGCACATTCTCTGTTTCCTATATTGCAAAACCAGTTATTTAGAGATGACTCTGTGTGTGAGGAGGGTTGCTTCTCCCCCTCCCCCCTTTTTAAATAGACAGGAATGTGTGTTATATGGTCCAGACAATTGTGAGCTACAACCTTTCAGAAAACACTCTTTGCTCTCAGGCTCGTGTGATTTGTTTCATGAGGAGTGCAAATGGTATGTAAAGTTTTGCCTTTGCATCATGCCTTCAGGAAAATATCCAGACAAGTAGGAGAGGCATTCTCAGGTGCAGAAATACCTGATATGTGCAAGCCTGTAAGTGGAGAAGTGGCACAAGAAACACCTATAAAGGGGATGCAAGAAAAATGGAAATCTAATAGTAATAAAAAAGAAAAGAAAAAAAAAAAGCAAAAAAAAAAAAGCCTTGCCTGACAAAAGCAGCAAGAGAATGGAAGAGTTCAGCATGGTCCCAGCTGCTGGCAGTAAAACGACCAGTCTGAGCTACACGTGTCAGTACCAGGGGCTCTGTGTGTGAGCACGGGGGGGGGACAAAACCCAGGTATGATTGCAGGTGGTGGACGCAAAACATGGGGAGAAGAGGAGGTACCAGCCGAGCCAGGAGGGGAGTGCTTTGTGTAGAAGGGTGCTTTATATTGAGGTATGCAAAACACGTAGGTTTAAGAGGTTTTGTTTGTATTGTTCTGCTGCGGGTTGGGGTGTTTTTCTTTTTCTCTTCAAGGAACAAAAAATGAAATGGTGCACATAAAAATAGATAAAAACTGGAGGGAAGGTGTTATATAGCAGAAATAAAGTGCTACGTGTTCATTGTTGTGCACTGGGTTAATAAGGGCAGGTGATACAGGCAAAGGTGGTCAGCTTGAAAGGGAAACTGCTGCACATCAAGTACAAAAAGAGGATCTTGGTGGGTGGCAGAAAGTTTAGGAGCTCACAAGGGGAAATAACACTCGAGAGAGATGGGCAAAGGTACAGGCTGGAGGCCGGGTGAGGATATGAAAGGGACATACAAGGATGGTAGGGTCTGCAAGGGGAGGAGGTTGGGTATGGAGTGGGAGTGGAGGGAGAAAGGTGAAAGCACAAAGGATGTTTGGAGGAGGAATTAAAATGTGAACTATTGCCTATTTGGAGAAAGGTATGGACAATAATCAGCTACATGATGCTTGTGGGGGGCGTAAAAAGGAGACACCTTTGATTCTGTCAAGAAATAGATACGGGGATGTATTCACAAGGAAGGTATCAGAGTATGAAAGGCAAGGCTTGCATGGTGATGGAAACATGTGCTGAGAACAGGAACACAGAGAGAAAAACGAGCTGGATGGAGATAGGGTGTGGTGAGGGGAAAAGGGTCCTGTAAGTATGTGAAGGGGTAACTGATAAGAGATATTTCAGAGGAGGCTGGCAGCCTGCTGGAGTGTGCTGCCTGCCTGCAAGGGAGAGACAGAACTGGGAAAAAGCCATGGGGAAGTGGTGTGACGAAATTCAAGAGAGTGGAAATCACAGGGGCAGGATGAACTGCAACGAGGATATGAAGTTATGGCAGGTGTTGAGAAGCACAAGAAAGGGGAAAAATTAAGGAATGCAGGAGGCATGAATGAGGATGAAACGAAGAGCTATGTTTTTGTAAAGATGCCTAGCGAAGAGGTGGTTTAGAGGAGATAAAGGGCAAGAGAGCAGAGAATGAGGGGAAATCTGAGGGTCTGTTTCTGAGCAGGCAAAGAGAGGAACTGGTGCAAAGGTGCAGTGGTTTGCTCAGCAGAATGGGGGATACTTCTTTACTGGGGAGTTGGAGTAATACAGGGAAAGAACAGGCAATAAGTTACAGGGGAAGCAGTTGGGCAAGGAATGTCAAGTAAGGAATAATGGGAAGACTGTGGGAGGAGGAGAACATACACAAACAAAAAGGAGAGATTTTCTGTTGCAACAGATGTAACAAATGTGTTTATGTCTCTCTGGTAGGTACTGGCTGAGTGAAACAGCAAGAGGGAATGGAACAAATGTGCTGGTGGAGAAATGACTAAAGATATGAAGGGGTGGAAGGAGAAGGAATGGGAGGAAGAACTACCTGGAGGGCTGTATAAGCCACATGGCTGTGCTAAGGTCAAAAGTAAAGTGTGAAGTCTGTGGGGAGGCGAGTGGAGTTGGGAGCTGTAGGGCATGAGGTGGAAGTGGATGGGAATGACAGTTCCTGTTACAAGGGGTGAGGAGCTCCCACACTCAGTGGGAGCGAGGAAAGGACCTCTCAGGCTGTGCCTGCTTGCAAGGGCTGTGCAAGGGAAGGTGAAAGGAGGGAAAAGTTGTGTTCAATAAGAGAGATTTGTGCACGCAACACGCTCAGAGGAAATGAGGGAAGTACAGGTGAGGATTGCAGACCTGAGTGTGGGGCCTGGGAGAAGGAAAACTGCTTATGGGGGAAGGAAGAGTGATGAGGAGTGAGAAAACGTTTATGATGGCTTAAGCCATCTGTCATTATCTGCCTCTTGGTGTGAGGGAGGCTGTCTAAGTGTGCAAGAGGCCCCATGCGCGTGCAGTGCACCAGGAGAGCAGATTGGGAGTTCAGTGCAAGGGCAGAGCAAGCAGGAGGCACAGGTAAATCCATACAGCCCTTGGTGATAGGTGCATGGATACCCGGGATGCTGCTTCTGTGTGAGGGCCAGGGTGAATGTGTTCATTGAGTGCTGCACTTAGGGGACTGGAAGAGTTGCAGGTGATGGGGACAATCCAGGAAGAAGCTGAAAATCTTGAGGGGCGTGTAAGAGCCCTGGGTTGCTGTAAGGGATGAATGCCCACGTGGAAGTCCCAAAGAGCCACCCAGGAGACCGTGCTGATGTGCAGGGTGGCTACCAGAGGCTGAGGGGAGCATCACGTGTCCACTGCATTCGTGCCACAGCTCTCCATGTCGAAATCACTTACGTAAGGCCGGCACCAGGGGTGAGTTTTGTGACTGCTAGGAAAGAAATGTTTGCATTGAGAAGGAGGGTAGGAAAGGATGACTAACCGGGAAAATGGTTTGGTGCGTGGGCAGCAATAGGACCCAATGTGCTCTAGATGTACCTGCCTTCTGCATGATTTGCACAGCAGGCAGGCTCTCCTCTAGAGATTTTTTGCAGGCTTTTTATGAAGAACTGCTGAATAATCCTCAGAAAATCCTAGAAGGTTTAACTGCAATATTTAAACCAGCTTCATTCAGAAGCGTACCAATGCACCTTATTTTCACGCATTAAAACCTCTGAATACTGCTGCTGGCGCAAAAGGTCAGAGAGGTTTCCCTGGGACAAGTTAACAGGGCTCTTGGATGAACAACCATTGGGCTGAAGCACACAGAAGGACTACAGATGTCAGTCAAAGCAAAGAGGAAAACACTGGCTTTCTCCATGGCTTGAAGCAGTGCTGGAGTAATGTGCAGTTGGCTGAAGGCTGTAAATGTAGGATACATCTTGGGTGTCAGAGAGAAGCACTAGGAACTTACTTCTCTTCAAAACAATTGCATTTATTGACAACAGCTGTTCTTCAAATCTGGTCTAAAAACATCTTCAAATTGTGTGGCTCACCTAGGACTTTGGGGTCTTCTACACTGAGTAGGAAAGTGCTTGTTTCCATCCATGGCTGGTGAGAACATTGTGAGTAATCCTGTGGGATTTGCAGTGGAAGAAGTCAGTCTGATCACACAGAACCTCCAAACTTAAAAGTTGAAGCCTCTGAGCCCAGACCTTACATAAATCAGTCCCATGGATCATAGTTCGTAGATCCCTTTCCTGTTCATTGCAAGGACCAATTTCTGCTAAAATAAAAACAAGCAGCCTGTGAAATGATAAGTAATTAGTGTTCATGCAGCCGTAAGTTGTGTTGGGAACCTGCTGTCATGTTTTTCACACCGGTTTCCCACTGCAGAGCCCAGTTCAAGCTCTCCAGCCGGATAATTTTTCCTGGCAGTGCTCGCAGCTAGTTGCAGTCTGCGGGAAGCACCTTTCTTCTCTGGTGCTAGTGAACTTCCCACCATGGCAGGCTGCGGGTGGAGGGGATGGTGAAGCAGTTGTCCATGAGGGGGAGATGCAGTCCCAGACATTGGGATTCAGCTGGGCTGAAACCACACACCACAGCCTGCTCAGCCCACTGCCACCAGTGCTTCCCTGGCCTCTGACCACTCTGCTCCGTCCACTGGGAAAATGAAAATCAAACAGTGGCATCAACCTGTCAGCTGGCTGAGGAAAGAGAAAGGGATTGATGGATTGTTGCAGGAAGGGGAACAAAGCAAGAGCAAGCAAGCTGTGTTCAGTGTGGAGAATGTGGGGCATTTGTGCCTGCCTGGACTCTCTGCAGCCATGTCACAGCCAGAGAAATCTGCTTGCAAGGGGCTGGAACATCTGGGTGTCCATGCAGATGTTTGCCTGGCCATGTGTGTGTGCCTCCTGGTGGTGTCCAGGAGCAGCCAGTGGGAAGAGGAGTCTCGTGGGTAGGGATGATGGAGGGGGATGGCAGCTGTTGCTGTGGGGGAGACTTCATGCATCTGTCAGTGGGGGATGCAGGGATCAGTGGCTTTCTGAGGGGACAGATGGGATGTGCGTGTGAGGAGACAAGTGCTAAGGGTGGATATGGAGTAGTTTCAAGGTTGTGAAGTGAGTGCTAGAGGGAACATACACAGCTCTGCTCCTGATTATATAATGAGCCTTAAGTCCACAGGGGAAGGGGAGTCCTCTGCAGAAAGCCTCAAGGGAGGTTATACTTCCCAAGGAATTAAAAGAAAATCCTCACTCAAGCATCCAGTTCAGTTCAGTCTCCTTCTTTCCTTTGCACAGTACAAGCAAGCCAGGAAAGGTGGCCCTTTCCTTCAGAGCAGCAAGCACTCGAAAGATCACAGCAGGACTATATACTCCTCCCTCTCTGATCTTTCCCTGCCTCTGCCTCTTCTCCACCTCTTCACACACATGAGGAAGGGTCTTCCCCAGCTCAGCCTCTCTGTGTTTGGAATTCCCACCTGAGGGAAGGTGTGAGGAAGCTGCGCATGAGCGAGGATGCTGCCGTGTTGGGGAAGGCTGTGTGTTGGGGCGTGTCTGTGCATGTCCAAACAGAGGTTGCTGGTTGTCATCTCGGGCTCAGAGGAGGAGCCTGTTGGTTGCATTTTGATGCACATGGGAAGGATGGCAGGGTATTCCACGTTTCCATCAGGCAGAGTGGGAATCATTGCCTCTCTGCCCGTGACTTCAGAGGGGGTCATCACTTGTGTAGCTGTGACAACGTGCAGGTTTTGCAGAGCAAAGTCCACTTGCGTTATCTGTTAAAAAACCTGCACCAGAGGTGATGAAAACTCTCTGGAAGGATTGCAACCCACAGGGTAAGATTTGCAGCACTCCTCCAACATTGCCTGTGCTTCCACTGAGCATATTGTGCATAATGGAACCACAGCAATAAATGTACTTTTCAGTTACTCCTTCACACCTTCCAGCAATAAATTCCTGTATTTTGAGTCTGACCCTGCTATAGATTTTACATGTTTTATCTTATATTAGCTGAGTTAGCATGTGAGAATCTTGTTAATTCAAATATATATATTTCTAGGTAATGCTTTGCAAAAAATTTATCCACATTTGCCAAAAGTCTAAATCAATACAGTCAGAGGTAACTAGCAGGGAACTGTAGAGCTGCAGAAGGAAGAATTACTTTGTATTCTACATGAATTCAGGTTGTGAGCATGAAATTTATGCGCAACCACTTCCTTTGGAAAGCTCTGTGGTTAGATAAGTTTGAAGACAGGATCCTCTCCTGTGACTTCTGCCTCACCCAGGAGATGGACAGACTTGCAAGAACAAAATCAGCTTCTGTCCCCTCAAGAGATGGGATTTGGGCAGTATTTGGTTTCTGCTCCAAACCAAGATCAGATATTTTGGCTTTTAGCTATCAAACATAGACCTCATAAATCTGATGGGAGACAAAACCAGAGTTATTAGGAGGGACATGTAATTTCATGTGCTGAGGGGTCTTTCTAGGATTTGTACATTCAAAAGTTAGAAAATATTTACCTACTTCAATGTTTTCAGCTCCTGTAAGAGGTATAACTATTTCCTCCGCTCATTTCTCAACCAATTAGCAAAGTCAGATTTTACATGAGTGACTTTCCAAATGGATGATACAGATAACTCCATAACATAAAAAAAATCTTCCTGTAAGGATGTTTTTTCTTTGCTGTTTATCCATATTTGCCTGTTATCCCACTTAGATCCCCTAACAGCTCAAGCAAATTTCCTTCTTTGTTACAGTTTACTAAATATATCCCTCATATATTTGACTTAAGATGTCCTTTGTTTAAGCCCATTCTTGTCTTACAGAGTTCATACGATTTTTTTTCCTCTAAGCATATTCTTCAGTTTCTTAGTTATGTTTGTTGAGATTTCTGACTTCCCTCAATTTCACCCAAAATTTTGTGGCACTAGAGCATTTAGGAATAAAAGTGATGTTCCAAAACCAGGAGACCTCTTTCCTCTATTTGCCTGCCTTCTCTAATTACACTGACTTTTTGCACTCCCTATTTTTCTCTTTTGTGTCTCCCTTCTACTGTAAAAGAACTTCTATCTAATAAATCCAGCACTAATTCCTTTTTTAAATCATGGCTAGTTAACTCTCAATATTATACCTTTCCAACTTCCTCCCTAACATTTAATACAGTTGCTTTGAATTGGTTTTTCCTAGTCATATTTTCTTAGGCTTTTCTCCTCTGAATCTCTTATTTTCTGCCCATTTTTTAAACAAATCTCTGTCCTTCTATATAGCAGTTTTTCTATCCTTTCCATTCTTTCTATCCATCTACAGCCCATTCCTTCTCCCATATAATTTTTCTTCAGCTTTACTCTTTAATGCTTTCAGACTGAGATGATTTTTGAGGTCCCTTCCAACCCAAACCATTCCATGTTTCTACGATTTTTACAGGGTAAAACTCTTTCTGAGAGAGATGGCAACCATCTCATCATATAGAGACACCTTTAGGAAATATTGCTACAATATATCTTTCTTCCTAGGTGGGCTCTAGATGTACTTATACAAAAGTATTATTTTATTAATACAAAATGTATTCATTAATTTATCTGGGCAGAGACTTTTTTTTCCTGCTCAATGTCTGTGTTCAAACTGCCTTTCTGTGTTCCCTTGCTGTGTTCAAACTGCCTTTTTAAAGTCTGAAACACTCAGGAAATATGTTTAGTTTTTCTGCTGAAAGACAAATCATCACAAGTTCTGAGAAAAGAAAAACAATCCAAATACTACTGCAAGATGAGTTTGGGGAGGAGTTTTTGTTGTTGTTGTTGTTGCTTTACCAAAAGAAAACAAAAATAAATAAAAGCTTCATAGAGTTAAATCTTGCCCTGGGAAGCTAAAGCTGCTTTTCACATCTGTTAGGATAGGGAGTGATCTCCCTTGGAAAAGTTTGCGTTTTGGGGAAACAAATATTTTTAAAGTCCAGTGATTTTTTTTTTCCTGTCTTTCCTCTAATAGAAAACCTTACTGTTAATTTTTTTTTTTTTTTTTTTTTGGTCATAGGTTGTTTTCTTTTGCCCTATTCCTCTGAAATAAAAGCTGATGAATTTTCTGTGTTATCTGTTTTTTGAACCAGCATTAAGCAAATCTGATTGGTCTAGTCGTCCTTTTGTGAGTTCATTTGTTGACCTCAATCTTTCTTTGCACCTCTGGTTCAGACTGTGCCTTTCCTGACTCTGGTTTGACACCAGCACTTCCACTGATCCCAGGATTTACACAGGATCAGGGCAAACATGGAAACCCACCTGACTGCAGGTCAAATTCTGCCCTCAGTTGCACCCAGGTGATCCTACTAAAATTTGTGAGGCTGTAACTTCGAATTCGCATCTTGGAGTTTGTTTTGGGGGGATTTTTTCAAACCATAAATGCATGTCCGAAGCATTTTAGTATGTTGAGCCATAGAAATCAGAGAAGGGGAGAGAACATGCCTATATTAGATAGCTGGTGTTTTGATTGGAAAAATTGCAACAAATCCTTTTTTTTGTTATGGTTGGAATTTGTCACCTCCTCAAAAACGAAACATTCCATGCTGGTTCTAATAAATCTCGACTAACTCTCTGTGGACACCAGTGTTTAAAAACCTTTCAGGCCTCACCCTTGCTCAAAACCCTGTGTCCTTGTTGACCCACCCACCAGCCATCCACGGATCAGGGAATTGGTACTTGGAGCTACAAGGACAAAGCCAGTGAAGCCCATTAACCTGGAGAAACCAAGGGTGTGATGCTTCTGCCTCAGGGGACTCTTGGACTTAGGAGGCAAAGTGAAATTCCTCAGGACTGGAGCATTAAACCCAACAAAATCCATCTCTAGTACAGTGTAATATCTCCTAATATGGTCTGTGTCTCTAAGATCCCAGGCAGCCAGATAGAATATTCTTCAAAGCTCTGTCATGTCTAATTTTAAATTCGTCAAGTGACTGGGCTTCCACCACTCCACTTAAAATTTTCATACCATCCCCCATCCAACTTGAGTGCCATTCATTACTACAGGATTGAGTGCTTTCCCATGGGCAAGTTGTTAGCAACAACACAGTCCTGGGTGGCAGTAGGACAGCTGGCAAGAGACCATTTTAGATGAGTGGTTTGGCTTAAGTTTTATTTTTTCCTTAGTTAAATTCTAGCGGTTACCTTTTTGTTACGGCATTCTTTGAGGAAGAAGTGAAAATAAAAGGTATCATTTTCGAATGTAACAGAAATATTTTCATAAATAACCTGTTATGGGAGAGCAGCTCTTTTTCAAAAGAAAGGTTGCCCTTGGTGAGGCCACACCTGGAGTCCTGGGCCCAGTTTTGGGGCCCTCACTACAAGAAAGATGTTGAGGGGCTGGAGCATGTCCAGAGAAGGGAACGGAGCTGGGGAAGGGTCTGGAACACCAGGAGGGGCTGAGTGAGCTGGGAAAGGGGCTCAGCCTGGAGAAAAGGAGGCTCAGGGGAGACCCTCTGGCTCTGCACAACTCCCTGACAGGAGGGGGCAGCCAGGGGGGATCAGGGTCTGCTCCCAGGGAACAGGGACAGGACAAGAGGAAACGGCCTCAAGCTGTGCCAGGGGAGGGTCAGGTTGGACATCAGGAGGAATTTCTTCACTGAAAGGTGGTCAGACATTGGAAGGGGCTGCCCAGAGAGTTGGTGAATCCCCATCTCTGGAGGTCTCCAAGGGACTACTGGACCTGTCACTCAGTGCTCTGGGCTGGGTGACAAGGTGGTGGTGTTTGCTCACAGATTGCTCCATGATCTTGGAGGCTTTTTCCAACCTCAGTAATTCTGTGATTCTGTGAAAAGCTCAGCACCATCTCCCAAAGATAATTGGTGTGTCTAGCCTGGCAGCAACCCGGACAGAGTTCCAGAAGGTAACTCCATACAAATTACCATGCCTGCACCTTCCCTCATGAAGAGTCTCCAGATCCTCCAACCTATTAGCAGAACTGCACCAGGATAACCAACCTTACTTCTGCTTGGATGGCAGTGCAAAGCTCTCCAGGGCCACATTGCCCAAAGACACCCTGTAGGCCGGTGTTGAGACACCCTGCTGTGTAAAGCAGCTCTGGTGGAGCAGCACAGACAGCACTTTATGAGCCAGCACCTGCAGGGTGAGCACAGAGGACAGTCCCTTGCTCTGCCAGGTCAATGCAAACACTCTTAGGCTCCTCTCAGGTATTCAGACTGCTTGGTGAAGCACATGAACTAAGCTACAGCCTTTTTCCAGCTCCCTCAGGACAACATGATCCTTTGGGATGACTGGAATCAGAAATCTTCCTGGTCCTCTACAGGAATGACAGAATGGTTTGGGTTGGAGGGCACCTTAAAAACCATCCAGTTCCAGCCCCCTGCCATGAGCAGGGACACCTTCCACTATCCCAGGTTGCTCAGAGCTCCATCCAATCTGGCCTGAAACACTTCCAGGGATGGGGCAGCCACAGCTGCTCTAGAAAACCTGTGCCAGGGCCTCACCACCCTCACAGCAAAGAATTTCTTTCTAATATCTAACCTAAATTTCCCTTTACAGCGTGAAGCCATTCCCCCTTGTCCTGTCACTACAGTTCCTGATGAAAAGTCCCTCTCCAGCTTCCCTGTATCCCCTTCACATACTGGAAGGTGCTCTGAAGTCTCCACACCCTTCTCTCCAGGCTGAAGAGCCCCAGCTTTCCCAGTTTGTCTCCACAAGGGAGGTGCTCCAGTCCCCTTGTCACCTTCATGGCTTCCTCTGGACTTGCTCCAACAGTTCCATGTCCTTCTTCTGTTGGGGGCACCAGAACTGGATGCAATATTCCAGGTGGGGTCTTACCAGGGCAGAGTACACATGGGCACCACAACCTTCCTTCAGACAGGTCCATAAATTCGATTAATTTCATTTTTATTCATAAACAACCTAAATATTTATGGCTATTTAGGGAGATTTGTTTACTCTAATTGTTTTCTGAATTTTCTCCTAATTAACAGATTCTTTTTAGCAACACATGGAAACTTATAGACTACAAAGTAGCATCCAAAATTATTTCCTGGTTACCTGGCAGATTTCCATTGATGGATTTCACTTCAGTTTTTTCTGTCTTTTCCCATCCATCAGCTTCTATTTTCCTCCTGCTGAATATTCTTGAACAGTCAGATGCTAGCTCTGGAGATAACTAACTTAACAGAGGCCTAACTCTGACCCCACTTACATGGAAGAAGCCAAATGGCCCCCCAGGGAATAAGTTCATCTTGAGGCAGTGAAAATTTAGACCAGAGTCAAGACCTGAGAACTCAACAGAGAAACTATTGCCAATAGCCAGGGAAATGAGAGTGGTTGTTTCTGCACCAAAAAAATATTTTTTTCTTAATGTAGAGACAGTTTTCCAAATCTGAACTCTCACAGCTTTCTCCAAAATTATGCTCTGACCTGTCAAAAATTATCTAATCACATTATCTGATACTGCTCCTGTTTGTTTGTTTGCTTCCTTCCTTGTTTTCTCCTCTCTTTTTGCAAGAAGGTGTTGGTGAGGTGACTCCAGTTCTTTCAATTTTTCTATCCAGATGAATCATTTCAGACCAAATCTGAAAAATGAAACCCAGCATCCTACCTTTGATCTGAGGCAAATAATCATAGGTGCCATCGCCAGCCTTCCACAGGAATGTGGTCCAGAGCAAAGGACTTGAAAAGAACCTCAAAGATACTTCTAAAAGCCATAAAATGTTTTAGCAATTTTGGGTTTTCCTCCCTTTTTCTTACTGAAAAGGAACAGATGGGAACAGAAGTAAACTCTGCCATCTGGAAAGACTGAAGGATCAGTATGAAAAGAGCCAGGTGTCAAGTTTGTTCATCACCAGTCCAGCTTTGTCAATTATCAACATCAAAACCTTGTCTGAACAAGGGCTGAATTACACTACAGATAAATGATCCTGCAAAGCAATTTTTTCAGTATCTTTTTGTCACCTAATTGTTCAACTATCTTGAAAACTCCAGTTCTGAACAGAAAAAGGAAAGAAATTAATTGGAAGTTTTACTTCTTATGCCATAGGAGATTCTCTGCCTTGGTCTTTCCTACCCTCCATCAAACACTGCAGTCTGGATTCCACTTAAAGTCCATTAGCTCTGTCATAACCTTTTAATATTATACTATATTGAATTTATATATAGGTAATTTGGACCTTGTTCTTGTAACAGTTTGAAATGGAAATGTAGCACCTGTAAATCTTTGAGTGGGAAATCAGAAGCACAAAAATCATTATAGTGCTGTTCAGTCTCTAGACATTGTCTGAATCACTGATTTTTTTTCTTTAAATATTGGAAATTATGTGTGTAATTGTAATTGTGTATATATATATAAAAAATATGTGTACACATATGTATGTGTACATATATAGACGTGCACTAACTGTACACAGAACAAGACTGAAGATGTCTTTTTCTTTATCTGAGTAGATTTTCTTTTTTAAATTATCTTTTATTTACATTTCATTTATGAGATTTCACACCACCTTTGCTTTTAATCTTATTTTTATGTAAGTGGCTATTCCTTCTTTAAGCTTTCTACTGAAGGACATTTGAGCAAATAATTTCCCTTCTGCATACTAATGAGACTGATAATACAGAGCCCCAAAAGTACAAAAAAGGAATCTGTAGTGACAGGACAAGGGGGAATGGCTTTATACTGCAAAGGGAAATTTAGGATGGCTATTAGGAAGAAATTCTTCCCTGTGAGGGTGGTGAGGCCCTGGCACAGGTTGCCCAGAGAAGCTGTGGCTGCCCCATCCCTGGCAGTGTCCAAGGCCAGGCTGGATGGGGCTCTGAGCAACCTGGGATAGTGGAAGGTGTCCCTGCCCATGGCAGGGGGCTGGAACGAGATTATCTTTAAGGTCCCTTCCAACCTAAACCATTCTGTAGTTCTCCAACTCCTATATATATATATATGTATATATAAAGTTATCCAGCAGTTCCAATCAATATTTCTTTTCTTCAGACATGCACACACACTGACTTGCTTGGTAAATACCCCCAGCCCTCTTTTGCTATCCTTTGCAGAACAATTTTGCTTCTCTTTTGCAAAACAAATTTTTCCAAAAGCTGGAGCTGCATAAACTGGTTCTGTTTTTCCACGCATAATGCAATCCTTGATGCTTCTTTTACAAGTTGGCTCTGATTGCCTTTTGTCAAATTTTGCCTGTAGTCCTCAATTATCTCCTATGTCTGCATATTCCTATGGGTTTGTGGTTTGGTAACCCAGTCAGCTGTGGTTATCTTCTTCTTTTCCTCCAAAACATGCAATTTGTTTTGTTTCTGCTGTGCAATCGGGCAAATTTTCCTTTTTTTTTTTTTCCCTCTAAACACAGGTCAGGAGTTTGTAACATTCTTTTTTCCCCCCTCAGTTTGATGTCTCTGTGCCCAGCATCATCTGAGTAGATGAGATCCACAAGGTCCCCTGAAATTTCCTGAAAAAGACTCAAATATATTGTGTAAAAAAAGCTTTCTCCCAATTTTTTTTTTTACTTTATATGATGCTGATACCTTTCAAAATTTCTTTACCACTGTCTTGTTCTTCTTCTCCTGATATCATGATAATGAAGTAAATCTATGACCTCTGACCAAGGCCCCAAGACAAAAAAGACACAATTATTGCTGCTTATGTCCTTTGTCAAAGCATTCCTTATTTTTGTGAGGAGACAAATTCTTGCTTGAATCCCTTCTGTTTGACTTCAGGAAAGGTTAGGCTCTTAGAGGGCCTTTGTCATCTCTATTTTCTCATTATCGTCTTTCTTCCCTTCAGGCTTTGCATATGATCTTGTTTTTCTCTCATTTTTCTCCTTCCAGAATGCACTGTGCCTTGGTGAGGGTTAGACAGAACTCAGACAAAAATAAAAGGAATTAAGGGAAAAGGCATCACTGCATTCCTCTTTCAAAAAGACTGAAATTGAAACCATCTTTAATGGGTAAAATCAAGGGGGTTTTTTTCAAAGTTCTTTAGAGGCACAGAAAAAGAATTGCTTTATCAGACTTCTGCACTACATCTCCATCTACTTAATCAGAGGATGATTTAACAGTTTTGCTTACTTGTCTTCCCATTTCATGAAAGACTTTTAGTAACTCTGACCCTTGCTGTGTTCCCTCCTAGATGTCTGTAGAGATTTAGTGCAATGGTTGTGTCTGTGTCAACATTTCTTCAACCTTGTTTCTTTTTCTCTTGGCAATTTCTAATTTCCTTGTAATAAGAGTTTTTCATTATGTAAAAAATAATAATAATTAAAAAAAAAAACCAAAGGAAAAAAGAAATGCCAAACTTTAATCTACAGCCTAAAGTATGAATTTAAAGCAAGCTAAAAGGAAGGGACCTTAAAGATCATCTTGTCCAACCCCCTGCCATGGGCAGGGACACCTTCCACTATCCCAGCTTGCTCAGGGTCCCATCCAGCATGGCCTTGGACACTGCCAGGGATGGGGCAGCCACAGCTTCTCTGGGCAACCTTTGCCAGGGCCTCACCACCCTCACAGGGAAGATTTTTTTCCTGATACCCAATCTAACCCTCCTCTCTGTCAGTGTGAAGCCATTTCCCCTTGTCCTGTCACTCCAGGCCCTTGTCAAGAGTCTCTCTCCATCTTTCCTGTGGGCTCCCTTCAGGCACTGGAAGGCCACAATGAGGTCACCCCAAAGATTCTCTTCTCCAGGCTGAACAATCCTCATTCTAAAGCAATAACTGCATCGCTAAAAAATATTTCTGTTCCAACAAATATTTTCACATTCATTTTGTTATCATACCTAATTTTTAACAATTATTTAGAAGCAATTGGGAGTCAGACCAGACTGTCTCTGTGTTTGGGAATTCTGAAAAAGCAGACACAGCTTATTTCTCTTTTTTGTGTGTTCTGGTGGTTACTTGCCCTGAAATAATTCGAAGACAGCTTTCCTTTCTAGTTCAGAAGGAAGATCAATCTGTTGTCCCATTTAATTTTATTTGTTGCTCATTGCAGTGATGGAAGCACTTGTTCCCAGTGTAAAACTGTGATCTTCAGTGCTGACAGCCCAGTTTGTACAGTCCTCCTATTTAGTGCCTCTGTCAACAGAGCAAACTCAAAGGTTTATAGTGAGGCCCTGGTACTGGAAAAGGAATGCAATTATCTGACTTGCTGATCAGTCCAGCTCTTTCAGAGGGATCAGCAGTCCCTGAGTGTTATAGTAATGCTTTTGGAGAAAAGTGGGACCAAAGCTCTCAGGCTCTTTCACCCACAACAGGTTGGAACTTGCACTCACACGGAGCTTTACTAAGTGAGTAAATTCCTTTCATCACCTGGTTGTAGAAGGGTGTGCATCTGAAAAATGCAGCCCTTCTCAATGGGCATGGGTATGTGGGGATTTTTCCCCAAAGAAAAAGGTCCTGCCTTTTTACTGGGTGAGAATCTTCCAAGTCATGCACTGAAGATACCAGGTGACAGACATGTAATGCTCACCACAGAAAAATCCCTTAAAATTCTTTAAAAAGAATTGGACCAGCTTTGCCATGTGTGTTTGAATTGTAAGGCTGTACCAGGAGCAACTCACTGGGTTGCTGTTTTCAAAATGGTTCAAAATGTTTTCATTTTGAACCCTTGCACTGCAAATATCTCGGGGTGGGAATTTGTCAGGCAGTGGTCTGCTTCTGTCATAATGAATTCACACCCAAACCAGTTTGAGTGAATGCTTTAAGGAAGATTCCTTGAGCTGTAATTAGTAATGCATTGCTAGAACCCAGGTACTGCACATTTCAATACTCCTTCACTGGCTCTTATTAGTAACACATTGCTAAACCCCAGCACAGCCCTCTGACATCCATTCAGTTGTTTATTCACTCACTCATTCATTCATTCTTGTTTCTTTTGTTTGGGGGAGCAAGTTGATTTCTTTATATTTTTCCATTTATACACTCAGCTCGTGGGGTATAACCCGATTTCCTCAGATGAACAGAACATTTCAGAGGGATTTCAGTTGAAAAAAACTCATTTTTCATGGATCAGGTGCAAAGCTGTCTTTGGCCTCTGTCTCTTAAAGCACCACAATATAAATTTTGTGGACACATTGATACAAACCACCTTTCTATTTGCACATAAAAATTCCTTTTATGTTGACCTATGTAGTTTCAGGTTATAGGCAATGCATCTGCTTAAAAAAAAACCAAAAACAATTAAGTACAATTTGAGAGAAAAAAAGAAAATCACTTTGCCAGTGTTCAGTCCCCCTTTTTTGTTTTGTTCTCCATAATCACTCCTTCAAGCTCATGCACTTTTAAGGGAATTTTGGACTTTGATCTGAGGGTGGTTATTGTAAATTTGAAAAAATAAGTATCTGTATGGGGACTTCCTGAAAGTGGAGTGTCTTGGAGAGGATGGGACAACCCCATTCCACATATTTAGCAGTACAGCCTGACATTTTGGAATATTCAGCCAAGCAAGGAATAAGGTGATCAGGACCAAGCACCAAAAGGGACATGTGTCAGAGCTGTTCCCCTTTCCCAAGAGGAGACCCTGCAGATCTTTGCGGGTGCAGGAATCTTTGCTGGCAGCAGCTGGTAGGAGCTCAAAGAAGAGGGGAAGGAGGGTGAAGAGTTTCCAAAACAGGCTCCAAAGTGTCTTGCTGTGACTTTGACCAAGTGCTTACAACAAACTGTCCAGGAATAAGTTCCAGCTCAAAAAAAGCAGTCTCTTTGTGGAGGTTATTTGGCATGTCTGCCTGAACAACAAACACACTGGGGTGGTGGCAGGACTGTCATAATTCACTTTAAACTAGTTCTCAAAGGCTGAATTTCACCCTTACAGAGATCCAGCTTTGAGCTCTTCTTCCACTTAGGGCCTTTTTTTTCCAAGAGCTCAGCCTGAGCACAGCCTCCTGCCCAGTCTTGTAACAGAGTGAGCTTCAGACAGAAGGAAAAAGAGGAATTCACAGAATATTTTAATGTTTTTGACATATTCATTCAGTTCCCCACACCTTAATGCTCTGCATTGATCCAGTGATATCTGGGCCATGTGTGGTGGTGCCAGCAGTTTCCAAATTTGTGCAAATACCCATGAAACATAATTTGTTATGCATAGCTTGGCAGTTCAGTGTAGAGAGGCTGCCAAAAGGAGACAGGAGCCTTATCAGAGGGAGACAGGAAATTCTCAAGCAAATTTGGGAGTTGACTTTTGAGTTGTGAGTGTTGACAGGCGCAGATCCCTCTGTCTGGCAATTATCAATTCTTCCTCTTATAACTACTGGGAAAATCCAAGTGCCTTGGATTTTGACTGGGCAGGAGGTGTGTCCAAGACCTGCTTCTCCAGAGCCATTCTACTTCTGCAGTTCTGGTTCCGACCTCGGTCCAAAAGTGCAAGGGTTGCATTTCCACGCTGCAGAGATCTCAGAGCAGGTTTTGCTACTTATGAATGATGTCTGCCCAAACATGGTAGAAGTTTCTAAGCAGAATCTGACAAAACCATGACATTGTCAAAATGTGAATGCAACATTTAATCTGGATTTAAAGCCCTGCCCAGGAAGTGTGAGAGGTGCTGCTGCAAGTCAGCAGGTTGGTTTCCCTGTCAGGTGTGTGAGGGTCTTTTTCTCAGCCATGCATCACTCAGCTCTGCCAAATACCTATGTAGCTGCGATCAGCTCTAGCCACAAGGATGTTCATCTCTTTCTTTTAGTGTCTTGTAGGATTGCTTCAGCACCAGACAATGCATTCAGACAGTGGTAGGAGTAGGATCGGACACAAGGTGAATAACAAATTCTCTCGAAGTGGAAAACTTGCTTGATTTTCTGCTAAATTATTCTGTCCCTATTGGCAGTTTGCTATTTCCACAGACTTGGCTCATAAATATTGGATGTCTGCCTAGCTGGGAAATTGCATTTCCATTTTCAACACCTGCTATGTGCTAGACTTCTATGAGAGAGTTTAGCTGGCTTTCTGCAAGGAGGGGATACTTACAGTTCGTGTTGTTACCTGTGAGTGTTTTTGAAACGTGCTTAATTCTCACCCCAGTGTTACCTTTCCAAGATAACTCCAGTTTTCTATGAATTTTGAAGTGTTGGTGAGATTCTTACCAGATTTTTTGCTGTTCTTATGCAGACATAAAGGATTCCGTGCTCTTCTTTACAAACCCAGGCTCAGATATTCTCGGCTGATATCTTCCTCCACATGCAGCCTTCACAGTGTGTTTGCTAAGGACTGTTTAGGAAGAGGCGATGTTTGCATTTCATGGCACCGTACGTAAAGAGGCCACAGAGAATTCAGCAGATCCACTGAGGTGTTATGTAAACAGAGGATATTTATGATAATCGCAATTATACACGGTTGCATAGAATTATTCATGGAAGCTCTGAAACCATCGTTGCATATTTTGTTTACCAGATCTCAATAGCTATTTTAGTAAGACAGACAGGCTCAGGGCTAAATGCATTCCCTGTCAGGCTGGCAAACCTGGATTTCTGCCCATACACAGCATGGGTACAGAATCAGTGTCATGTTCTGTGTTTTTCTTACAAAAGGAGACATAAAAAAGTAAGGAAAAAAAAAGTTTTGGAGAAACTTAAGCCAGTTGTTTTGGTGGTTAGGTTTTGGGGGTTTATCTAGGGTCTGTTATCTTTTGCTGTCCAGTGAGTTTGCAAAGTCAATGAATTCATAAATAGGCATTAATGCAAAACTTGAAATAACATATCACAGTGTTTCTGTGCACATTTTGTCATCTATTAACCATAAATTTGCAAACACATTTTTGTACATGAGGCACACCTCCCTCTCCTCTTGCAGCAGCCCTAGGAATCTCAAAGAGTAAAAAATCCAGTGAAGAAAATCACACAGAATCATAAATGGAAATTTAGAAATCACCATTCTCTTATTCACAAACTCTTCCCTGTAAAGAAATATCTGTTTATCCTGTTCTCAGCAGCCTCCACTGATGAAAGTTACATGTTTTCTAAGCATCCTCTTGCTGCTAGAAGTGCACCCTGTGCCTGCCTGATCCTTCAGCCAAACAGTTCTTATCTCACTGCACTGTCATGTTAACAGGGACAAAAATCTATTCTGGCAACCTGAGCTCTTGGGGTTTTGGCTCATATCTTAATTTTCTCCTCGTGAAAAAATCACTTAGAAAGCGAGGTACAAGTGCAGGTCTCATTCTGTAGCAAGGGTATATTAGTAACAGGATTTGGCTGGAAAATTAAGACATGTTTGCTGAACAGGTCATTGATGTTTTCCTGAATCTTAGGATCTCTTACTCTTAATTGCATCATTCAGCTTCATCTTCAGGTTGAAGCACTTGAGGTCCCTCTCCATTTTAAAATTTTTTGGTAGGGCTGGAACCAACAGCACCATGCAAAGCCTCACCTGCTGCTTCTCCCAACTGCATCATGTAGGAGAGATTCCTCTTCCATCTGGTACAGCCATGAAAAATAGAAGGATAGAGTTAAAATGACTGATGAGCAAAGTGGCAGGAGATTCCTGTACCTAATGGATTTGTTGCTACAGCCTTCAAGTATGGGTTTAGCTTACAGCTGGCGGAAGAATAAAGATGAAAATGCAATTTCCTGCCTCTCAGACTGAGTGAAATACACCTGGGAATGAACAGGACTAGGGAACACAAGTCTGGAGTCCCTGAAATGGAGGCTGGGTGGCACATGAGTTTTGCTGCTGCACTTTTCATAGGAGCACATTTATCTGCTGTGTTCTTTCCTCTGGGCTCTGCTAAAGGTTATCACTGCTGTAGCTTTTTTGCTAGTTTCAAACATTTATGCATTAATCAGCAGAGATACGGCACTGAACTTTTCCTTGAAATGTCTGCATATTTACTGTCTTGCGTGACATATGTATATATCATTACTGGATGTTGATAAGAACAAACAAGAAGGAAATATTTAACAGACCCAAACAAGCATTATACTTAGCATATGATTTATAGGCTTAAAATGGAGTCCAAATGCTAGTGGTGGGAGCCTTGTAAACTGCATATGCAGTATTGTGTTCTGCATCAGCACTTAGAAATGAAAAAATAAACATCAGCTCCATTTACTTGGGCTACAATGAATATCTTCAGTGCCTTATGAATTACTGAGGTGTGCTTACGTGCCAAACTAAAAGCAAACTAACGAAAACCCCAAACACCTAGAAGAAAACTCCCCTCCCCACTTGACAAGACTTTCTGAGTCAGAGACCAACATGTGCGTATGCCATCACAGTCTGGATAAGGCACAACAGAGCATTGCAGAGTACATGAAAATTGTAATTCACTGGGAAAGTCCTTTGCAGATCACTCTTGGAAGGCAAAGAAAGTGATCTCCATTTTCAGCCCTCTCCAAATTATTCACCCACCATCATTTCAGAAGGTCAAGTGGTCTCAGAAGGAGGTGGGACCAATGGAAAAACATTCCAGTGTCAGACTTTCATCTATGACAGCTAAAAATGGGGGTTTAACACAGAATAGGAGTGAAGGAGAGGAATGGAGAGTTTTCATACAAAAGGAAAGCACAAACAGAGAGAACCTGCCTTCAGAGAAAGCAAAAAGTACTATTTCTTTTCTGCCCACTCTAAAGCAAAGGTATTAAGACCCTACAGACCAATCCAGATGAAGTTAGCGGAGAGATTCCTAAGTATTTTGTTGGATTTTGGGGTTATACTGAACTTCTGATGTTTCATGGACGAGCTGCTGGCATGTGAATAGGAGGGATTCTGTCCTGTCCATCTTAGTCCAGAAATTAGGCAAAGAGTTGTTCACAGACCTCGGGGATCATGGCCTACTTGTCCCATATAAAAAAATAGGTAGACTTTTGTGGTGCTGACAATTTCCTTGCTGTCAACCCTTCCCAAGGCCTGTGAACTGGAAAGCAGGCACAAAACAAGGTAAAATGTTGAGGAAGATAGGAATCAAGAACAACCTATGCTGGCTGGTGCTCGGGAAGATAAGAAGCATCGCTGAGATGGAGTGTTTACAGAAAAAAATCCCACAGCTTATATTTGTATTATGCATTTATAAATTCCTGGAACTCAATTTCATAGGTGTTTTGATTAATGGCTGTGCTGCAGTTCAGCTCCAGGCCTATTGAACTTACTGTACTGGAACTGAGCAAGACGTGCACAAGCCAAATACGAGCACTACTACTGGGCTGTGATTTAAAGGTGGTTCTTTGCTCAAAGGCATTGCTGGGGCCGCTCTGCTTATTGTACATGTAGAGATCAAAGTCTAGGGAAGGCCTCTCAGCAGCCTTCTTAAAATCAGAGTCAGGGATGTGTTTGTCTCAGATACCTCCACAGCAGAAGAGCTGAAGATAATGAAAAGCGCTGTGATTCCCCCAACACCTTTAAAGCAAAGCAGGTGCAGAGCTTGTTGATGTATGGATTCTCCTAATTATATATTTATGTCACTTCCATCGCAGTATCTTCCAGGAGCATGGCCAAGTGCTCCATTTCTTTGTGCTGGTGTTGCATGCCAAGTGTTCCCACACTGTGGTATTTGACATTAGAGCTGTTTCTCCCACACTTCAAAGAAGACATCTGTGGTTATGGCTGGCAAATGCCAACTTAATTGTTGATTATCATGGTAATGTAGTCAAAGCAGCCTCGTTCTGTTGAGGTGGGAGTCACTTCATTTAATACAGTCCTTATGGCTATTAGAATTTGTGAGGCGAAACGGGATGCCTCTAATCTGTTGGTGTGCCAACTGGAGTCAAATGAAGGCAATGTGAAAAAAACAACAAAAACAATAACAAAGAAAAAAAACCACCTGGATGGGAAATCTGAAGACTTGCCAGTGTTGAGAGAAACTTCTACAGACCCCAACATGGCCTGTGGTCTTCCCAGACAATGCAGCTTTCAACTGCAAGGTGGAATCACTGTAGAAGGTGAAATATCTGTTTGATCCCAGACCTGGGATGTGAGAACAGGATCCGTGGCATATTTCACCCACCCTCCTGCAATCGCTTCTAGCAGGAAATAAAAGAAAAGATTGATAATCATTGTTGTTAATGCAAATCTTCAAAAATACAACAGACATTTGTACTCCCTTCAAAAACACAGGGTTCAGGCAACTAAATCTGTTTCCCTCACTTCTTTCTGAGTGTAGTATAAATTTGAAGCTCCATGTCTCTCCTTCCATACACTGTATAACAACAACAACAACAAAAAGGAGCCCACCCACCTCTGCACACAGAGTAAATCCTGGAAAACTGAATTTTCAGGTAAAAATTATACTGGAAAATTGTTTCTAAGAAAGAGTTTCTCCTCTAGGGGTTTGGCTTTGTGTTTATAAAAACATGAAACAGTTGCAAAGATGCTGGTTTACTAAAGAGCCCCAGACCAAAAAAAAATTAGGAGGTATAAAGTTGCTGAAATTAATTTAATTACACTTATGCAGTGTAATGGGCTTGACATGAAGACCAGCTTAGTCTGGTTTTAATGAAAATGTTACTAGTTTTTATGACTGCTTGCACTTGGATGAATGTCCTTTGTTGTTAAATATAAGTATTATGCATAGGTAATTAGCATGATCTATTTATGGTAGAATTACATCCGTTATTTTTTAAATTGGGTTCCTTCATTACTCATCCTCAACTTACTCCATTTTTTCTTAGCTCTTCTTACTTTCTTCGAGCTTTGCAAAGCATAGTGGTTGTGATTCCCTACCCAGGGCACTGTTTTGAAAGATCAACTGCGTGGAGTGAGTCACGCGTTTCCTTTTAAAAATTTTCATTCACGTCTGTTGAAGTCCTTGCTTCCAGATGGTTCAAACATAAAGTAGCATTTTTATTGCCATGCCACACTGTGATGGTTCAGTCACAACCAGGGGCTGTCAAGCAAATGAGACCCTGATTTGTTATTTCAGAAGTCCCTGCTGCATGATTTAAGGGTGCCAAGTGGGTCAGCCACCAGTTAGACACTGCAGCAGACAGTCAAGCTCCAATAGGAGTGACAGACAGTCATAAAGTTGCTATTTTCATGGGAGAATTCTGGTTAAAAAAAACAAAAACAACCCAACAAAATTACAATCCGAGTACTTTAACCCTGGAGGAAGAAAGTGGTGCTTTAAAGAGGAAAGGAAAAGATGTTGAAAGTATGTTCATATATCTATAGACTGTCAAGATTTTGGATTCATACACATTCCCAGGCCTTCAAAGCAGGAATGATGTGAGGTTGTGTATTTGAAAGTACCAGAAGTTAGAGTTTAGCCTCAGAATGCAGAAGACCGTTCCACTGGACAGTTCAGGTTCACCAACTATTGATCTATGCCACCTTGGATACCACGTCTGGGAGTATTGGGGAGCAAAATGTGGAGGATCCACGAGTAATCTCACTCCTCAACACACAGAATTTAGGTCTCCTTGACACAGCGTTGAGATTAATGATGTGAAGAGATCAGAGCCCCCACTGCTTGTTCTCGCTGTGGGTATGGTTTAGGGTTTAGGGGATAAATTGTGGTCTCCAGTATCTTGACATTCAGTATTATTTAAAACATGAAGGATTAGGGAATACCAGAGGGATTGTGTATTTTCATCCCGACTCATTAAGCAATTCTGAGTAAGCGTTCCCAAAGGTTTCCCCACTGTTTCTCACAGCTTTATCAGTGCAATTCCATCTCTCCAAAAGGAGACAGACAGACTCCCACTAACTTCTTGTGGAGCTGCATGGGTCCTGAAATGCTGCATGCAGGATACACAGCTGTTTGCATAGAAGCATGAAAATAGCTAAAAGCTTATTGTGAAAGTGCATGGAGACTCCTTAATTGGAATTATTTTTAAGTTGTATTCATTGTATAGTTCATGTTTCTGGCTGTCAGATTACAAACCATTGACCGATAGAAAAGTGATAAAAGATTGAGAAAAACACAGGATCACAGGCTCTGATTATGTTATGTAACCTGTGTGACAGGAGAACAAGGACAGTCTGCTTTTGGGATCAGTGAGACCATAACTACTTGACACTATCCATACTTTTAATTTACTTCTCTATGTCCATTTTTAGGGTGACAAGTTTTTTTCACTGGCATACTTTAGGAACTTTAGGAACAATTTTCATGCTTCCCTGTGCGAGTTATTGTGGAAATGGGAGGAGAGGACTTGCCTGAAATACTGCAGTGACTCCATCCCTAACCAAGAAATATATTTTTTTCCAGAACAAAATTATCAGCAAAAGGTAATTCTACACAGACTGTGTGTGCTAAATCCCTTAGTGTTCCAATTTATCTGTGTAGGGAATGTAATGCCGGATTCTCTTTTTCATCAATCCCATATTCCAGGAAAGCTGCATCTTTGACAGACTGTGTAGGAGCAGGACTTGTCCAGCTGGTAGATGCACTCATCCCATTAATTCTCCTCAAATACCTATTCTATTTAAAAATGCTGAGCCACTTTTCTAAGGCCATCAAAGGACAGGGGCTTTAAAACCATTGTCACTTCCCCGAGTGTTAAGAGAGCTCTTTGGTTATTCATCCTGAAAGCTGCAAAGGCAGCAAAACATCTTTGTCAGCTGAGGGGGTGAGCACTTTTATCAGAGTTTGGAAATCCTTCCTATCATACTGGTTTCCCCCCTTTTTTTCTGGACCAGATGATTCACTGAAAGGAACTGAATGTATTTATGTTCCTTCTTGAACTCAGATCTGTCTAAGCCATCACTGTGAGGTTTTACATTTAGGAGGGACAGATTCACAGGAAAACTTCACTTCATTATTGTTATCACCCCAAAAGTTTTCACACTGATAAAAAGGGGAGTCAGGGCATAATGTTTCCATGGTTACACGTGGCCACGTAAACACTTACTGAGAATTAAGAGGGTCACTTTTTTTTTTTTTTTAACTGAAATTGATTCTGCATGGCCTTATGTAAAAACAAATAAGAAGCTGGCATCAAAAATTGGTGTCTGGATAAATTTTATTAGCAGAATCGGTATCATGGTTTATACAGACAAGCCAAAATATGTGAAAGCCAGGTTAGATGGGGCTCTGAACAACCTGGGACAGTGGAAGGTGTCCATGCCCATGGCAGGGGGTTGGAACGAGATGATCTTTCAAGTGCCTTTCAACACAGGCTATTCTGTGGTTCTGTGATCCTATGATCTACTAAAACATCAGCAAACCCCACGGTTTATGTCCTCCTGGAGGTGAGGGGTGAGTGGGTTCACACCTTTCTCAAGCACTGTTCAAGCTACCCACAAATCACTTGACCACTGTCTGCATCAATCATGACTCTCCCAGGTTTGTGTCTGGTAGCATCACTTACAGTTATGCAGTTCATGCAAACATTTATTACGGATATTCTGCAGCTAGGGAAATAGTGGCCAGCAAAAACCTAGTTTTCCCTAGTTTTTATTTTTAGTTGTTGTGACATAGATGAGTGAAATGTGCAGTTGAGACAAATACCTAAATATATTTTTGCCCATACTTGAATATACCCAGGGAACCTTGGGTAGTGAGCTAACTTCATCTCCCACAGCAGCTCCCACCACAAATATAACCTCTCAGTTTTTACAGTAATCACAGTATCTCAATAGTATCATTGGGATTAAACACTTTCATTCCCATTTCACAGGTAGAAAAGCAGCTTTAAAAAGCTGCATTCTTCTCTTACCTCAGAACCACTAAATGCATTCTAGTTACAAAACAAACAAATCTTCCAACTGTGCTACTGAATCAACTTCAGCAAACACACCTCAGACTAAAACAAACATGTTTTGTCTTCACTGGTGTAACATGCAGCAGCTACATGTTCACCGGGAATGCTGCAGTACAAAAAAAAATTAAGTTAATTTTAGCAGCATAAACAAGTCCTGATGTCTTTCCCAAATTTACAAAGGCAATTCCCAGGGGAGGTAGGAACTGAACACAGGTTAGTGACTTAATCACTGGATACTTCTTTCTGACCAGCTGACCTCTGAGAAGAAAACCTGCAAAATTTCCAAGAACCATCAGCTTTTCCTTGGTCTGAGCAGGACTTGAAGTCCTGAGCACTGGGACACAAACACAATCTGCACAATGCTGAAGCCTTGTTCTGTTAAGACCATGGGTGTTGGCAATATTTTTATAAACCCTTTGGAAAAGCACATTTTTAAATGTATTGTACATCACTGGGTTAGTTATGGTATATTTTAATTACTATTGCAACAACATCTGGAGGCCTTGGTCAGGATCTGGCCTCACTGCCCCCAAACTGTGTGAGACGCAACTTTGCTGTGTTGTAGTGAACGAGACCCCACAGAATTCCTCGTGTAAGGGGAGAGGAAGTGGGGACATGCTTCTGGCATCTGGGGCTGGCAGGCAACCAGGATGCCGTGGGATTGTCCGATGGGCGCGTGTCCAGTCGGGAGAAGGGCCATAGCACGAGGCTGCAACTGAAAATAAAACCTTCTCCCAAGTCTGCTTCACACACAGCCCCACGAGGTGAAGCGAGTCAGCTGCAGAGCAGGCACATGACACTTCTCCTGCTCCACGACCTCAGTTAATCCAGCCTGCAGGTTCTCTGAGCAGGAGATGCTTGATAAGGGCAGGAGGGTTGGCCTTCCCTGCCGAGGAGTGATGGGAGCATCACCTGGTGCTTGAGATCCAGCAGCACTCACATCCAGGCACGAAGAAAGGCACCAGCCTCCCTCCCAAAAAGCTCAGAATCCACGAGAAAAGATTGAACACCCGGCTTAAGAAAACAGGCAGGGGAGGGGCAATGCTGACAAGAGGAGGGGGCGTATTTCTGGATGGAGATGGGAGCTCGATTCGTAGATATGCCCTCAGGCAGTCTATACCAGCAAACACAGCAGTAAGCTGTACTTGTAAATATATATTTTCACTTACTCAAACTGTAAACAGTGATGACAGCTGGGAGAAGAGCAAAGATGGGTAGGAGGGAGGAGAAGAGACATTTTTTTTTTATTCCTCGGGAAGAAATAAATTTGTCAGTCTCAGAATTGGTGAAAAAGTGCACGGGCACCAAACCAAAACGCAGCTCCTGCACGACACATGACAATCCAGGTTTGTTGTTATTTCACTGAATGAGATAATTTCACAAAGCACTGGAGTATTTTCAGGTTAGGGCCAGATCCTCACAGTGATTCAAACCAGTGGGATGACTCAGTGCTGCTAAACTACAGAAGATCTGGCCTTCTAGACAAAATTCAGATGCCTGTATCATCAGAGAAAATGCACTTCCAAGGCCTTTAAATCCTTGTTCCTCAGATCCTGTGGATAATATTGTTAGATCCTACAATTCCGCTGTAATGATATTATCCTTCAAGTCATGGACTTCCTAGAGAAATCACACAAGATTCTCACTATGTAATAAACACACCATACATCCCAGTCTTCCCAAATTCAGAAAAGGTTTTGAATCTGAAAAATCTAATCAATTAAATTCAAACCGTGCAGAAGGAAAGCCTGTTCACTTCAAACAATTAAACGAATTGTGCTTCTAAACATATTTTTGTTTGTTTATTTGTTTTAAAGTTCAAGTCAAATAAGCTGTTTTGATCTGTTGAACTGAACCCAAAATATTTTCAGATTATCAGCTTGCAAACTTTTTGACATTGACTCATGTTTTTTCTTGCCAGATTCATGACTTTTAACTCTTTCAGACTCACTTGGCTTTTGAGTCCCTCTTCTCAATTTTAAATAGTGCTTCAAACCCCAGTTAGATTCTTTGTACCTGAGACAAGCTCCACTGATTTAAAACATTTTCAACTCCTTGCAAGCAGAAAAATTCTAGTACAAGTAATACCAGTTTCTTCTGTACGCTTCAAATAACATTTCAGCTTTGCAGGGCTCTAAGAATAAAAACTGTAATGGAGATATAAACCCCAAATGCTCCCTGCTAATTTGGCTCAATTTTCTGCATTCAAAGCCTGTCCTGCTTTGCCCACCTGAGCTAATGTGTTCAGGGACTTCTCTAGAGTAAAAAAGTACCTGCTTAACAACATGTGAAGGGGGAGCTCTGTTTTGCAGCTCTTCTTTCCTCTGTCAGCTGTTGTGCAGAGATGGCAGAGAGGAAGGACATTTTGTGTAGTTGCTCTTGCTGGAGGAGTGATCAGGAGAAACTGGGGCTGTGGCAGAGGGAATGAAACAGCAGTTGTGTGCTGCAGAGACCCAGAGGCTCCAGAAATGGTAGTGGGACAAAATCCAGAAGTGTTTCTCCATGCCTCCATAGCCCATCTCACCCAATTGCCAGCAATTTCTGTAATACATGGGGCTGATGTGGTAATACAGTCTGTGTGTACTTCTCTAAGTCCCTCCTAATTAACTTTAACCTTGGCCACTGTTGAGAGAGGATCTTAAGGTGTTTGACTTTCACCAGATGGCCAGAGAGAAAGGATGGAAGTGCTATTCCCCCCTGAGGGAAGTCCAGCCAAGGCAGAGAAATCTTGGAGCCACGGGTATCAGACAATCCACACAGCACAGAAATTTAAGAACATTCAAACTGCTGCAGGAGTTTCAGTTGCAGTTTGATTTTTTAGGAAACCGAAGGATCTAACCACAAGTCACAACACAAAACAAAGTTCATTTTTGGTGCTACTCAAGGAAGTGTGCTGCTGCACAAACCAGCAGGTCCAAACCCAGAAGCTTCTCTGGCCACTGCTTATATTGGCTTGATTCCATGATGATTTTTTGCCTTTTCTTTTATACCCCTTTTATATACTTTTTCTATAGCTTTTATGTATTCTTAGTGCTTCTAGGCCCCGTTCTTAGACCTAATATTTTGTTAAGCCAAGAGACTAAACATCTTGGAAGCCTCGCCGTGAGGGGTCAGAAAGCCCCAGACACCGCGGTCCTCTCTAGAACACATTCTGTAAACTGAGATAGGCCCAGCCAGGGGAAGGTTCCTCGGGGCAGGGGGGTCACTCGAGCCTCTCCCTGGGGAATCTTTGATAGATGTGCTGATTTGTAAGGCCTATAATGATACACCCAATTGACCATGGGTGGGCACCATGGGTGCTCTTTGGCGCATTCCACCTGGATGTGGTGCACCTAAGGATCCTTAAAATAAATACCTTAAAATAAATAACCCCTCTTCCCACTAACCATGTTTTGGTTCTCAATTTTATGACCAGGGAAAGGCAATAGCTTCTTCCAGTCCAGCTCTGTCACTCCACAGGCCTCCTGTGTGCCTCAGGCAGGTCAGCTTGTCTCTTTGGCAGACAGATTTTCACCTGCAAAACAGGAATCACCGCAGCACCATTCAGCCTGGTGGGAATATCCTGACAGTAAATACTCTAAAAATACCAAATCACAAGTTTCCTGAAGCTGAGGAGAACAGAAGGGCTTGTCTAGAGCCACAATTCAGGCAGTTGCCTCTGCCAAAAAAGCCCTAATGGGATGACAGGGCATGACAATAAAAAAGGGGTTTTCACCACCACCAGAGCCAATCCCTTTCCCAAGCATAAGCTGTACAACACAAAGACTTTGCAGCAGCACATCTGTGTCCATGCTGTACAGGTAACGCTCTGTCTGACAGAGATTTTTTTTAGAAAAAAACAAAATGGAAATCAGTAGTGTAGGTCTGGCCTGGGCCTACAGCATGTTTGCCAGATGGAGTCCACCTGGAAACAACCAGAGGCACAACCATGTATAGGTAGATGGAGCTGGCTTGCACAATCCGAGACGTTGAAAGAGTGAAGATCCATCCTTGACAGACAGATTCAGAGAGTCTTCTACCCATGTGGTTGTGTCACAGGCAAGAGGAAGCATGGAATCACAGACTCATAGAGTTGGTAAGGTTGGAAAAGGCCTCTGAGATCAAAAAATCCAACTGGTAACCCAGCACCTCAATGGTCACCACTAAGCTGTGTCTTCAAGTGCCATATCCACGCGTGTTTTGAACACTTCCAGGGATGGTGACTCCACCACTTCCTTGGGCAATCTGTTCCAATGCTTTACAATCCTTTCTGTGAAGAAATTTTTCCTAACAGTGCAGTCCCTGACTGATGCTGCTTTAAACCAGTGCCTCTTTGATACAGGCTCAGTTAAAATTTCATGGTTGAGATGGTGCAACTTCTCTATGTGATCCTTTTTAAAACTATTCATTTGATTTTTTTTTTTCCATCAGGAGAACAAACAGAAGCTGAACTGATAGCAAGCAGATTAACCCAGTGAAAAGACATTGAGTCAGTGTTATGGGTTTGAGTATTTGAAGAATGTGAATATTGATAGAACAGGATCAGAGAGAGAGGGGGCCCTTCTTTTGTCACTTGTGCTTAGTTTGCACAAGTTTCACTTTATCAGCTGCAGTGGAGTTTCCCCCAGTCTAAACCAGTGTTATAGAAAGAGGTGAGGCACAGGGAACAGCAAGAGTGAGAATTTTTGAATTATTGAACTGAACAATCCGGACCATATTTAAGCACATACATTTCATACACAGAAGACTGATGGGAAGGCATAAAGAAAAAAAGAAGGTTTGTGGAGATGCTAAATGCAATTTATTCCAAGAAATAAGATCAAAGAAGTGCTTGAGCAGGAAAAAATTTATGTTGTATGCAAAGCATAAAAAAAACTTAGCAAAAACAAATCCTCCTTGGCATCTACTCCAGAGAATACCAACCAGGAAAACAAGAAGATAATTAGGCTTCTGTGTTGCATTACTTTAAAAATCCACTTGAAAGAAAGCAAGTAGTACAATAATGAACTGAGTCAGAGAGCGCTGCTCAATTAGAGGTAGAATTTAGGGGAGTTTATAAGAGCAACATTTAACAAAGGACACTAGGTTGGGCTTATTGTTATGGAAAAGGGGGGGAAAAAGTTGTACTGTGTTAAATGGCATTTAAAAAATAGAAGGGTCTGATCAAACCGATCCAGATTAGTCCTCCACAGCAGCAAGACCTTAAAATTAGGTCAGGGGGCTGAAAGGAGAGCTGAGTCTAAACTGTTTCGTACAAAGGCAATGTGACATATGGAACATGTTATAACTAAAGCAGGGAGCATGAATGTTTTCAGGAAAGAAAATTACAGGGCACTCCATAAGGAAATTTACAACCATGGAAGCTTCAAAAGGAATACAATTCCTATTTATTTGTGTATTTATTTAGGAGAGTCAACCACTGCCTGTGCTCTGAAGGGAAATGATGATAAGCATTATTTATTCTTCTTTCCACCTTCCTAACGATGGTGTTTGTGGGGTTTGGTTTGTTCCATTTTCATTTGGCTTCAATTTTGCCTTCCCAGAACACAAAGGACAAGAGTTAATCACATTGTAAGGACTATGTTCTTTAGGTTCAACAGAAATGGCTTAAAAGCCTTCATTTTTTGTATTCTCTTCTGCTTTCACAAGGGGTTTTATAAGTGAAGACTTTTCTGTACAGAACAGTCCTTGAACAAGTTCTTCCTCAGATTCCCTGCTAAGTATCTCAGATTCTGTCTCCTGAAGGAAAATATTGAACACTTATCCAGAACTTCAATTTCAAATCTTGAACCTGAGAGCTTACTATAATATGAAAATTTCTCTTCAGTTAGAAACAAATTAAAGAAAATTGAGAGATCATTCATTGTCTTTATGCCATGCATAGAACTCTCTTTTTCACTGCCAAAAATTGCAGGTTAGGAGGGAGGCAATGAAGTTAGAATACATTTTTGTGGAGTGATACCTGCATTAAAGGTATTTCTTCTGTTAGGCTGTAGACAAACTAGTCTCCATTCTTGCAGTAATGCTATTTTTTTTCTTCCACATAGCTGTAGACCAGCACATCCCGCTCCACAGTCTCGGCTCAGTATTATTCTCAAATTTAAGGAAAAGGAAAGAATTTGGAGAAATGCTGATCTTAGCTTCATCTTGGTGATAGAGCACAGAAGAGAGGACAAGAATATAATTTTGTTTTACCAGCTTGTTGTTCAGATATTTGTATATTCCTTTTTTCAATATTGTTAGAGATCTTCCACAGAAAGGTCTTCCAAAAACAGTCACACTTTCTCCATCCAGGTAAATCTGAAGTAGCACCAGACAAGTCTACAGAGTTATTTTGAGTTATTTTAAGTCTATAGAATTGTTTTAAGTCTATGCAAGCAACTTTTAAGCAGAAGACACAGCATTGTTTCTTAAATTCCTCCAGTTTATTTGGAATCATGTTGATTATGAGCATTAACACCTGACCCATTCCCTATTGGATTTCCTCATAACAGCTTACCAGTACTGACATTAGCTGAAGAGAAAACCAAGCCAGCTCAGACTTTATGCCAGATTATGACCTCAGTTTTATGCAACTCAGTCTGCAGTCGCCTGCTTTCTGCGTGACCAAAAGCAGAATTTGGCCTCGAGCTTTAATTTTTAAGAGTTGCATATACCCAACTGTCTCCAAGCATAATACCATTTAATAATTTAAAGTGGGAATAAATGTCCTTTTCAATTTTCCCTAATTTCTAGCAGTCTAAAAATATGTGTCTTATCTTTGTTGGCTAACTCTAGCAAACTATTTTGCTTGTAAACCCAACTTCTGCATATGCCCCTGAGTTCCATGGTCCAGACAGTCTGAATCCCCCAGGCTTGACCTGTGTCGTGGGTTGGAACTGAGTTGAACTAAATCACTACAACCTGCCAGGTTCTCTTCTGCTTTCCACTTATCTATAGCTCAATCACAGCTACACTGGAGGTTTGACATCCCAAATTGTACCCTCATATGAATGCTGACAAGAAAGAGGTCTTCATGACACTGTCAAGGAAGAAATTTCTGAGGCCTGAGGTGCTCTCAACCAAGAGATTTTGGTTTAGGGTGAGATGGTGGGAGCACAGGACAGAAAGAGGCTTGTGTGTGGTTTTGTCTTTTCCTGAGAGGGCACAGGAGATCTCTCCTGAACATGCATAGACTTCCCATCAGTTCCAGCCACAGGAAAAGCTGTCTTCCATCGAAAATGCCCTTTACTCCTGCATGTAGCTCAGCAAAACTCTTCGTGTTCCCACTGACAAAAAGCCCTGAGAACTTTTTATCCCCTTTACACGCAGTTATCCCAAGATATTGACTGACCTCTCACCTTTCGTAAAGAGTTCCCCCATATGTTTTGCCTCCCCAAAGTTCCTAAGGATGTGATTGCTTTGTTTTGTTTTTACAATGGGCTCCTTTCCATATTTTCTGGTAACAGACTAGGAGCAGGTTAGGAAGGTCCTTCACAGGTTTCAGGGAATATGCTCCCCAGTTTTCCAGCACTAGTAGTGTCCTGTCTCATTTGAACACAGGCCTTTACCTCAGAATTTGCACAGGATGCACTGGCTACTCACCACATCTTGCCAGTGCTGGTACCTAGCCAGGAATATAAAAGGAAGGGAGGATTGTCCCCCCACCCCTCTTGTCCAGCTTTGCTCCCATGGCTGCTCAAGCTCAGCTTGCTCAGAGCAACTCTTCCTGCAGCCAGAAGAGCAGGGATTGCTCACCCAATACTCCCTGCTGAGAGGAAGTGGGTGGAGAGGGGATGCTGAGATGACAGAAGTGCACAGAGCTCAAGCTTCACCCCACTCTGCTTCCTCGCTCGCCAAAAGAGCTGGCTGGGAGCATGGGAGAGTAAACTGCTCCATGAAGAAAAAAAAAAAAGGGAAAGAAAAAAATTAGGATGAAGTAATTGACTTTTGTAGCGGAGCAAAGGGAGTACAAGTGGCGGTGGAGGGAAGATAGGGAGGAACTGTGACTGACTCACAATATATTCAGTTCCCCGCTCCTGGGGAGATGCAGCTGTGCATCTCCCCTCGTATAGGCTGTAAAGTTACACCATCGTCCAAAGTAAGCATCCCTAATTCTCCTGCTTCCTGAAGCACAACAGTGTTTGGCTCCTTTTTAATCAGGGATTTCTACTGTGCAAATTGAAGTCTAGGACCAGGCTTTTCCTATGTGCAGAATTAAAAATCTTTCCCTTGATTGTTTTGTCAGTTCCTGGGGAAAACTACTGAACTGTTACAGCCGATTTACATTGGCCTGAGCCTTTTTTAAAGCTCATTCCAAGTTATTCTTAATTCCTCAAGGCACCTGAGATGTGCATGAGCCAGCCATGGACACCTTTGGCAACGCTTTCCACATCCTCTTCCGTCCCTCTGCTTGCTTCCCAGTCACTTCTGACTTCACTGGAGTAAGGACCATTTCCCTTTCCTACCAATTCAGTAGGAAGAAATATCGCATGAAATTACTTCTGATTTTGACCAGCTTTGGTTAAGGCCAGCAGAGCCCAGAGAAAAAGCTGAAGGAAGAGGCTAATTCAGTGTGTAGAACTAACCTAGACCAGCCCAGACCTCACGAGAGGAAGGTCTGAAAGCCCACTCTCCCATTTTCTTCCCACTTTGAGCTTTGTGAGCTTTGGCTTGCGTAACTTAGGAATAGTCACACAACCTGCCTGTGTTTCACTTTCCAAACTGTAAAACAACAGCAGCCCTCTTTTACCCTCTGTTGGCAGAGAGGTTGGACCTTGGTGATCCTTGATGTCCCTTCCAACCCAAACCGTTCCATGACTCCGTGCTTCTGCGAATTTTGGGGTGGTTAGATGTGGGTAAGGTTCTTTTGTGAAATGTATTAAGTGTGCATCTGAAAAGAGGTGACCAAAAGTCTACTAAAAATCTACTCTTTCCATTCCTACTTCTCATACCCTGAGAATTACTTCAATCCTGCCCTTCTAGAATATAATCTTTCTCATAACCAGAATTTCTTCAGTAAGAAGGGATTTTCTGAAAAGCCATACAAGTTACTGACTGTGTAAGGAGAGGGAAGGCCAGCTGTGGTACATCTCATTTACCTGCCTCACAAGCCCAGTTTAAGACTTTGCTTTTCTGTCAAATATCTGGAGATCATATGCTTGGTGAGAGACAACATGTGTTAAAGTACTCCCAGCTCTAAAATTCCCCTTTCAAGGATTTTTGGCAAGGGGGAGCAGGGAAGGCGTGTATCAACAGCAAAATGGCATCTGGATTGAAAGATAAGCAAAACCACCATGGTTTCCAAAAACCAAGGCCTATTTCAGATGAGTTTTTGACCTGGCAGAGGTGCAGAGCTTGCATTAGTACAGTGGGAGAACACAGAAAACATGCTTTGACTTTGGAAAGGCTTTTAGAGATCCTAATTTGCAAATTATTGGACACTTTGGATACAAATTAGCAGAGCATTCAACCATGAGCTGATGTGTGAGCAGTCTGCACTGCAGCAGGGCAACTCACAAACTTAAAAATCAGGTATTCTGCTAGACTGTGACCAGAATTCTCTCCCCACACGGGAGCATCAACCCCCAAATGTAGTCAAACTTATGGCAAAGTGTGAACTGAGAGTTAAAACTGGAACTCTTCCATGTCTCAAGGAGAACTGCATACTGGAAATTTTATTCACATGCACATCGATGAATTGTGGGACTTCCAAGCAAAGTTCCTCTTCAGGCAGATTTTTACCAGGAAAAAAATGCAGGGGAGCTGGATTTGCCAGAACAGTCCTTACCCTCAGGACAGGCCTACGTGTAATTAATTTGCTATAAACTAATGCCAAATAGCAGGATGACATTTTTCCTCTAAATGGGCAATGGTTTTTTTAATGATTCATATGCAATGGGAAAAAACACATACCTGTCATGGGCACACATTGTATTTATGAGCACCTGGGAGCAGTTTTAGAAGAGCCCTCATGATTTCACTGAGAGAAGTTGTTGGTAGAAGTGATTTCTCCTATTAATCACCTTATTTAACTGGTAAGAACAGACAAGCTCTTCCTGTCTAAAGCTCTTTCTAAAATCTGACACCTTTTGCAAAGAAGCAAACTTCTAATCTTTCCCCACCAAACAGTTGTGTTTTACAAGAAATAGAAGGCTCCTTTTTCTCTGAGAATGAAATTAATAACATCACTTTCAGCTGGTTGTGAGCGAGCTACTGCACCTGTGCAAAGGGCATGGAAAAGACATTAATCATACACAGTGATGCTAATTTCTCACTACAGTCCTGATAGAAACAATTCAGTTGCATGCTGTATGTTCAAATAAGGTTCAAACATCAGCTGTATTTAGTCACATTGTCATTCTCTGCCTCCCTTACTGTGCAAAAGGTTTGTCCAATTAATGCTGATTTCAGTGAGTTCCTATTGGTGGTTTTAAAATATTTGGATCAGGCCTGGGGTCCTTTTCTCAAGAATGCTGCGTCAGATACTTTGCACCTGCAAGCCCAACAACACTTTTTTATCTGGGGGCTTGTGAACCTTTGAGGAATAGGGAGGGGCAATTCAGAGAGCAGCCTTTGATTCACAGAGTGGCCATGGATGTATTTCTGCGTGGATCCAGGGAAACCTGGAGTCACAGGCTTTGGAAAAGTAAACACAGGTGCAGTTTTGGGTGAAATGAAGCAAGTCTTCCCTAGCAAGGCTCAGTGCTTTGGGACAAACTCCTGAGCAGAAATGCTGTTCCTTCTAAACAACCTTAACACTGGCAGGGGCTGCTCGGGGAGGTTTGGAGTCCCCATCCCTGGACGTGTCCAAGCAACGACTGGACATGGCACTCAGTGTCATGGGCTGGGTGACAAAGTGGTTGTCAGTCACAAGCTGGACTTGATGCTCTCAAAGGTCTTTTCCAACCTTAATGATTTTGTGATTCAGTGATTCTATACCATGAATGCAAACATCTGTTTGAGCAGAGCTCTCAGAAAAAACAAATAAATGCCTTTTTTTATTATTATTTTAGTGACAGAAATATCTCAGGTTAACTTCAGGATCTATTTTAATTGTACCTAAACAAAAGCTCATTTCATTTCTAACTAGCATTCCCTATATTGCCCAAATTTCTCTTTGCCTGTGGGTGCAAGTATTGTCTGTACCCATAAATTCGGCTTAGGAATACAAGATTTTTCATGATGAGACTAACACTTTTGAATTTCCAGCCTTTGCTTTATTCTCCTTGTTTGCTTGATTTCACTCTTTTCCTTACTTCACAAAAAAAAAAAAAAAAAAAAAAAAAGAAATTGGAAGATATTAAAAAAGATGTTTTCAGCTTCTAAAACAAAATTAAATAGAAACTCTTTCGCTTTCAATGTAAAATCCTGCAAAATAATGATATATTGAAATTCAAAGCTGACAACAGTTTTCCCTTAGAGTTTCCTAATATCAGGAAAACTACCAAATAGTGGTTTAAAACTTATTTTTTCCTATGGTTTGATTTTTTTTCCTAAAAAAATGAGTTGTCCAGTGGCAATGTAAATGTGAAAACATGTCAGACCATCCAGCACCACAGGGTCTCCAGGAGGCTGCTCTTTCACAGCCTAACAGGAGAAGGACAAAATTCTGATAATCTGAGAGGTGCTTCCCTTTCTCCTCCTGCTCCCAAGTTAAACAAAACCCACCTCTGGCATTTTTAAATAGAACAATCAGGACCATCTGTTACAAGGCCAGGCTTGAACCCCCCAGAATTGCAGGGAGGTGAAAGAAGTGATTTTCATCTGGAAGGCTGCTCTCAGCTTTAATTACGGACAACTTAAGCCCTCAAAGCATCTCTCTGACGAAAATAAGAGGAACTGCAACTACTGCCTGACTTTAATACAGAACAATTAATCAGCCCTGGTTGAGCCAAAGTAGGTGCAGGTTGACTTGAAAGGTTAATGGATCTTCAAACTGTTTCAAGAAGAGACTTAGATGGAGTTTCAGTGCTGCGAGGAAACACGAAACCCAGGCCTGTTCGGTGTGGCTTTGGGTTTGTTACAAACATCTTGCAGAGCTCGAAAAATGCTTTTGATGATCAGCCCAACTTCCTTTTCCTCAGCTTAATCCCAGTTTTCCTGATTGCACTCCTTTGCCCCACCCTAAAGCGAATGTTCCCTTTCCCCAGAGCTTACACTTTCCAGATCTTTGCCTTGGCTTTTCTGTCATGCCCTTTCTGCCAGCTCAAAGCAAAGGCTTGCACCTTCAAGGCAATTTCCTCAAAAGTCAGTCTTACAACCCTTTCAGTCATTTTTGCTTCTCTTTCCTGATTTTCTTTTTGTATGACAATATCTTCCAACTTTCAAGCAGCTTTCCCAATTTTACTGCTGTGCTACAAGAAGCAGCAATTCCCTTCCAGCTCTGCAATGAAATGCCCTGGTATTAGCATTTAATAAATACTGTGCTTCCCCGAAGTTTTAAATCATCCCTGGGTCTGATCAGGTATTGCTCCTTTCTAAGTTTCTTTTCCCCTCTGTACATCACTGCTCAATTCCAATATTTCCCCAGCACAGGAGCTTTTAATTTCCACTTCGGCTTTCATTTTGTAATTTTCTGCCAATATTTTATTTCTCCATCTCCTCAGCTGAGATTTTATTTCTCTTCGTTTACTGCTGTTTGCATCCCTTCCAAATTCAGCTGCAAATTTAATTTGTTTGCTGCTTAGCCCTACTGCTATCAACAAACAGTAATGAAAAGATTAACTAACACACAGTTTATCAGCTTAAATTATCCACTCCCTTGTTTTACTTCTGGAGCTTTCTAGTCTTCGGTTTGCAAATTGCTTCTGAGGAAAAAATATGCAAGTGCAAAGATCTGGGCAAATCTTCTGCTTTTTGTAAAATTAGCACAGGTCCTGTCAAGTCAAGCTATTTATTCAGCTACGGACATTACTTATAGATTTCTTTGTACTTTGGGCAGTTTTCAGAGTTACACAGTGAATAATATGAAGAAATACTTCAGCTTTTGTGGAAATTATTTACCCCACTACAGAGTTATCTCTTTGTTGTGACTAAGATGGGGTTGACTGTTCACCTGAGATGGCATTGTTTTTATTTCCCTGCATTTCATGGTTTTCATAGATAGATCAAACTTTCAAACAGCATTACAGGTGAACTTCCCTGATCCAGCCAGTGCAACATGAAAACCCCAACCTGTCTGACCTTGCAAATATGAGCTGATTTCTGTGTATTCCAGTTTCTGCTCTTTTAAAAGGGGAACAATCACAGTACTCCTACTTTGTCAGTAATAATCAAAATAAATACTTATGGATTGCTCCAATATCAGTGATGTGAGAATCACAGAATGTCCTGAGCTGGAAGAGACCTTAAAGATCATCCAGTTCCAACCCCCTGCCATGGGCAGGACACCTTTCACTATCCCAGGTTGCTCAGAGCCCCATCCAACCTGTCCTGGAACACTTCCAGGGATGGGGCAGCCACAGCTTCCCTGGGCAACCTGTGCCAGGGCCTCACCACCCTCACAGGGAAAAATTTCTTCCTGATATCCCATCTAAACCTCCTCTCTGTCAGTGTGAAGCCATTGCCCCTTGTCCTGTCACTCCAGACCCTTGTCAAGAGTCTCTCTCCATCTTTCCTGTGGGCTCCCTTCAGGCACTGCAAGGCCACAATGAGGTCACCCCAAAGATTCTCTTCTCCAGCCTGAGTAATCCAAATTCTCCCAGCCTCTGCTCTCTCAGCAGGGGAAAATCAGCCAGCTCTTTGTGGGAGAACCCAAAGGATGTCAGGGTTTATACCCAGAGTAATAAAGCACCACCATCATTCCATAGAGTTCCTTCCTCTGCAGATATAGAAAGTAACAAACAGACATTTTGACCTGACAAAACTCTTCCAACAAACCAGGGAAATTGGGATTCCAGCCTTCAAACCCCTTATTCTGACCTCCTCAACACACACAATAATCAGTCAACTGCTTAATGCAAAATGATACCACAGGAGTCAGGGCATAGACACACAGGTGTAAACATGTAACTGTATCACAAAAATTTCAGTGAGGGAAGGAATAGGAGTGGAAAAGGAGCTCGTTGTGACGCAGAAAAGCCTGCCTACTCCTGTAGCTGATTATAGACCTGGGGATGTAGCTGGGATGGCTGATATTGTACCGGACATTATTATTACTCCAATCCCCCAGAGGGATTGTGAGAGGATGCTGGGGAGTGCCAAATGCCTCCAGGGAGCTCTCAAGTGCCCTGGTGTCAGTGGCGGGAAAGAGAGGAGCAGGGCCAAAACCTGACAGAATTAACTGTGCACAAGGTGTGAGAACCAGCAGCTGCTCCAAAATGTGAGGTAAGCACAGAGGAACTGCTCCTGACCTTTCTCTTGGAATCGGGCAGGTATGTGGACAGCAGCCTCATCTTGATCTCCAAAAAAATACAGAAATATCTGCGGAAGGATCAAATGTAGACACACACCTGCCACTGCAACCACCTGGGTGACTCCACGCAGCTCATCTGACTGTTCAGAGCACAGACTGCTCCTTGCAGCAGATGTGTCATCACAAAACTGGCCCTCAGGGAGATGTCACCAGTTGGGAAAGCTTTCCTCAGTGATGAGTAGCATCATGGTCATCCCCACAGAGTTGTGGGTTGGTTCAAAGTGCAGAGGAGTTTTACATGCTCGGGTGCGCAGCTCTCCTGCTGTGCTTTGCTCAGCCAGCCGTCTGAAGAGGAAAAGGAAATGTCAGTGACGCCATGGGCTGAACTCCATTTCCATAAGAAATTAGCTATATACCATTCACTGGAGGCTACTGGGGCTCAGATGTGTCATCTCTTTTGAAAATGGCCTTGAGTAAATTAATTAATACACCTCTGAGCTGCTGCAGAGGTGAAGAAACTTTGGTGGGCTCCCCCTCAGATGTGTAGCTGCTCTTCCCTGCCCATTTGCCAGAGGAATGGATTAGTTTCAAATGCCCTCAGTCTATGTTCCAGTGTGGTTGGCCCTCAGCATGGGAGGATTAACACTTAGGGCTGACATCACTCCGTCCCACTTGATTTTGTCTCTGAATTCTTCAGCTTCTTAGAGGGCCCGTCTCCTGTGAAAGCTTTAGCTTCAATCTGTATGTGTTGAAATTTCTGTATCCTGAGAACTGGAAGTGTTCAGGTGGGTCACAGTGTCTTCAGGGACATTCAGCACTCTGCAGCAATCTACCTTCAAAAATCTATATTGTACAAACAGTCGATTGCTATTCTGAAACACAGTGCTAATTTTCAGACACAGTCATTTCACATTCCCACCTTTTTGGACATTCATAATGCTTTTCTTGATCTGTACCTTTCCCATGTCCCCCAAAGCACAGAGGAGCAGGGCTACATTTCTTCCTAACATAGTTATTAGGGAGAGGGAATCAATGGCGCAATCCATGACTTGGGAGGTTGTGAAAGCAGTGCTCAGAAAACAGTGACAATAATTACACTATCCTCTTTGGTAAAAGCCTGGAAAAGCTGTCAGCCACCACAAAGGATCATTAGTTGCTCGGTCTGAAGAACAGAAGCTGCTCCTAAGTTTTTTAGAAAGTGCCAAACAGTTCAAGCTGACTTACATAAATCATGTGGGGTATTACAATGCTGAATGTAAAACTCACCATTCACTCTTCCTTCTATTTCTGTTCCTCTTAGCAATGACTTACAAGTCAGTACTTGGGCAGTCTCTCATAGTGCTAGGATTTCATGCTTTCTGCAGAATGTTTTAAGTGATGTTTCACTCTTTCCCTGTGCAGAATGTTTAGAGACTGACCAAAATAGAGCAATACACATAATTTTTATATCACTACAAACAAAACTAAACAAAATTTTTCACTACTACATAAAGTGGTGAGTCTGAAAAGGGCAGAAAGTGATTTGCCAGAGTTTATTAGGGATTGAATTTATTGATGGAAGGAAGAGGTAAGCTTATTTACTTCTCCTAAATTTAGACCTTCCCTGAGCCACCTAGCTCAGATAGCATTAATGCCCTGCTAAAACTGCAGTGATAGGCAGGAATAAAAACCATTAAAATAGAGTAAAGCTAAGCCACAGTTGGGAGATCAACCAGCTTTGCAATGCATGAGCTTTTCTTTTCCGTGCTGTTTGCTTTTTCCCCTCTGTGCCACAAATGTCAGCGATCCCCAAGTCAAACTCGCTTAGTGCAAGCCAGCCACAAACACAGCCAAAATGAACTTTTGTCAGGAATTCACATGCGGAAAATTCCAAGAAGAACCTTGAAGAACAACAAAAATACCTCACTAACATCAGCTGAGCAAGAAAAATTTAGCTTGGACAAAATCTTTTTACCTGAAATGAATAATCTGAATTGAAAAAAAAAAAAAAAAAGACCAATGAAAGAAAAGAAAAAGTTATATGAAGGATTGAATTCTTGGGGGATTTTTATACCATTCTCTAAAATGCCAAAGAAAGAGCTGCTTGTGCTGAAGTAGCTTCTGCTGAGGTCCACACAATCCTGTGCCCCCAGGAACCCGGAATTTGAGTCAATCTTCCCTCAGACAGGACACATGTGTTGAAATCTTGCCTCCAATCCAAGTCCCATCAATAGATAATTTACTCACTGGGCTGCACTGAGTAAGCACTTGTTCTGCTCTGTGAATTGCATTGTGGAACTTCTGGAGGCATGGTCAGAAACACCAGAATTATTTGCTTTGAAAATATCAAAAATTAAACATTTTAATGTTTTACATTTTCCTCTCCTTTTTATGGATTTAAAAACACACATGCCGGATAAATTTCAAATTATCTGCACTTCAGACAGGCACAACATTCAATTTTGGGCAAAGAGCCATTCATCAAATGCAATATTCCCCAGACCTGCAAACAAATACAGTTTTAATGTGTCTTGTAACCAGATTACAGCCAAGGCCATAAACCAGCTGCATTTTTCCAGTAACATCAATTTCTCCTATCTAGAATAGTGCCTTAGACATTCTCTGAAGTGCTGGACTTTATGGACAGCCTGACAATTTTTGGTCATGGACAGGAACTTCTGAACTGCACTTATGAACCTCCTAGGTTGGAGGATCTCCCTGAAAACTGTAATCTCACCAAGCCTTTGTGTTTTCTCTCTAAGTTTTGCACCCAGAAAAATATAAAGATTTGTTCTGAAACCTTTTTACTTCTGCAGCAAATAATTTGCAAATCATAAATCAAACTACAGGTTGAAATTCAAAGTTAACATCTTTCCCACCAAATCCATAAGACATTTCACATTAAGTTCAGGAAAATACTTTTCAACATTTTTCCCATTAATGTGGGTCCTCCACAGAGAAGAAAAATAGCTCGTTTTAGCTGCTCCAACTCTCAGGTCCCCAGCCCTTCCTTTTTGTGTGCAGCATGACATTAAGGAGAGCCTGCAGAAACTCCAGCCTTACTTTTCCCACCTCATCACCTGCTCCAACTTGTGTATTTCGCTAGTGCCACTTAGTTTTGAGACTGAGCAGAGCAGTGATTGCATGCAGCTTCATGTTGGCATGAACAATGCTTCTGGCTTTTGAGCTGAGCCTTGTCAGAGCTTTGCTCACCATCCTGTGCACTTGTGTGTCACCCCGCATGTGGATTCTGGGTTCTGTGAGAAATCTGCTCAATGACATCTGTTTAATAATATTTTTACTGTTTTTAAAAGCAAATCCTATGGTGAGAGAAGACAAAATTGCATGGCAATTTTTTATCCAGAAAGGTCTGGGCTCTGAGATCCATCTACATTAGATTCGTCTTTATTTAGGTATGGCAGTAGTTGTATGGTAACAGAACATCTTCGATTCCCACCCCCCCTCCCACCCCCACCAAAAGCAAAACATTGCTGCAAGCAACAGTCTAGATTTAGGTGAACTCATACTGTGACAAACTGAGAATGGAGAAAACACATTTCTTGTCCATAAAAGGACAGCTCACACATCCAGAGGGTAGCTCTGATTTTGCTGCAGTTCCAAACTATGAAGTGGGGACTCCATCTTGCAAAAAGGAGTTTTGTTTAGAGTGGATAGAAGATTGTAAAGTAAAAGATTTTTTCTTCTTTTTTTCCTTTGCCTTCTTAAACAGAAAATGGTTCACCCTCTTAAGCAGAAAATGGTAATTTTTTTTTTTGAAGTGGAAAATTTTCTGTTCAGGAGGTCTGATATTTCCACAATATCTCCTGGGAAAAACAGAGAGTACTCACAGTGTCGAGGGAGGGGATCCTTCCCCTCATGTCAGCACTGGTGAGGCACATCTGGAGTGCTGCGTTCAGTTCTGGGCTCCTTAGTACAGGAGCGAGTCCATGAAAATTATTAAGGATTGGGATAACTGTACTAGGAGGAGTGGCTGAGAGAGCTGGGACTGTTCATGCTGCAGAAGGGAAGTCCCAGGGGGGTTTTACTGAAGTGTAGAAATACCTCACAGTAGGGAGTAATAAAGATGGAGCCAGGCTCTACTCAGGGGACTCCATGAAAGGACAAGAGGCAATGGGAACAAATTGAGGTATAGGAAATACTGCTGGTGATGCCTTAGGTTTTAACTTTTATATTTTTCAAATTCTGTACTGCCTAGTGTGTANTCAGTTCTGGGCTCCTTAGTACAGGAGCGAGTCCATGAAAATTATTAAGGATTGGGATAACTGTACTAGGAGGAGTGGCTGAGAGAGCTGGGACTGTTCATGCTGCAGAAGGGAAGTCCCAGGGGGGTTTTACTGAAGTGTAGAAATACCTCACAGTAGGGAGTAATAAAGATGGAGCCAGGCTCTACTCAGGGGACTCCATGAAAGGACAAGAGGCAATGGGAACAAATTGAGGTATAGGAAATACTGCTGGTGATGCCTTAGGTTTTAACTTTTATATTTTTCAAATTCTGTACTGCCTAGTGTGTAGCTCTGAAGTGTCTTGTAGCCTGTTAGCTGCTGTTCTCTCACGCTGGTTAGACATAACAAAGCCTCTCCAAGTTTGCTCTCCAAGGACACCCAGACTGTCCTAGGCCCAAAATGTGTAAACTAAAGCCTTTGAGAGGAGGAGCAAACTTGAGGAAATTACATAATTAACTGAAATTATAATTAGAGAATTAACCCTGATATGCAAATGGACCAAACTTATAAAAGTGTGAAGAATCCATGACCAGGGGTCCATCTTGGTTGTAGCCTTTTGCCTGCCCAGGGTGCACCTTTGAAGGCCCTTCAAATAAATACCTACCTTTATTCTCTTATTCTTGTCTAGCCTCTGTTTTCAGGTGGCCACATCCAGGCATCATTGGTACATGAAGTTTTAATTTTTTTTAAAGTTTAAATGTGGTCGAACATTGGAACAGGTTGTCTAGAGGATTGTGGAGTCTCCATCCATGGAGATATCCTAAACCTGAGTAGGCACAGCTCTCTGCAAGCTGCCCTGGCTGATACTGCTGTGAACAGGGAGATTCGCCTAGATGACGTCCTGAGGATCCTTTCAACTCCATCTGTCCCATAGTCTGTGACTCTGTGCCTTTATCCCAGAGTGCTAGAGGTCTCTGACACGTGATGGATGTGTGTGCAGAGCAGGAAAATCAAATCCAAGGCTTTCTTGAGTCACTTGAGCAGTACTACAATCAGGGTTTATCACTGACTATAAGGGTGCTCTAAGATGAGTTTTATATTTTCTCCTTCAATCCACTGCTTGTGCAGCAAGTTTATAAACAGGTGTGCTCTGAAGTGAATGGTCTGCTTCCATCACTTAGTATTTTACACTGATACTTGATTTCATTTAAATATAAATGCAAATACCGAATGTACAGGTGTCCAAATACACAAGGAGAAAAAACCTCCCTGGACAGTTGCTCATGGCTCTTAGCTACACAAACAAGATGACAGAAAGGCTTAAAAAGAATTGACAAATGAGCTTCTAGAATATAGACAGAAAATAGAATTAGAAGGAGACCACAGGAATCTATATAGAGCAGTACATGGCAAAGTACAAAGGAGCAGCACACTTCCAGGAATGGTTTTCAAAATACTGGATCTTTGAACAAGGTTTTTCCATTTTAGGAGGTGATGGGGAGAGGGATGTCCTCAGTCTGTCGTTGAATATTTCTAATTGCTGTCAATTTTGCTTTACCTTATATAAATGTAATGAAGCAACTTCTTTAAAAACCATCAAAATACAGACCCCAATCCTGAAAACAAGCCCTACAAAATGGTCTGTGGGTCCGTCTGAATTCCCCACTTGTATCATCAAGGCCTAATCACCACTCTCTGACCTGACTGCATAATTTTCCATAGAGAACCTTTTCCCTTACCAGAAAGAGAACAAAACCACTATTGAAATACCGGATTTATTTCCTTCTTATGGTAACATTAAACAGAAGACATTTGATAAATATGAATTTGATGCATCTGAGAGATCTCAGCACACAAAATCTGACAACATTTAGCAAAGTTAAAACCTTTTCGTTTTACACTGTGATACAGTTTTCTACTCTGCATGACCCTGCAATTTTGAAACTAAACTTCTCTGTGAGATTAACTCTGTGGAAGTAACTTGGCCTCTCTCTGCTGCCAAGCCCTGGCCATACTATACCAAGAACTACCTACCTCTGCAGAGAAAGAGCTTAACTGATATAGATATATATATACCACTATGCATGGGAAGAGGAAAAGCAAGGCCTAAAATATAGATGAAATACTGAAAAAAAAAAATCAGAAGGGAGTTGCACTCATTATAAAGTATAACAAATAGTATCCGCAAAGAAACACACAGCCTGTGTTTCTATATCTCTCTATATACATCTTTAAAGACACAGATGTTACTAAAAAAAATCCCAAATTTCATGTTTACAGCCTCTAGCAAACCTCCCTCTTGGATTGTTTTAACATTGACTTTCTCTTTCTTTGCAGATCTTACAGGTGAACAAGGTGATGTCCATCTTGTTTTATGTGATATTTCTCACTTACCTTCGTGGCATCCAGTCTTCCAACATGGATCAAAGGAGTTTGCCAGAAGATTCAATAAATTCTCTTATTATTAAACTCATTCAGGCAGACATTTTAAAAAACAAGCTTTCTAAGCAGATGGTAGACATTAAGGAAAACTATCAAAACACGGTGCAGAAAACAGATACTCAGCAAGACATGGATGGAGAGGAAAATGCGAAATCAGACTTCCAGCCAGTTATCTCAGTGGATACAGATCTCTTAAGGCAGCAGAGACGCTACAACTCGCCCCGAGTCCTCCTGAGTGACAACACGCCCCTGGAGCCACCACCGCTGTACCTCATGGAGGATTACATTGGGAATTCCGTGGTGGTGAACAGAACCTCCCGGCGGAAGAGGTACGCGGAACACAAGGGCCACCGGGGGGAATACTCTGTTTGTGACAGTGAAAGTTTGTGGGTCACGGACAAATCCTCCGCCATCGACATTAGGGGACACCAGGTGACTGTTCTGGGAGAAATTAAAACAGGCAACTCTCCGGTTAAGCAATACTTTTATGAAACGAGGTGTAAAGAGGCCAAGCCCGTAAAAAATGGCTGCCGCGGCATTGATGACAAGCACTGGAACTCCCAATGCAAGACATCCCAAACTTATGTCAGAGCACTGACGTCAGAAAACAACAAACTGGTGGGCTGGAGGTGGATAAGGATAGACACCTCCTGCGTGTGCGCCTTGTCCAGGAAAATAGGAAGAACATAGATCTGCATCTCTTTGCTATATAAATTATTACTTTAAATTATATGATATGCATGTAGCATATAAATGTTTATATTGTTTTATATATATTATAAGTTGACCTTATTTATTAAACTTCAGCAAATCTACAGTATATAAGCTTTCTCTCTCAATAAACAAGAGCAAAGGGTGTGTGCCTCTGCTGTGGCCAACTCCGGGGTTTTTTTAGACTATGTTTGTGACACTGTTTGTCGGCAGCATACCGTAACCTTCCTGTAAAATCTGTGTAAAATCAGTATTTTTCATTCAGTATTGTCAAACCAGTGACTGTCATTTAGTAAACTTGTTAAAAATCAGATCAATGCCAAGAGTTGTGTACATATTTATATTCCCTGCTCTATACTTTCATATTTAATTGGATCCGTAGCATTGACTCCTCACCACCAAAAAGAAAAATGGACCAAAATATGTATTGTAGCCTGCAGATGATATCAAATTTACAGGCATCAGGTAGCCCTAAAATAAAGTTTTTGTGTATTATGTCAGTTCTGCTGGTGAAATGACAATTTTCCCTCTGTTAACATTTTGGAATGGCTGCTAGCAATCCAGGAACATCCTTTTGTGTTTTGGAAGCACATTTGTTTTGCAACTGTTTCTAATGCTGCCAGTGCATCATTGAAAAGATATGAAAAAAATCTGAAATATTTGAATACGAAATTTACTGAAGCTAAGAACTGATCTAAATGGATCATCAATATAATACATAAAAGATGGTTTGTTGTGATCAGCCTCTTCCTCCTCACACGAATCAATTATCTTCTGCTTGTGTTGTTGGATCATTCCTCTCTGAGTTTTTAAATTAGAAACAAAGCTGGTGATGTCTTAACCTTAAAAGAGCCCTTGGCTTGCAAACTGTAGTAAAGAAAGATATGATATCCTGGCGTGGATATCAAAGCCACACGCCTGTATGAAGGCTTTCTTCTCCTCAGCAATCCATTCTCTATTTTTCCCATGGGGAAAAATGTGTTGAACTGCTCAAGAAACCTGGTACCTTTCACAGGAACATGAAATGGATGGTGGCTAAAATCCATAAAGTCTGTAGCTATCCTAAAGTTCCTCAATTAAATAGATGTGTTGTTGCTTAGGACAGAGAAATGTGCTAGCATGTGTTTACCTCAGACTCTTCTTTGGATTCTCATGTAGCTCCACTGGGGACAGGAATAATGACACTACTTGAAGAGAGCGCCCATTGCACATTAGCTGTGCAATGCCCTAGATGGAATCCCACTCCTAGGAAGTAAATGAGAGTCCATGGCTAGGAACAGAATTCAGATTGGGCTGCACGTTATCTGTGTCCTGAGAGATCCAGCCCACAGCTAGGGCTGGGGAACACCAGCTATTCAAAAAGTTTTACCCTCAGGTTTTTTCCGAGGGTTTTTACATCTACAGCTTTCACTGCCGTAGCATGTTCAGCATCACGAATGAAAACGAGATCAGAGCCCTCAAACATGGGGTTGCAGGATACCTTTGCTCATACAACTTTCACTCCTGGAAAACCAGTTTCAAACATGCAACAGGCCATGAAAGGCAGCAAACTCTGCGGTCTCCCCTAATCCCTAACAGAGAGTGCTGCACACCATAAAACCTCCAGGGAGCTGGACAGGTTGCCTTGAGGCCAAGCACTGGAATAGTTGTGTCTTGGAAAGCCAGGTTGGAGCACGTGGGTATTTTCTTCAGGGGCAGCCAGAAGCACAGCTTTTGAGAACCATCTCAATTTTCAGCATGAGGCGAGGTTATTTACCTCACAGGAAATATCATCACCTTGCAGCACTAAATCCTAACTTTGCTTCAAGCGATAGCAACTTCAGAGGTTCAATACCAAAGCAGTCATTAAAATGAGAGGATGTCATATAACAAGGAACTCGGTATCTGATAGATCCGATTAGAAAATTTCTCATTTCTAGGCAAACATTAAAAAAAAAACCCCAACCCCACAGAGCTTTCGCTGCTTTCCCTAGTAGGAAAGTTTAACTAATCTTTTTGGCTTGGGGGAATAAGAATGTTTTTCAGAGTTCTGCCCTGCTGGATGTTTTTGTAAATTAAAAGCTTGATTTTACACCCTGACTTCCCAAATAAAGATCATTTGCAGATGCTGGGATCAACTGAGAGCTGATATTGTCACGGATCATTAACTTTAGAGATCTCCTTGTTTCACTGTCCCACATAGGTCTATGTCCATGTGAGAAGAGGAGGTAAGAAGACCAATTTAGCTTGCTGGAATCCCATTAATCTGAAACTACCTTGTTCCTGCGGTGTGGATGTCACTTTTGTTTATATCAGTGTAAATCCAGAAAAAATCTATTGAAGACAGGGAAGAAAATGTAGCTTTATAACAATGTAAACAACATCAAAGTTGATTCTAATGCCTTTATTTCTGCTCACTGGAAATCAAGGGAGGTTCATTCATTAAAGGTTCAAAGACAGCCATTTGTCATTTTCCACTGTAAATCCAGTAACAGGAACTGGTCTTTGACTCTTGACTTTAACAAGTATTTTACAAGCAGCCAGCAAAAAAGTCTTGGAGTAAATGTGCCTGTCATCTGAAACACATGAGATGAGAACGGAGCATGGTGTGTACAAATACTAGACCGGCTGCCTCTTTCCCACCCCAGGAAAACAATGAGCGGAAGTGTTACACCCTGGATCTGATCCAGTTTCTCCAGTGGAAGCTGGATCAGGCCCCTAGTGAAGGAAAACCTGCAGATATCAACCAGAGAGCAAAGCAATCCCACACATCAGTAACGCATTCCTGTAAATCTTGAGTACACATAAGATGCTGTATAATTTTGTAAGAAGTTTGTAAACAAAGCCTGTAATAAATTTGTTAAGGTCTAATTCTCATTTCACTGTAGCTGGGGATGGCTTTATTGTCAACTTTGGTCATGGCACAATGAATTTAAAATTCCTATCCAACTTTAATTTTGTTTGTGTTAAGTAATTAAGCAAAATATTCAGCTCTCAACACCAGTTTAATTTAAGCATTCTAAAAATCCCTTCCATTAGGCAGCTCAGATGCTCTGTCAATATTGTTTTGCCAATAGATCATTATAAACACACATTTTATTTAGATTTTCTCCCAAATGACCAAATGCTATTCTGAAATTGCCTGTCTGTGTCAAACTGTATTTTCTCTGCTTTTTTGCCCTAGTTTTTTTCCAGTCCATTTAGTAACAGCAAAAAATGCTCCACTGAGGTTTTGGGAAACCATCTGCATTTATTTTATCACCTTTGAACATGTGTTCAGGAATGAAGTCTGTGCAGAGAGTTTACTGCTACCAAGAGATTTGTGCGGCTGCACCAGGAAGAAACTTTGACTGGACTTTACAGAGTGTGTGCTCAAAACCACTCTGCTCATACTGTTATTTCGATTCTTTTGCAACCTGAGGCTTTTGCATTGTGTATCTGCAGACAATACCAAACAGGAAACGAGCCTGATTGGGAGTTTCAAAATTAAAAATTTCATGATAACGACCTGCTATTTCTGACCTCTCAGCAAATGCGTTTGCACAGCGAAGTCAAGCACAGGAACATTAATTTCATTTAATAGAAACATTGTGGCAAAAGCAATGGGATTCTGTGTTCTCCATGCTTGGTAAGCATGTGTAATTCATCATGGATGTGGGGCAGGGGGAGGAGGAAGAGGAGGAGGATGGGATAATAAGCACTCCAGCTTGTGAGAACTAAAATGCTGTGCTCTGGCTTGGAGCATTTTAAAGTGTGGAGGGGTTGTTCTCTGAAATGCTTTGTCTGTATTTTGTTACAGCAGATGGCAGAATGACGAAGCAAGCACAGATGTGGTGTAAAAAAACCAAGCAATACGAGGATAACAAAAAAATTTCCTGGGAAAGTCGGCCACTCACTACCACTGTGAGTCCCTGCAGTTCTGGGCAGGTGATTGCAGAGCTCAGCAATGACATCCCTAGTTTAATGATTTAACTAATCTCTGTGGAAAAAAGAAAAAAAAGAGTATTTCTTTTCCTGAAGCTCATTACATTAATGAGCTGGATAATTTTCTTTCTTTTCCATTTTTCTTTTGGCCTTTTGAGTTTTGGGGGTTTTTTTTGTTTGTTTGCTTTTGGTAATCTCTAGCTGCTTTGACACCTCTGATGAACACCAAACGGTAATGCTTCACATGAATGTCCCCAAATATAGATTTCTCCTTTGTTTTAGGGCTGAGCTTTGAAGCCAGCAGCACCTGAAAGCCACACTTTCACCACAGAACTGGCCTTTTGATGTCTTGACCTCATGTTTCCGGACATTTTGATCACAGGGTCCTATTTTGGAGCTCTTACCCACACAGTTAGGAGAGATCATGACCAGGCTGATTGAGAAGTGGCTGTGTACACAACAACCAAGGAGCAAAGAGAGAGTGAGGCAGCCCTGTGCCATCTTTGTATCTACCTTCACACATCTCCTGCTCTGATTTCAGTCTTGAGTTGCACAATAAAGGGCTGGTGATCAAGGGTTGCTTTCTGCATGTCCAAGGGTTCAAATGCCCTACATATCCTAGAATGGTTAGGGTTGGGAGTGACCTTAAAGATTATCTCATTCCAGCCCCCCTGCCATGGGCAGGGACACCTTCCACTAGACCAGGTTGCTCAGAGCCACATCCAACCTGGCCTTGAGCACTTCCAGGGATGATCTTTGGCAGGAAGACAATTTTTTAGTTCGCATAAACATGCCTTGTGTGAATCCAGGTATACCTTTTGTAAAAGGTTGCTGTGGTTGCAGAGTTGACCCTCTCCAAAACACAGCACGTTGTCGCTCTTCACCTGTGTCACAGGGAGAAGGCAGGGTCATTGACAGACCAGATAATTCATCCAGGGGAGGCTGCTAAGGAGGCAGGTAGCACGGTTGTTTCCTCTAAGCAAAAATATTCTCATGAAGCGTGTGAGGAAAGCAAAGAAGTGCTGAAAAATACAGGGAGTCAGAGCTGTTGGGTGGCAAACATCTTGCAGAGGTTTCGGAAAGGGTGGGAGAATTCAGCTGTTCAACTGTAACATCAGACGAAAGGATCTTTCCTGCTATAATAAGGGTTAAATAAATACCATTAGATCATCTGTAGCAGTAATTCAAAAGCAAAATGAACCTCTATTAATTGGGGTTAATCCCCCTGTGTTGATGAGGAATTAACCATGCTCTCTGAGCACAAATTATGAAGCCTTGCTCTCAATTACCCTGGGCAGCCCCTGTTTTCAGTCCTCAGGACTCTGAGGCTCTTAAGTGAGGGCAAAATTTGGCTCAGAAGGTACTAAACCCAAATTGAATGCATGAGGGGCAGCCCAAGTTGGAAGCATTATCCACCGCACAAAAAAAGCCAAGGTTTTAACATGAGTTCATAAAATTTGCTCATTACTTTGTCTAGTTCCAGGGATTGAGGTTTTAAAATAAGTTTTGAACTGTCTGGTATGACCAGTACACATATATTTAGCAGCAATTTACAAAAGAAAAAGCCCTGTAAATGGAAGTATGCAGTAAAATACTGTGTCTAGCACAGCAAATAACCACTACCTGATTCTTATTTATGTTCTCAGTGTCTCAGAGAGGAATTTTAATACAAATCTTAGTTTTGCTTTACACACCATATTTTGTAAAGTAACCACCTCAACTTAGTGCTTGTAGAGGTTTGTGGTGTGCAATCTTTGTGGATAATGAAGCAGAACCATGGCTCTAAAGCTGCTGAGCAATGTAAGACTTGTAAGTCCCACACTTGTACAGCAGAGAGTGAAAACAAACATGTGAAAATGACAGCATCAGTTTCTCAGGCTCAGAGATTAAATGTGCTTTACAAGATCGAATGACAGCTTTTGTCAAGTTATTACAAATATCTCGAGTTAGATTCGTATGTGACACAGCCCACTGCTCACATGGAGCATAATTTTTGTAATCTTTGTTATTGCACAAATCTACTCAATGTGATTCCCATAAAGTTCAGAAAACAGAAATTTGCTCATTTCCACACTGCTGACAGAGCATTCAGAATAACCCCAATACATGAGTCAAATCTCTGGTCAGCGCATGATTCCTGAGTTTATGTCCTAAGGACAAAACTACCAGGAAGGAATTTTTTTCTGCAGAGAGTGAGAGCTCAGCTGCCACGGTCACAGTGTCTATGCCATGCTATGACATGCTTGAAGACTTTAGGAGGAAGAATCTGGTCAGCTGGAGAGCTGACGGGAAGAAAAAGTGGAAGATGGATGGGCAATAATTATTACATTGCCTCCTTGAAAACTAGATCCCTCAAACACATAAAATTCAGCCATCAGGATCCTCCTGATCTCAGGATCTGACTCAGAGGCACTTATTCCCTAGGTCAATAATCTTGGATTCCTGAGACTTGGCGGCAGGACATGGTACTTGTCCTAGGCGGGGGTAAAGGTGAAAAAACCCCCTTCTCCCACCATAATCAGATAACAGCAATTATGCAAAAGGGAGTTCTCATGGGAACAGTTTTGCCTCAAACTCCCACGGCTTTTTAAAATTTTTTTTCCACAGAAATGGAAGATACGGGTTTCTGAGAAAGGGCCTGCTGCCTGTAGATTTCTCAGAAGGATATGAGAGTGCTGGAGAATAGAACTTAGACAGAAAAAGGAAAATTCTCGTTGAGTAGAGTTATTCAGTGACCTATTTTCCCTTCACTACAAAATTATGTGGCGAAGTTTCCTGTTGCAGGGAGAATTTGCATGTGAGTGACAATGAAAAGCACCTCAGTACCAACACTGGATTGAGGAGAGGAGCTCAGCAGTTCCTGTGGCTCCTTCCTCTCTTTCCCTGAATGCCAGGGAGACTCAAGGGAGTCAGTGGCACGAAAAGGGAGAGCAGTGAAAGAATAGCTGCAGAACACACTTCCCTATTCACAACAGCCAGGCAAAGGCAGCACAAGGACAACTCCATCATCCCAGAGGCTGATCCTGGGCAGGCCCTTCATCTCCCTCCATGGGATCTCAAAGAGAAGTATCCATAGTGCCATTTCATAAACCAGCTTTAAGAAATACCAAAGCAATGCTGCAATGGTCTGGACCTGGTTCACACAAAATGAAAGACAAAATCTGGGGGGATTTTTTTAGCATTATTTGCTCTTGAATAGTTTATTTGCATCCAAAACATTCAGGAAAAAATGATGTGAATAGTGGAAAGTATCTAAGTCACATATACAACTAATAAATACTTAGCTTTATTCTGATCTCATGCAGGTTTAATGTCTGACTTCAGTGGGATTAGTCCCAATTTTTACTGATACAATAAAGCTTAGAATTACATCTGTGACATTTGAAAGCAGGTGGTGGGCTCTGTACGAGCTCAGACTCTCAATTTCTGTGTGCCACGTAGCTGCTGCCTGTGTAGTTCCATGACAGATGCCGATGGAATTATTTAACGTGATAGATTATAGGGACCTACACTTCCCTGCTTTAAACTACATCTGCCCTGCACGGAGGGATATTGTTGACAGATCTCAGACTGATTCAGTGCAGCTCACCAGGCAAACCTCAGGGGCTTTCCATGCCACCAGATAAGCAGTCTTCCCTGAGAACCACAAGGCAGAGAATTCAAAATCAACTCTGATTCTTGCTTCAGATAGAACTTCAGTGGTCTGGATTTGTTTGGAGCAATATAGAGAAGTCAAAGTTAGATGTGCAGGTACTGGCATTCAGAATTAAAATATGAAATCCATAACTATCGCCAGTACAAGAAAACTGGGAGATGAAGGCAGCATATGCACACTGCAGGCTCAGTGAAGATGCTCTTGTGCAGAAACAAAACTGCTTTAGGCAACAGAAATTTATCTGAGCAAAAACAAAGATTCCAGTCCTGCTGAACAGTGGTGCCCAAGTGAGTTTCTTTTTATTTCACCAGAAACTTCATGGTTTTGGCTTTCCCAGGCATTTTTCAGTAGTTATTATTGAGCATAATTATCATGATAACTTTTACTACATTAGAAACATTCCAGAACTACAACCTGAAATAAACTGAAATGATTGATCCTGGTTAAGCATCCTGAGTTTTGAAGCCTTTACCAGCCTTCAAAAATGGCTCAGTTTGCAACTACAGCTTGACTTCGTGGCTAGGAAAATTTCCTTGAGATTTTTGTCTTCATCTGCTTTTCCATAAAATCTTCATAAATACCGGAGATTTTACAGTGCCTAAACATAATCTGAAGTGCCCACTTCTGTCGGCCATGAGGTCATCCATTCTTCCATGAAGTGTTTACTAAATATTCCATTGCCCCAAGCAATGACTTGCTCAGTGGGAATACTGCAGGCTCCATGAGTGAAGAGCTACAGCTCAGGAGGTGTGAATATAGAAAATAACACAAAAGCTGGTAGCAAGAAATTCTCTGGAAAGCCAGAACTGCAGCTTAAAAAAAAAAAAAACAACAAAAACAAAACAACAACTTTAGGAGAGAAAAGCAGATAATGAGGAAAAGCAAAATCCAAAAGTTTGCAAACGTAGAGCAAAAGATCAGCTGACCTTTGATAATAGCAGTAATTGGGGTTTTTTTCCCTTGCAGGGTTTATCCCCTGCTGCCTTGCAAAATCCATTCCTTCCCCAACAAAGTAAAATATAACAGCTTGAGCTGAAATTCTGCTGTCAGGGAGATTTTTGTTCTTAAAGCATTTAGTGGGTCTCTGTTAATAGTGTCTGTAGGACTATAGATCCACGGTCAAAAAACAACTCAAAAAAAAAAAACCTGAAAAAACCCCAAAACCACAATCAGGATTTACTGAGAGCCAGTTCCATATCTCAGTCTGCATTAAAGTGGATTTAGCTCACTCTAACTGCTTGCATAAGTCTTGATCCAAAATAGCCCTAAAGTTCATGTCCAGTTTTAAAGGAAAAAGAGCTGTCAAGAAGTTGGTAGGATTAACCCCGTGCTTACAGCTGAGCACATGTTCAAATGTTTTTACGGATCAGGGTAATAAGAAGGTTCATTAGTGATTTTATTGCTGGAATTTATAGTTGTTGACTAAAAAAAAACCAAATGGAACAATAAGATGATCAAGCCTCTTAGTTCCCATCCTATAAATTTTGCTTAAAAATCACAGGATAAAATAAGTACAAAAGATAATCTGTATGCATTTAAGATTGATCCAAGGACCATGAAAGTTTGCAAAAAGCTTCAAAAAATTTCTAGTGGGTCCCGAGTTATGTGCTTGGTAATTGAACCATGGTCAATAAAAGACCATGGATTTATAGGGCAATGCAGAGAACACACCAAATAAAACTGATCATTCATTGTTTTGAGAAATCAAAGCACAAAATTAGCAGTAAAGCATTTGGCAGCACTTCACAAATTCTTCCTTGGAAAAGTCATTCAGCTGGACTTGGATATGAATACAATTGCCTGCACAGGGTACTGGGGAAAGGGAAGCCAGTTACATGTGGAGATAACTGGAAATGCCAGGGGGAAAAGTCACTCTGTGGATAACTGTGGGAACAGCTTTAGACCTGGGGTGAAGTTATCAAGGCCACCTCAGTGACTGAGGTGCTCACCTCAGTGTCTGAAGGCAAGCTGAACACTTCCCTTCAAATGAGGGGTTTGACAGCAGCACTTTCTAAAAGGTGCTGAGGAAACAGAAGATCTTCTAGGTAATGTGAGATTACTTTCTCCTTTCCTTGTATCTCTTATTCCAATAGCTGCTTAAAGGCTGCTACAACTGCAGGTGAATATTTTGGTTACATGCCCAAAGAAACTTTTTCTCTGAATTTATCCCTCCTACCATTCATATACCCCATCCAAGACTTGAGCAAGTTGCTACAATAAAGTCCTAAGCTTTTCCAAGTCCTTGCTAGATGGCTCCAAAAATTTATGGAAGATTTAGAGCAAACACACAGACTTAAATGCTGTTTAATGTCATCCTCAATGTCAGGGTAGGTGAGCATCCTTCACTATGGAGATCCAGAGGTCTTAAAAGAAAAGGATCAATATCTGTCACTGCAGCTGGCAAACTGCTGTCAGGACAGCACTAACACTTGCTTTCACATCTCTCTTCCCTCCCAGTTAGTTTTTTGATCTGTCCTTACTAGTTCTCCAGATGAATTTATTAGCCTGTCACTCAAATGTGAGGGACTCTAAGGAAAGGTGGCCAAAAATAGACTGTGAGATGAATTTTTTGGCCAGCTGGAAACAGCTTGTATGCTGCAGGCTGGGCAACCCTGTCTTAGGCAGTGGTGAATTACATCAAAGATTTAAAAAGAAGGACAAAATGAGGATATGGACTCGTTTTCTTTCAGGATCACAACTTTATTTGCAGACCACTTTGTCTCCTGCTCCAACATGTACTGACAAGCTAAAAGTAGGAACTACCTATTAGGAGAAAGGGAGTTGGGCTAAATAAGAGGGATTTTTGGGACTGTCAGAGTGAAGTGCCCAGAAAACATTAATCTAGCTCTTAATGAAATTTGTTTTCCCTTAAAATAATAAAAAATAGAATTGCTCATCACAGGTAAATATACACTTATATAGTTATTGATTTCCTTTTTACTTCATGTGAGTTTTAAATTTTTTTTTAATGGACTCTTCGATTCCAGAAGCCTCCCATGAGCTGGAAGACTTCTCCCTAGTATGGTTCACCTACAAATCCCAGCATTTCAAATTAAGATGTCCTGTCAAAGGGACCTCCCAGGTGCTTTCAGCACAAGTGTGAGCTCTGAAAATGAAGTTAAAGCTGTCAACACTGACCAAAAATGAAAGAATTCATGGGACAGAGATGGAAATCCCAGGGCAAACAGCTTCAAACAAGGGAGGGGAGAGAGCAAAGAGGGGGGAAGAGACAACTTCTTTGGACATTTGGCAGTGGGGACAAAATGCCAATCCTCAAATGTGCAGTTTACAAGAGAGATGACAAATTGGGTGCAAGACAATGACCCATTCCTGGGCTGGGCAGGGGACAGGATAAACCAGCTCTAGAAGACTGACTAAGGTTAAGCGTTAGTTGGGGCCAAGGAGCTGAAGACCACCCACGCAGATCAAGTGGGAAAGCGCTAATGGGAAAGACATTTTGGGAGTTAAAAATATAACCAGTTCCTTAATCTGGGAACACAGAGCTGTAAAATAACAGCTGGACAGCAAGGCAGAACAAAGCTCTCTTCAATGGTTGAGTGAAAGGTGGTTGAATGGAAAGACACCGTCTGCTTGATCAGAACAGGCCCTCAGCCAGGGTGGCTACGTGTGGAGAAACGCAGGGTCACATTCCTCTGAGATGGCAGCACAGCTCCGTCCCACAGGCCAGGGCAGCAGTCTTCAAAGTAGCAATGAAATATTAGATGTTTTAAAAGGATTTCCCACTATATTGATGTTGTTCCCATAACACAAGCCAAGGAGTAGGAAGGCAGCACATCAAAACACGTTTGCATGCACTTGGGAACAGGCATCTCTTCTGCACCAGACAATGCTTTCTACTGCCAGTAAAGGCAACATTTGGGCTGCAAGTCCATGGAAAAATCTTCCTACAGCACCTGCACCAAAAGCAGGAGGCTGAGAAAGCAGCCTCCATTGCTGATGATGTTTGAAGTGATTCACAAAACCCAGGGGCATGTCAGATCCTGGCAGGCATGAGCACTCCCATTCTGCCCCAGTGTCCAGCTGAACCACTTCCACTGCTCCAAGAAGAAAACCCACCCACCGTGGGCCCACTGTTTAGGATTGCTGTGATTGTCCATGAGCCAGCAGCGGCCTGGGGGCCCAAAAGGTCAGTGATGTCCTGGGGTGCATTGGGAAGAGCAGTGCCAGCAGGTCAGGGAGTGATCCTGCCCCTCTTCTCAGCCCTGTGAGGCACATCTGCAGTGCTGTGTCCAGTCCTGGGCTCCTCAGGACAGGAGGGACAGGGAGCTCCTGGAGCGGGGCCAGGAGAGGCTGCAGAGATGATTTAGGGCCTGGAGCATCTCTGACAGGGAAAGGCTGAGGGAGCTGGGGCTGTTCAGCCTCGAGAGGAGCCCCAGCTGAGAGGGGCCCTCAGCCCTGTGTGTCCCTGTCTGCAGGGAGGCTCCGAGCAGGGCCCAGGCTCTGCTCCGGGGGCCCAGCAATGGCACCACTGAACGGGCAGGGACTGATCCCAGGAAGTTCCACCTGGACATGAGGCAGAACTTCTTCCCTGGGCAGTGATCGAGCCCTGAACAGAGACCAGAGAGGGTGTGGGGTCTCCTCACTGGAGATATTCCAAACCCCTCTGGACACAATCCTGTGCCGTGTGCTCTGGGATGGCCCTGCTGGAGCAGGGAGGTGGGATCAGCTGCCCCACTGTGGTCCCTTCCAGCCTGACCCATCCTGGGATTCTGGGATTCTATGTGAGTAGTGGCTGACCCAGGGCAGAGCACAGACTGAACTGTGCTACAATTCAGGATTGCAGAGCTCTCGTGCACGTCAGTTCAGAAGCACAACTCACACAAGGCAGGCAAGATGTTGCTACGGCTTTTGAAGGGGGTTAAATATTCAGCTATCAGCAGCACCTCTGCTTGAGAGTGAGCTCTGCAAACACTCAAACCACCACAGAAGAATCACAGGTCACAAGATCCAGGCTCAGGAGCTGAAAACACTCTCAGCACTTCCCAAGCATCACATTTCGTAGCAGCACAGGACACAGGCACTGATTCTGTCTGCATCCCTGCACTCTCCTTTCTGCCAGCTCAGCATTACCCACTATTGCAGCTTTTAGATTTGTTTTTTTCAGACTGTGGTACATGACAAATGCAGAACAGGGTCAACTTCTGCACTTTTCTGTCTTACAGTCTTAACAGCTCTTCCTAAATCCCCTGGAAAGCTTGGAAGAGGCACAAAGCAGAAAAAGACTGTCATCTTGCAGTGTAACAACTGACTGTTTTATGATGTAATAGACACTACTCACATGTTTCCCTGGGCTAAGCTGTTGGCATTCTGTAAGAAAAGGGTAGATTCCTGAGCTGACTTATGAATTTCCTCCAGGCTAACCACATTCATAGAAAAAGACTGCGTAGATCCCCTGCTGTTACATTAATTTGTAGGCAAGCCTGTCAGCTCTTTCAATTAAAACTTGTTGGTTTGTGATGGAAATCAGGCTTCCAAATTTACTTCCTTTTCTTGCAAATACTATTATTTATTATTCCAAAGTTATTATTCCAGTATCCTCATTATCACAGTATTATTACATATTACCCTTCAGGAACTAGTTTTAAATCACTCACTGCCATCCAGATTTTTCGCTGACATAATATGGGATGTATCAAGGGTGGCAACATTTACTGCTGCTGTTTAGTGACTCAGTGCATGACAGAGGTCTGAAAATTGACATCTGTTTGACACATCACATTTCCTTCAGCTACCGTGCCTCTTATTACCGTCAGCTGCTACCTCTGCCTTGTATTTTCAAATCCATGACTACTGCAAAATGAGCTTTATTTATGCAATAAATAGGGCACCTGTCTGGCACCTGATTTAAGCATTTACCACTGACAGTGAAGCTGCCTCAGCTAGAGAGAAAAACAAAAATATTCCTTCCGATTGCAAGAGAAGGAGCCTTCAGAAGTCTGCTTAATCAGTGTAATCTGGCGAAGTGCTGCATCCTTTAACAGAACTTGCTCTTCAGTACTAGAGAACAATTTTTCAAAGCTGTGGACATTCATGCCACAAACGATGTGTTACAGCATTTTCACCATGATCAAACACGAAAGAAAAGCCAGACTTACCTCTGCATGAGCCTTTTTGGATCATCGCACATGTGAGCTGCAGAGGTGGAAGGAGAGGCATGCGGAAAAGCAGGACAGGTACTAACCAGAACAGGCACTCAGCAGTCAGCACTTGCAAAATGGCTACAGGAAGACTGGAGCAGTTCAGCTCTGCAAGACTTAAAGGGACAGATTTCCACAAACACACTGGGGCAAAAGCCTCTGGAAGAGCACAATTCCCCCTGAGAGAAGGCAGGCCCCGGTCCTGGAAATACTGAAGCATGTCCTTAACTCTAAGCATGTGAGAACTGCTGTGGGCTTCAGTCTGTGCAGCCCTGCACAAGCCTGCAGGACTCAATTTCCTGATGTGCACAGAGTTACCCAGGGAGGGGATGCTCCAGCAGAGTGCTTGTGACAGCTCCATCACAAAAGGAGTGAGGTATCATCACTGGTGAATTAGTCTGACCACTGAAGCATGCTAAGATACATTCTAGAAGTCCAGAAAGGAAAGAAAATAAAATAATCAAAATGTGTCTTATAAAAAAATCTCAAATTGTTGCAAGAAACATTGCTCATGTATTCACTCTGATATTTCTATTTTGTTTTTTCAGCATAATACCCACAATAGGTGCCCATCTAATTTAAACAATTCCAAAGCACTTTGGACTGCTCAGAACAAGTGAAAACGGCCCCAATTATGGATTTACAGCTCCCCTCTCCTCTATAACTGAATCACAGAGTGTCAAATATTTTGCAGTTAGAGTAGAAAAACCCCAATGACAGGGCAGAGGAGACTTTGGAGACATCAAATCAATATCAGAGGGTTTCAAAAGAGAGTTTCCCCTTAGCTTTGCTGCCCAAGATTGTCACAGCATGGCTGCACAGGACAACTGGAGCATCTGTGGTGTCCCCAGACCTTTGTCCACCACCAAGGCCCCCAAAACAACACATATGATGATCCTTTTCAGTCATGAGAGGTGTCATCATGACTTTGGGACAGTCAGGAGGGGATTTCTGCAGTTATGGGATATGAACAGGCAACACATTTGGGCTCAGGCTTGCTCTGAAGCAGCTCTTCTACCTCATTGAATCATAGAACCATAGAATCACAGAATCACAGACTCATAGAATCACAGACTTAGAGAGTCATAAAATCATGTAGTGGTTTGAGATGGAAGGGACCCTGAAGATCATCTTGTTCCAACCCTCCTGAAAAAAAATAAAGATATAGTGTTGCTGATGGGATTTATTTGCTTGTATTGAATCAAATAACTAGTTAAATGCTGAAAGAATTTAAACACTAGGGTTTTTTTCATATTTTCCCCTGTGATTAGAAGCTAATCTTAGCTGTTTTCCCAATGCCATGATTTTCCTCCTGACACTGAGTTTACTCTATGCTCTACTTGTGTTTCCACAAATACGAAATCAACATTAGGGTCAATACTGGAGATATTTTACTTTGCAAAACTTCATTAAATTCATATCACCAAATAAACCCCTGTATATGCAATAACTTGGACTTGCACACAACCCATAAACCACTCATCTTTGATTGCCTCCAGACACAGGGGGCTGTGACCCTCTCAAACATCTTAGCACCAGAGGAATTGCCCTGCAGGTTACTTTTGCTGCAGGATGTTTCACGAAACGTGGTGGGTTTTTTTCCCTGCCAATTGAAATATCCTGAAAATGTCATGAGACTCATTCTTCTCCTACTTACAGCACTAATTTGTTCTGTGCCAGTCCTCTCAGTGAGGGTGACCCCAGACCCCAGTTCCCTCTGCTTAGAGGAAGTAGTTCCCACTCCATGTTTTGTGTGGGTTGTAGCTTTCTTACAGTGTGTCATTAGCATGACTGATTACATGCTACTGACGTGCCATGAAAGCTTGCCAGATGTAACTTTAAATTGTATTCTTAATGTATATCTAGACCTGAATCTGATTTTTCTTATACTATGTTCACACCGGAGTAGCAGCAATGTTGGAGTGAGGTTAGAAGGGATCCATGGTCTGAATCCTACACCCAAGAACAACCACAAAGAAAATCAGGTGGAGGGATGGATGTTGAACATATGGCAGCTGGAACCTGAATTTTGCATTTAATATTATGCATTTCAAACATTACTAAGAGGGTAAGCATTCGTGGATTCTGCAATCAATTAACGGGGCTAAGTTTATCATCTCAAGACTTCTTAATAATAGCAATTCAAAGGCAATCACTTTAGGGGACTTCTTTATACCCTGCCATTAAAACAAATGTTCCTTGTAAGGCATTAGTACAGGTGGGAAGAATTTACCATGAAGGGATAAGAAAATCAGGCAGAAAATATTCTAATGATTGTTTTAAATATTTCTGGGCAAGGTGTCAGATAAACAGGGCTAAGGAACTTCAGAGAGTTTGAAACATTTCACTTTCTGAGCCAGACTACCCTTTCCACAGACATACTCCTTAAAAAATTAGGTACCAAAAGATTTATTGGCTGGAAAGGGAGAAAGTTTTAAAATAGTTTTCGTCATTGCTTTAACATGAAGCAACTCACAGTGTGTGTGTGTCCCTAGACATGAGGGCAGATTACGATTATTCCGTGCTTTGATAGAAAAGTCCCTTTATAGCTTGCTTTAAAGTTCAGTTTAATTGTGTAAAAGCTGGGTTTGTGCTCCCTCGAATATGTGTAGACATAAGAATTTGCAGTTTTTACTATACTGGAGCTTAAAAATTCATCCTTTTTTTGTATGAAATGCTGTCATATGCCACATTAGGTATTTATACCCCACACCCATAATGATGCCTGGTATGCAACTTCCTGCAGCCTTCCAACAAGGCTCTGCACACAACAGAAGTGCTCTTTAGCATACAATCGTCTGGTGGCTGTTTTAGATGATATGAAATTGCCTCTTCACTGATTTTCAGAGGTGAAAAGGGTTCCTGGAAAGGCTGTTGGCTGAAGAGCAGCACGATAAGGAAGGAGATAAAGTAGCTGACAGCAGAAACCTGTAATATTTGCAAAAGGAAAAGCGAGAAAACAAAAGAAGCAGTCCTGATGGAGAAAAAAAGAGGCTAAGGAAGAGATTTCCTGTCTTAGTGAAGACAATAGTCACTTGCTTGAGAAAGCAGAGAGGAGCATACAACAGCAGGAGAAATGTTTCCAGGGGTTCTCATAGAAATGGAATACTCAGTTTTCTTTGGCAAGTAAATTTGCTGCAAGAGCCAAATGTCTTCAAAAACAGATTATCCTCAGGTAGCTGTCTTTTGCTTAAACTCCCTCAAAAAGCATCTGCAAAGGACTGTGAAGCATGAAGCCATTCCAAGTGCAATCAGTTAGATAAGGCAGCGTCTGTTCCAACCCGGTCACTTGTTCCAACAAACTTGGTAATCCCAAATTCTGTGCAGAAGAGACTCCCGGCTGCCCCCTGCATGGCAGGGAGTCATGGATTAGCTGCTCATCCACTGCCCAAGTGGTTTAGCAAGAACTCAGCCCAGGTGCAGAGACCAAAGGGAAAGCCCTGCTCTTAGATCTGCAGGGCTGATCTCAGAGCCCCACATCTATGAAAGCTGTGCATTTTTTCTGGGAAAAAGGGAAAAAGTACCAAGTGGAGAAGCAGCAGTTCCCCACAAGCAGTTTGCCCACTTGCATTCTGCACCTGATGTTTGATTGGAGGAGAGAAGAGGCTGAGGGACAAGAAAACATCAGTCTCCAGCATTTCATTCCACAAGAAGTTTTCCTTCAAGGGCATACATCAAAGTTCCCAGATAGCATTTTAAATCCGTCCCTTACAATGATCTGATAGAAGGGAAAAGTCTCTGGGGACACACACTGGCTCATGAGAGGAAATTAATGAACGGCACAAAGCTGATAAATGGCTGGATATGTTCTTGTTTGTCAGCTGCCAGCAACACATGCAATTAGGAAAATTCAAGTCCAGTTGAAGCCTGGACACTGGTTGCCAGTTTGGCAGCAGCATCCCTGCTGTCAGGTCTTAGTTGACAAACAGTCCCTGTTTTAGAGTGACTCAAACATTTTATCTCTCATGTGTTTTAAATAAATTAGGAAAGGCACATGCAACAACAACAAAAAATATACACTAGAATATTTTCATTATTACCTAAATGAACTGGGGTCAGAGTCATGTGCTCTATTTAACTCAACACTAAGGTATGATTTCAAGAACAGAAGTGGACAAAAACCAAGAGTCATTTGAACCAAGATTCTAAGGCTGTACTTATAAGAAGACTCAGGCAAGTGTTTAGCTTCTCATAGTGTAAAACCAATGTGTGGCAACACTGTCCACAGGTCTGAAATGATATCTGGAGATCTGGTAGAGTTAAACCCCTTATTTGCTACTTGAAATGGAACCTCTGCAGAAGTGCTTTGCATGTTGATCCATAAAAATCATATAGAATCATCACAGAACCACAGAATGGTTAGGGTTGGATGGGAGCTTAAGGATCATCTTGTTCTAACCCCCTGCCATGGGCAGGGACACCTTCCACTGTCCCAGGTTGCTCAGAGCCCCATCCAGCCTGGCCTGGAACTCTTCCAGGGATGGGGCAGCCACAGCTTCTCTGGGCAACCTGTGCCAGGGCCTCAGCACCCTCACAGGGAACAATTTCTTCCTATTACATAATCCAAACCCACTCTCTGTTAGTTTGAAGCCATTCTCTCTTGTCCTGTCAGTCCAGGCCCTTGTCAATAGTTTGTCTCCAAAATTAAATACATAATTTTGGGAGGAATCCTACAGCCCCATAATGAGTGGCCAATAAATAGCAATTTCCTTATATTCACAAGTATTATACCTTTCTGTGAAATGGAGAGGTGTGAAATTAGTTCTAGTTTTTTGTAAGTTAACATTTTGTGTTTGTTTTATTTCCCCACTTTTGCCTTAAGTCTTGTTCATCTCTATGATAAGGAAATTTTTTTTTTCAAATGTGAGACAAAACGATTTATGCTGTCTTTAAAGACGGAAATCCATGGAAGGTTGACATTTGTTGTAAGGGGGACAAGGAGTTCACCCGGAATTTATTTATTTATTTATTTATATAAATTTAGACATGCCTTTCATGGGAAAGGGCCAGTGGTTTCCCTGTCAGACAAGGCAGGAAGCCAGCTCAGGATCACCACCCCTCAGAAAGGCCACGTTTCTGCCTCCCCACCATGTGCACACTTATCAGAACAGAAGATGCTTTCCCACTTTGCCTAGTCCAACTTTCAGCACTCCAGTTTGAATCCTTTTCCCCGTTCCCCGGGGGATTTATAAAACAATCATGACAATAATCACACACGGCCATTGCTTTTGGATGCCTGTTTCCAAGGCATGACACTGTTTTGGTGGATATTAGCAGTGTAATTGGAATGACTCCCCTGTAACATCACTGTGGGCAGATTTATCTGTTCAGCACAGAAAGTGAGTGTTCAGCTCCTTCTCATCATGCTCAGAACTGCCAAAATCATTCCAAAAATGACAGAGGTCCCAAGGATTCATAGATGCTTCAGTTTTAAGGTGAAGTTACTCTGTCAAGGCTTTCAATCAGAGTTCTGCTTAATATCCTTTGCTTTCTGCCTTTTGGGAGTCACAACAAATATTTTGGACTGAAAAGAAAAAAATGAGTGTGCACATCTTGGATGACCAGGCCAGTTCCAGGCGACTTGGAAGTCAGTGGAAAAACTCTCCCTGGCTTTGGTAAGGTAGAGGTGAAGCTGCAAGACAAGGGAAAGCACAAAGGATTGCCATAACTGTTCCTGCCTTCAGAGATGATAAAGGCAGTTCTGCAGGGCTTTTGGCTTTCTTGCTTCATTTAAGAGTCTATATTTGGCAATGGAAAATAGCCCTATTTAGAGAATTTTGTAAACAATGTTCATTATAAGCAATGAATTTTTTCCATCGCCTATATATAGTTATCTGAAGCTCTGATATGTTCAGATCAAGAGACAAGAAGTAATTTAATTTTACTTAGGTTTCATGGCACATCGAGCTGTTTTAACTGAGCATGGAGAAGCAGTTGTACTCCATGAGCCATTTTGATGTGTGTGTCCCTATAATATTTTTGGGCACATCTGATTTGCCAAGGTCTCATCATCTACCAGTGTCACCAAATAGCCCCAAGCACGCTGAGGGACAATCTTTGCAATTCCACATCCCAAATGAGCTGGATACAGCCTTAAGAAAGGCATCACAGGAACATCCAGACAGTCTGTAAACTCTTGGAGTACACAATGCTGTTCAGTAGTAGCACCTTAAACCTCAGAGTCCAAACTGAAATCCAGGGTACAAGGCACTCCACAAACATAAACCTTTGATTTATTAAATGAAAAAGACTCAACGTGGCAGCAAAGTAATTAAACATTTCCACAGTATTATACTGAATTATGAAAATCATTGTTTAGGACATCACTGAGGCAAAAACCAAATCTTTTCAGATAATAAAACAATTCACGGGGGCTTTTGTTTCCATCCAGTAACTCATGAAGTACATACAAGTTTCAAACAGAACGTGAAAACAAGTGTTCCTTGCTCCTCTCCTGTTCCTTGCTTCTCTTCCCACCCCAAAAGCATCCCACAGAAAGGGCCACGTGCAATAGGCTCAGAGTAATGAAGAGAGCAGGCGGTGAAGGGAAAACAGAGTTCCTCTTCTTAATTCTGTAGAACTATTCAGAAGAACAGTAATTTATTTAACAGTTATTAATAAAACAATGTTGTGAGCCACAGAGATTCACATTTTTCACAGGATCATAGAATGCACTGAGTTGGAAGGGACCAACAAAGATCCTTGAATTTCAGCTTCTGGCTCTGCACAGGACACTTGAGGGATACAGGTGGGGAACATCGCCTGAAGCAGAAAATCTAATGATTTTTTTAAAGTCCAATGCCCTAGGTGCTAAACACACCATAGCAGATTCCCGACAGCAAAATGCATTTGAATTCCTCTTCTCATCCTTCACCTATCCTGCTTTTCAAGCCAAGTTTTTTGAGAATTTCTGATGCTGAGTCTCTTTATGAGCTGCACCTGAATCTGCTGAGTATTTCAGGGATCATGGAATTGCATCATTTGGAGACTTCTATTAAAAGTTAGTTGTATTATTATTGTATTGTTTTGCTAAGTTCAAAGACATTCAATTAGCCAGTAAAGCAATAGTTTCATCTACAGTGGCCTGTGATGCTGATAACCTCCCCTAATCACATGCCAAAACCCAGCTGTGGTAAACACTTTCAAGGAGAAATTCAAAATGGTTTTGTTTCTTCCTAATTCTCCTCCATGTGTTGCTCCAGGCATTGCGTGTGTAGGAGATGTCAGGATTTGCTATTTCCTCTCTTGCCTAACTCTGTGGTGGTTTTAAGGTTTACTTAAGGACATGCTGACCAGTTCGAAAAGATTGTTTGTGTTAAATTTTGTCAAGGTGCCCAGAGTCTTCCAGAGCAGTGGGTGCTGGGAGTGGAGCAGAGAAAGGGACACTCATTATTTACACATGCACTCACAGCTCCTCTCTGTCGTGCCTCCCTTCAGTCTTTCATGACTGAAACGGGCACATGCTTTCCTGAAATTAAATCAGATTCTTTGGATGTGAAGCTTTGGGATGGGCAATTAACTTGGACTGAAAACACCGCTGAGCCGTCTAACATGTCTGAAGATGGAGGATCCTGCCATCAGTTGGGATGATCTCCAATTTATCCCAAATTCTCTGCATCTTGGAAGTGCAGGTTGTTCTTGGGAACTATCCATTGCTCCCACATGTGAACTATCCAATCTCCTGAACTTGTCTAGGGATCAGAAATGTCCTGTATTTATGCTGCAGCATCAAGCAGAGCAGACTCTCGCCTGAGAATGCACACAGATCCATCCACATTGAAAGTCCAGAACAGCACACTTTAAATATAACAATGGTCACCTCAGTGGGACTGATCACCAGGATCACAGAATTGTCCCTGGCGTGAGCTTGTGTGGCATAGAAAAAGTAAAGGCAATCAAACTGCAATTTCTTGTAAAGGCTGAATATGAACCTCTGGCCACCTGGAAGAGACAATAACGAATCGTCTTGAAATCCTGGTGAGGCAGGATTGAGACAGGGGGGACACGCCTGCCTTATTCTTCCCAGCTCAGGGAAGAAAACTTCATTAATTTCCCACTCAAAATGGTAGTGGAAACGCCCCAAATTACTACTTCCTGCTCATGCCTGCAGTGGGTGAAAAATAGCAGTAATGAGACCACCAAACTGGGAAACAGGGGAGTGAATTTCTGATAGAGCAGTGAAAAGGAGGATGAACTTTTTCCAGTCACGTTTCACCTCCTATCTCAGTTACCCACCCGTGAAGTGGGAACAGGATGATGTACAGTTGAGAAGAGCTGTGGTAGATCTAGCCATGGCTACATGGCTGCTGAGGACAGAGCCTGGCACAAGCTGATCATTTGGAAGCCAATTCTCCCCCTCCCTAAAAGGAGACATCAAGAGAGAGGAGAAACTCCTGCTTCCCTTTATCAGGCAATTCAGTGACACTAAAAATCCTTTAACACTGAGAAGGGCTGCAGCTCTGGACAGGTTTTAAAAAAAGATGAAAGCAGGCACAGCCACATGGAAACACAAATGACATCCGTTCAGAATTAGCTCTGCCCCTTTTATCTTCCGAAGAAGCCACGCTGAACTCCAACCTTTGGATCCTCTCGAGGCATTAGCTTTTCATTAGGAATGAATGGCTGATCACATTATGACAGACAAATGATGGGCAGCAGCAGGGTTTACCAACATGCCTTGCACTCCCACAGTCACTGAGGGGGAAGTCTAATGAGCAAATAACCTGCTGCAACTTTCTACATATTTCCTGTAATTGAGAACTCTTCTGTACTTCATCTGGAATGCAGATGCCTGTCAGTCATGGGGTCATAAATAGGATTAGGGGCTGTTTCTGAAAAGGCAGGCAACCAGCTTTAGATGCTCAGTTAAAAATACAGATGTTTTCTGGCTGCATGGCTGATAGGCAGTGGGATCTCCACCTCTGTTTAAGCAGGCTTGGCTGATGGCTCTGCCCTGAGGCCCCAGGCTTGCAACTGGTGCTGATCCTATTAGGAGTGCAGATCCCTACTAATTTTTGCCTTTGCAATCAGCTGCAAGATCCAAGCATTAAAAGCACCCTGAGAAATCAGATAAAATAATACAGTCTTCTGAGAACTTTAACCTCCTCCAGCCCAACTAAAGGTGCTGTGTGTGACAGAAATGTCTGAAAAAATAAAATTTGCCAATATCTAGTTAGATTTTTTTAGTGGCACGGACCAATACATTCATTTCACCAGTACAATACAAAAAGAAAAGAAAGCTGTTTACCAAAATAAGGCGGCATTTTGGTTTGAGGTTTTGTGTGTGTGTTTGTTGTTTAGGGATTTTACTTTGATGCAGTGTCTAATTACAAGCTGAATTGCTTGTGCAGAGACTGTGAAACTTGTATAACTTTTGCCAAATGACCACTTACGGCAACCAGTAGGCTTTGCCTCACAGCGTTGCTGTTTTTTCTGCTTGTCCCTTCACTTCCACATCTATATTAGAACTTACTTCTCCTGTCAGTAGAGGCTGTTTCTCCTGTCAGGAAATCTTCTTATTTTAGGGATGTCACAAAAGAGCCTTAAGATGCCCATCAGGATCATGGCTTGTGAGACAGTTTTATATAAGCATGCAGAAAGAATCCTTCCCCCAAAAAGCACTTCCAGCCTCAACAGCCAGGATACAAAAAGTATAGAGAGGATGGGAGCTGCTGCAGTGAGGCAACTTCCTCAAGGTCACAGAGGAGATTAGACCAGGAATAAAACCTACACCTCCCATGCCCCTCTGCTGGGCTCGACTTTTCTTTAGTATAAGGAAGTCAGTGTTGAAGTTTATTGGTTTCATCCAAGACAAATTCCACTGGATCTCACCATAACGGAGGTAGGGAGAGGGGAGAGATCCAGGTTAATCGGTCTACCAAAGTTTGCAAAACCTTTGTATGGAATGCAAAGTATAAATGAGTATAAAACCATTCAATTTCAGCAGCTTTGTCAGGATATGCAAACCAGATGGAATTGTATGTATTACATGATTAAATGTGCTCTAGATGAGAAGGCAGCCATTGCCAAAATCATTCAAAGTAGTGATATGAGAGAGATCATTGTCTCCCATTCATCTCTGCTAAGGTCACAAAAGCCTCCACAGAGATAAGGGGATGTGGTCAGTGACCAGGGAGGCTGACACACTAATTACACACAGAACAAAGTGCCAGGGGATGAAGCACGAGCCAGGGTGTGGGAATGACATGGGGTAATGAGGATGAGGCCACAAGGTTACTCAGCAGAGTGGTGATGAACAAGGCTGCTCGTGTCTCCTGCTAGCAGTGGGCTGATCCTGCTGCAGACAAGGGTCTGCCTCTTTGGGGTGGCATTGTGAAGGGACCATACCCCAACGCACCCTTTTGTCACAGGACACAGAAAAAGGCTTCAGAGGAGTAGTTCATTCTGCTGAACAGTGTTCCTGTATTCTGAGATCACTGCCTGTCCCCGAGTCCCAGCCAATCCCTCTGTCTCACACACAGATGTGTTTTGTATTTACAGTAAAAAAAGTAGGTTCTACCTAACTTTCAGCCCTGCTTGTGGATTTTATGTCCAGACAGCTTATCACCCTTAGCACAAATTCATATATTTAGGTAAAACATACTTAACCAGCATGTTGAGGAGGCAGATGAGAGAGGATATGGGTATTACCATAAACTTACCTGCGTTTTTCCCTTGTTACATTTTAGATTATGAAACATAAACCTATTCAAATTCTGGCATCTGAGATATTTTGATGAGTTTTACTTAGAAACAGAAGAAGAGACTTGCATGTTTGCAAGCTTTTCCCTCACATTGGCCTTTTGCAATGTCTGATGTAGCATCATTTGAACTGCCAAGAAGAATGGTTATGTTTGTCCTCTAGCTAAGCTAAAAATTCTACCAAGGATGCACCAGTCAGAAAAAACCTCATTCAGTTCAATGTGGTGCTTCTCTGTCTTCCCCTAACATTTCATTTCCCTCAGCAACATCCTTGAGCAATGAATTCCACTTGTCATACACACTCAAACAGGAAAAAGGGAATCTTAAATTAGTACAGGACATGAAGTACTCCACGCAAAGGGACTTTACTCACCAATAGGTGTTTCAATACACAATTAACAGCAATGAAGCTCTAAGACATGTCCAGGAATTATTTTCATGTTGCCAGTAGCAGAATGGAATTGACATTTAAACACCTCAGCTTTGAGACTTCTCTCAAGACAGGCACAAGATCAGGACCAGTCCCACCTTCAGAAGTGCCAGTTCTCAAATTTCCCCAAATCTCAACTTTTTTTCCTTTCCTTTGCCCATGTGGGCTCCCACAGCCATGAAGACACTGAGAGTCTGTTACTTTGGATCTGCCAAAGCCGAACTTTTGGCTCTTGGGTGAAGACATCTGTTGAGCAAATAGATGTCATATTTGTCCAGTCACTTTGTGACCACAGTAGCACCTAGAGATAATGACTGATAAGTGTATAAAAACATTTAGATGCCTAGACTGTTTCCTAAGGAGATTTTTCGGGCAATCATTAGAATTCTTCCTTCCATCTCTGCTGCAAAAACGCATTTGCTGCAGGACAATCAGCCCCACAGAGAAACAGTGCTCACCATTCCCATGTATTTCACATCCCCTGTTGTGTTAGGTCTCAAATCCCCAGTCTTCCAGGGCTTTTCTCCTTTTTGCTCTCTCCCACCTCCCTCATCTTTCTTTCTGTCTCTTCCTGTGGCAAAAGCAGCCATTCCATAACTTCTCACCCGTAAGGCAGTAAAATTCAGCTTGGGGCAGCATTGGCAAGAATCTCTCAGCTGACCCAAACTGAAAAATGCCATTTAAAGCACTGTTGGGCAAAAAGGAGAGACCAACAACTCAATTCTGTTGCTTTACGTACTTATCTCTGTCCATTTGTGCTTGCCAAGCAGAGCTGAGCTCACTGCCAGCTGTCCTTACAGAAAGGCACAGGTGTCCCACAGGACTTGTGATAAATCAGACAGACCCATGAGGATCTTTCCAACAGCCCAGAACATCTCCAGGCAGCAGGACTTGTTTGTATGGGGGGGAATGAAGTGATTCTCCTCACTTCTCATAACAGCAAGGTGTGAGCCTGTGCTGCCCACACCAATGTCTCAGATATAAACCACAGAGCATAAGGAGAGCCCTGGAGAAAGACTCCTTTAGAAGGGATTCTTTGTTTATTTGTGTCACATAGACAATGGAAATGTAGTGACTCAACCATCAGCAGGGATGAGCCAAGGCAGAAAGATTGTTGACAGTCACCAAAGCTGTGTCACGAAAGTACATGAAAGGATATAATATGAGGACAAAAGGGGGAATTAATAATTTATGTACTGGAATAGGAACAGGACCCAGGGTCAGTGCAGCTCTTTCAGTAGTCCTGCATGTGTTCATGAGCTGTCTGTACCAAGAGACTGGCAAATATTTAATGCATTAAATCTCCAGAGGACTGAAAGTGACATAGACCTCACTGTGTTTCCTGGCCTCCAGGCAACACATTTTCAGAATCAGAAGTTCTGCCTGGTGTCAGCCCTGCCCAGCCGCACACATGGTTAGAATCTCTCTCACAAGGCTTTCCTGAACACGAGCATGCACCTTGACAGTGGATGGCTCCTACATTTTCAGCTTTCCTATCTGTGAAACCCCTGAAAACCCCCACTTACCCATCTAGAGGCACCTGGGACATAACTACATCAGTGCTCAAGAGCACCAGGAGTGTCTTCAGGCAGCAGGGTGTTCTCTGTCCTATCAGGACCATGAGGAAAAAGTGTCCAGTCACAAACCTGCAATTGGTGGATCCTCCACTTGTTGGGCCTAGGCCACTAAAGAAGCACTCTGAAACCGAGTTCTTTACAGGTCGCAGGCCAGAAGGAAAAGAGGGCCTGGTTGTTTATTCTTTACATATTTATATGTTTCTAGGAATAACCGTGGATTGGAGGTCAGTGTTACCACCTCCTCCATCCTTACAGGTTCACAGAATAGTCCATCAAACATTCTCCATCCAGGAGAAAAGAATGTAAACTAAAGTTACAGTTAACTAAAACATTGCTATGTTTACAGAAAGTGTGTGAGAAACTTTATCTAAGAATCACACATAGAACACTGCAAAAGACAGGGCAACAGTGTCCAGTGGTGGTCAGTGAACTGGTGTGGGAGAGGCTGCAGTAGTCCCCTTCCTGGCTTGGCGGGGCTGGGACAGTTCCCAAGGTGTTCTGTTCATTATGCTAATATATCTCAGTTCCACTGTCCCACTTGGCTTCCCTTCCCCCTTTCTACCTCACATGTCCCTCATCCAGAGAGCTCTCCCTTCCCCACTTCCCATTGGCCCTTGTTCCCTTTTCCCTCCCTCACCGCTTCCCCCTTGGTTCCTGCACCCCGGCTCCACCCACGCACCGCCCCTGTGCCCTCCGCCCATTGGGCCCTGGTGCTCTTCCCACTCCATATATAACTCATGTACCTGCAGTGTACTTGGTCTTTCCCTCTGAGCTACTTTCTATGGAGCTAAAAAAGTGCTTAGTGGAACTCTTACACAAGGGTCCTTCCTGTCTCTTTGCCATCGAAATGTCGTAGCCAGCCAGGCCACGGCAATCTGCGACATAGTGTCCATCCACAGACTCCTTAATGGGCAGTGATCACTCTGGGGCTGCCTAATTATTTTGGAGAATAATTCTCCCCTCCAGAGGAAAAGACCATCCAAAACAGGCAGAGCAGCCCAAGCATGATATGCCATTTTTCACATTACCAGAGGGAACCCAGGGAAGTAAGATCACAGGCTGATTCTGTCATTATGGGATTCTTTGTAGTCACTGGAGCTAGGGAAAATAAATTCTTACTGCATTAAAGAAGCGCACTGCTTGTCCTGTAGTGCAAAATGTGGCTGAGACAAGAGGACTTCCCTATGCCTTCCTAACATAGTTTGGGCCTCTGCCTCAGCTTCTTTCCCTCTGCTGTGCCCAAATAAACACTGAGATGAAATCGTTTGTTGTTCCCAAAATATGTGTGCTTCCATTCGGAGCTGGCTGGGATTCTTGCACCCAGGACTGCGCCATATTCTTGTACCTACAGTTTCCTACGGGGGAAAAAACCTCTTATTTTCTTTTTCAGTAATCCCTAAAGCTTCTTGGCTGTAAATTAATGCAAGGAGTTTGTTTGCTTGTGAGCACAACACTCTCCTAGGTAAAGGTCACTGATGCCAGAGAACAAGTGAAAAATTACCCCAAAAGTGGGAGTATCACTTGGGGACCTCCACTTCACCGGCAATAAGATGTAAACACTGAAGACTTTTAAAACAAGTAGTTTTGAAAAAGGCTGAATGAGCTCCTGAGAGGTAAAAATGAGCTGATAAAAAGCACAATGTCCCACAGAGATGAGCCTTATAGAAGGGTGTTAAGTTTTAAGCTTCTGGAAAATCCAAAACCTAAGATATTCTGACTGTCCACCAGGCTGGGTATTCTCTTGACCGTTAAAAAAAGATAACATAAAATAGCAGCACAAGATACTGAGTTGTCCATGCCTTACACCTAAGATAGAACATTTTGCACAGCACTCACACAGTTTTCTTTTCCAGAACTCTGGTGGATATGCAGTTAAGCACTCTCAAGTGGATGAAAATTGGGTAAAGTACTACAAGTGACAGGCAAAAAAATATATCTGGCACTGCTTCAAGCTGAAAGCAGCCTGTAATTATCCACCAGAAAGGAACCAGTGTTCAACTAGGTCTTGCTAATTCTCTGGTTAATTAAATGTAACACACATTAATATAATCTGTACACTTAGCATGCAGTTAGGTTTTGATCTTGCCTGCAGGATTCCCCACACCTGCACCACTGCCTTTTGTTTCCTTTTTCTCCCTGGCTACACTGAGAGCTGGTAAATTTAGAGGTGAGGAACAGCTCGAGAGACCCAGGCAGTTCTGTGCCAGTCTGTGCTGGCCACCTGGCACCTGTTTCCCTCCTTGGTTTCAACTTGGGTCACTTTACAGAGCCATAATCTGCCTGTATCTGGGGGAGGCTGCTGATTGTGGGTGGCTGGGAGGACAAGACTGTAACTCAGGAGGAGAAAATCTTGCAGTTGTTTGAAGGATGGCAGGCCAGGCTTTTATACTGCTTCAAAGAGGATGGCTTTGAATGGAAACTCAACTTCTCATTTTAAATATTCCTTTGAACTGAGGAATGATAAGCATAGTCTGTTCCTAAAAATAACATCCTTTTATATTTATTTCTTTTTTAGTCCTGAAGAAATCTATTTCTGCCCAAGCCTAGTATCCCCTTCACTTTTTAGCACTGAAAATTATTTTATCAGAAACTCGGGTTCAGGAAAGAAAAGATGGAATTGATCTCATCGAGATGGATTCCTGGATGAGTACCTCTACTGACTTTATTTTACCGCCTTCATTTCTGCTCTGAGTTGAAGGTAATGTCCTCATTGTCTCTTTTTTTCACTGCCCTTTGGTTCATGATGACGATGGGGTCTCACAGCATATATACAGGAGAATTTTTGGAGGAAACTAACCTGGAAGAGCCAGCATGGAACCCTGAGCAAGCTGAAATGTGGAAGGTGTCCCTTCCTGTGGCAGGGGTTTGTAACAAGATGATCTTCAAGGTCCCTTCCAACCCAAACCATTTTATGATTCTATGAGGAATTTCTGACTGCGGAAGGAAAATGCTGAAAATGGCCTATTTAGAAGAGTGTTCTATGGAAATGACTTGATTAATATGCTAATATAAATGAAATATATATATATATATGATAACAGCTTTCAAATGCTTCGAGCATGTTTGTGTTATTGCAAAATTGGCAGCTTCTGTGGTATCTGAATGTTCTGAATGGCCACATGGTCAAAATCTTGAAACTTCAGTGCGTAATAAAATGCCGTCCCCTTCACCAGCAGCTCTGCGTAAGCGAGGCCTATTTTTTTCTCGTTGCTGTAGTGTATTTTAAGAAAATATGATGGTTAATTGAAAATAGATATTTTTTCCATATGGCCTGGAACAAAGTTTTGGATAAACAGAAGACTGAACCGTCTGGAAACAACAGATGGCAGTGTTTTAAAGATGAAGAGATGAAAGCTTGGATAACCAGTGCTGAATGTCAGCAGTGACAGGATGGAGGCAGCGCACTTACATATGGGAATTCAGCTCTACCATATTTCTGTGGGACAGACATGTGGTCCAAGGAGAGCCTTTTTTTAAAATGAAAAAGAGGAAAGTGAGCTACCTATCATACTCCAGCTGCCAGACACAACGTCTCCTGGCATTTAATTTCAATAGTATCAATTATGACAATAAATAATGTCCCAAGAGCAATTGGCAGGTGAAGAAGAGTTTATGCCACCTGTGCAAAAGCTTAACCCGTTTCTCTTATCTATTTACTTAAAGTCTAGGAGAAACATTCTAAAGAGGACGAGGATGGGAAATGTAAAAGGAACATAAAAGTTTTGAGTGTATCTGGTAACTCTGGTATGTAAAAATAAATTAAATAAACAAACAAATAAATAACCTACCACATTCCTTTAAAGGTACCACATTTTCCTCTGACTACTTACCATGGTATGTCACATATCTGCCACTCATTCAGTCATGATTAAAAGGCCTATTCCTCAAAGCTGAGAGGAATGTAGATTCATTTATTACTCATTTGAATAATACCACCTATGGCAAAGGGACAGTTTGTCCCAATTTCTGTAGCAAGCTGTGTTAATATTTAAAGGAGATCCCAAGCCAGCACAAGGACTGGCTGGAATAACACTTCCTTCCTTCACTACAATGCTCAGCACCATTTCTGAATCTTTTTTTTTTTGTGGGGGACATGTGATGTTTTACAGAGAAACTTTTAAGGCAGAGAAGGAAACAATCAACCTTTGGTATTTCTCTCTGATAACCTGTATTTAGTTTTGGAGATGGGAGAATTCAACAAAATGTGCTTTCCCCCAGTGCCACCTACCACCTGCAGACACCTGGTTCTGCTGAGCAGGTAATTCTCTCCAAATCCTTCCCTCAGAGGCACCAACACCAAGATTCCGGGAACAACGCAAGGCAGATGTTCAAAGGGGAAGGAAAAAAAATCCCTCTCTGCCTTTTTGAGCTTCCTTCATCTCAATAATGTAGGATAGCACTGTTTCTGCCTCAGCTGGGAAGGGCTGGACACAAATTATTTTGAGCCTTGTCTTCCTGGGCAGGGGCAGAAACAAAGCTCTTGTGTTGGTAGAATTTTATTTCTGTTTTAGTTTTTGGGCTTCACCTTCAGGGTTTTTTTAAATGCATGGGGTTTTTTTATTATTACAGTGGGTTAATGATAACTTTTGTTCATGTGTTGCTGATACAGGCTCCTAAAGCTCCTCCCAGCTTCACTAGCTCTGAGTCTGGGAATCACACAAACCAGGGATACACACTAGCACATACCTAAAAAACATCCTTCCTGAACAGTGTTGGGAAATTCAGGTTTACTGTTAATAGAAAATTGTCCTGTGGATAAAGGTAAATTTTGTGTTTTAATAGAAGCTTGTGCAAAATGTTGTATCAGAGCCTGTTCTGCATTTAATAGTCACCATGTGCCACCACAGGCATTTAAGTGTCACCTTTTGTGTATTGTTTTATCTCGTTCTAGAGCTGGAGTTGTCCTGCAGAGTTCCCTGAAATTTCCCTGGGTTTACACAGGAGGGGAGCAGGAGTAGATGGGGAGTATACCTCAACAGTGACAGCATGGGATCTGGAATTTCTTACCAGATTTTGAAGAGTCGCGTCTCACCTCTGCTTTGGTGATTTATGTCAGAGTCTGAGAGGGGAGAGCAGGTGGACACTAAGAGGGGGATGTCTGGTCCCCGTATCCACGATGCTGTGCTGAGATCCCACGTGTGGCTGCTGGAATGAAACCCAGCAGGCTTTAGGCAACCAACCCTCGGCAGCAGCACGGCGAGGGCAGAGGATCCCCTGGGCTGCCTGGATGGTTTGACTGTGACTAATAGATTTTCCTGGGATCACGTTAGAGATGTTAATTGTGTCTCTGTTTAAAAGGAAGAGAAAAACCCCCCAGCAAGTGCAGACTTCTTGCCAGTAGAGCTGAAACATCTAATATTTTCGCCAGGAATCAAAGAGATGTTTCCTCTTTCAAACAGGTGAAATCAGCCCCTTGGAGTCAAAGGAGTCCCACCACCAACAAAGAAAGTCAATTGTAGGATAAGGCAAGACCCAAACATCAGGATTTAGAGGGTAATGCTGCACAAATCATGTACAGGCATTGCTTGAGCATCCACTAGATCTCCCTTTATCCACTAATTGTGTAATTCATTCAAAAGAACAACCAGATTGGTTTCATCTGTTGCATATTGTGTGGGCCAAACCCCAGGAAAATATTTCCCTTGGCTCATCCCAAGAAAAATATTCATACACGCTGTTTATTTTGATATTTTCAAATACTGCTTTTATCTTATGTTTTAGCTAGATATTCCTTTAAACTTGCTCTTCTGATTCCTTGTCCCTTTGGTATCTCTTAATTAGACCTGGTGACTAATTCAAAAGGAATTAATTATTTAACAAATCCCATCCTTTCCCATCACAAAGCATCTACAAGCAAAACACTTCTTTTTTTTTTTTTTTTCCCAAGTTGGTGTTAATTAAAAATTATTTACAGACATTCAGAACAGAATTCTTTGTCCTTGTGCTTTTTTGAGATGCACCATCTCTGCAAGGATGTGCTGTGCAGGGCAGTGATGTCTGAGTGACTGACATGGGCAACCCTGTGACAGCTTGGAATGGAAAATGTTTATGTCCAGACGCAGATTCTCTGCAAATATAAACTAATTAACAGTGCCAGACATCTCTCTGTCCTTCATTCCCTCACTGTTGTGCTTCCCCAGTCCCAGACAGAGGTCCTGGTCCTGTACAGCTGGGGAAGGGCTCCGTGCAATTGTTTGTCCGTGCAGTTGCTTGTCTGAGCAGGGGCAGCCGACAGCTGTGAAATGCTGTGTGAGCACAGCCTCCTGCTCCCTGGCTCCCTTTCTTCCCTGGGACCAGCTCTCATCACTCCCATCCCTTCTACTCTTACTGGAGCGAGACAAAGTGGAGAGGAGAGCTGGGTTTACCTCCCCTTGCCCCTGCAGTGTATGAGTGGTGTGCACTTGGACACGCACCTGGAGCGTGGGCTGTTAGGTGGGAACATCCCTGTCCCTTTTCCGTTGGCTGTCCTGTACCCCTGCTCCCTCAGCTCCCTCCCTGCTCGTGGCTGACGTGCAGAGGACCACAGCAGACCACCAGGGCACACCTGAGGTTGTTTTATTGGACACGAGTGAGTCACTGCCTTTGAACCTGATAACAGAGAATTAATGGGTAGAAAATCTGGTGCCTTTTTTTTTAACAAAAGAAAGAAAAACTAAGAAACCATACAAACCTGCTGGGGTTACCTGCAGCAGGAAGAACCACTGCAGTCTATAATGGACTACAGGCACAGATACTCCCACGCCAGAGCTGCTGCAAGGCTGACATGACATTACAAACCACAGCTGGGCACCCTAAAGCTGAGGCAGCCCCAGAAACACGTCACAGAAAGGAGGGGGAAAAAGAATGACCACAGCACCCACATGGATTTGCTGCCAGCCCTGGGATGGGAACCTCAGCACAGGAGCCACCTATACCTTCCACTATCTCAGGTAGGCAAGAGCCCCATCCAGCCTGGCCTTGAGCATTGCCAGGGATGGGGCAGCCACAGCTTCTCTGGGCAACCTGTGCCAGGGCCTCACCACCCTCACAGGGAACAATTTCTTCCTCATATCCAATCTAACCCTCCTCTCTGTCAGTGTGAAGCCATTCCCTCTTGTCCTGTCACTCCAGGCCCTTGTCAAGAGTCTCTCTCCATCTTCCCTGTAAGTTCAGGTGCCTTCCCTTCAGGCACTGGAAGGGCTCAGTTACACGACAGCAGGGGGTTGGGATAAGATGATATTTAAGGTCCTTTCCAACCCGACCCATTCTATGATCCCATGATTTCCACGATGTGTGTGCCCCACCTGAACCACTGATCAGAGTCTGCCCAGCCACAGCTTCAAGGCAGCCTTGCAAGCAGGTGCCAGCACCAGCATCTCTTCCCAGTCAGGTGCTATACATTTCAAACACAGACACACAGTCTCTGTCAAAAATGCCTTTTAAAGAGTGGGCAGTTTTAAAGGAGTTTAGCATCTTTGCAATCATTTCCTTGGGTTGTTTTTTTTTTTTTTTTGCTTTTTCTATACAATTTTTAAAGGAAATGGACCACAAATTTTCAGAATAGCTTGGTCAGCCCAGTTTTGGCAAAGAAACTCAGGAAATCACAGAGAGATGAAGCTGGGAAGTGAAGCCAAGCAGACCACTGCTGTCAAAAAACTCCTGTGGAAATTGCCTGGAAAATACCTGCCAGTGGGGGTGACCACACAGGGCTTGGAGACGGCCCCACAGGGCTGAGTCTCAGCTTTGGGAGTTAGGGAAGAAGCAACAGGAAAAATATCTGGCTTCCCCTGAGCCTGGAAGTGTGAGCAGAGGAAGGAGCCATGCTCCCAGATGTTCCCTTTTCCCTTCAGCTGGGTGTCACAGATTTCCTGGGATGATGACAGGACACAGACCTTGCGGATGTTGCTGCTTGTCTGCCGGAGGCTTCTGTGATAAATAGGTCCGGTGAAAAAAAAATCACTGATTTCAGCATGGCCTCATTCATTTCCACCAAAACAAGGGGGGCTTGTTTTGGTGGTGGTTTTTTGGGGTTTTTTTAGAAGATGTGAACTTTTTTAGAAAATGTTAACTTGGGCAGAAGGAAAAATAAAAAAAATAAAATAATAATTAAAAAAGTCATCTCATCCCAAATGAAGAGCTTGGCCTTATTTTGGCTCCCGAGGTGCTGCCGTGTGCCCCAGGAGCTGGGGCTCAGCTGGCTTGTGCCTGTGCAGGGCACGTGATCCCTGCCATGACACTGGTAATAAACAATGTAAGATCCTGCACATGCAGAGTCAGAGGAAACAGGCAGGGAGAAGTAAGAGGCTGGAGATTGTATGGGAGATGTAAAGCTTGTCTCTTTTAATACTTCTTCACAGCATTAGCTTTTGTTGAAGGATTAAGCTGCCTTACTCTCCACTAAAGCCAAGAGAATAACAAGCCAGTTATAATCTTTTTTCCTCTCTTTGGAGAAAATCCCAAGTTATTTTTCGTCAGCTACTAAGCCAATTCTGAGGAAAAACTCCTGTCAGTGTCAGTTATGTGAAGAGTGTTCCTGACTGAACTTGAAGCCATGGAGTAGGTTTCAAAGTGTTTTCTCCTCCAATGCTTTGAAGCTTGTTCTGTGAACCTGTGTGCAGTTCATGTCCTGCCCCATGAACACGTTGTATGTGATGGTTTTAAAGCTCTTTCCCACTCTAAACAACTCTATGGCTCAATACCCACCTCCTCTGATTGAGAACCTGGGGTTTGTGGCATTGCTTTCCTTCTGCTTTCTTGCTCCATCTACTGGAACCAGTTCTACATGTCATTGGAACGAACAAAACATGTCAGGGGTGTATTTATTTATTCAAGAAAAAAAAAAAAGAAAAAATAAAAAGAAACTCCTTAATCCAGTCTTTACAGTTGATTTATTTTAGTTTTATAGCTAAGTCCACATTTTGTAAACTAAATATTGCCTTTTTTCAGGCTCCTAATCAGTCCTGGTAGTAAGAATACTGTTCTAGGTCTAAATAGTCTCATAGGGTTGTGTCCTTACTGACCTTCTGTGTTTCCAAACTCTTACAAAAATATGTTGTTGTATCTCAAAAGATTAGATGTAGCAAAACAACAACGAGTCAAAACCCTGTCCTAGCATCAACAGAGGATGTTTTGTTGAATTTAGTTGAGAGTTGAGTTGTACAAGTCATATATAGCTGTCTTGTTGAAAATAATGATCATTTGAAAAAAAAGCTTCGTAACAGATGGAAGAGAAACTAAAAAACTAGATACCGGAGGAAAGCTTAAACCATATCTGTAAGATTGAATGTAAGATTATTGTCATGTTTGTTTGTCCCTTATTTAAAGTGGCTACTGGAAAAGCTCTGGGAAAATAATCCTCTTAAGAATTAGCTCATTAGGAGAGGGCTCTCTGTTTATGTGCTCGGTAGAAAATGTTAGAAGTTCTCTGTATCTGTGCAGCTAAAAAATCCACAGCTTTTTGCTTGGATTTCTGCTGCCTTATATGCTTAAAATGCATCAGAGATGCCAGGAGTCAGTCAAGATATGGACTTTAGCTTGTGGGGCAGATTCAGGTAGGGCTGTGATTTCTTCCTGTGATTTCCCTTTAAGCAAAGAAGTTTTTCCTCTAGCAAAGAGTGAGGCTGTGGACTGGAATATCACACTGGGAGGCTCTGACATACCAGCAAAAATTGTGCAGAGCCCCTCATTATCCCCACAGCTTCTTGGAGCTCCTCTCCTGCTCCCCAGTTCCACCTTCCTACCTAGCTTCCTTCTGGTTTTAAGGGCATGACTTTGTCTTTCCCAAAAATGCATGGTTCAATTCGGGGGCTGCAGTAGCCTTTCCAAGCTGCTGGATCACGTTGCTTCCCTGTTAATTGCATCCCTGAACTTATTGAAATCAGGCACTACAATGTTAGATAACAGGGAGCCTGTTACAAGGATTGATATATGTGACATAAACTGCACAGATTTAACCAGATGGAGCATCAACATTCCTCATATATTTAAATTCAAGGATTATAGCTTTCAAAAGTCACTCACAGTTGTGTCTGCCTTAAGTCCTTCCCACATGAAAGCACAGGGTGATAACTGTTCTGAAAATCAAGTTCACTAAAGCCAGACCTAACACCAGGATGAATGCAGACAAAATCAGCCAGTCGGTTTTGAAGGGTGATTCTATCTCTGTAAATGCAAGGTCAAATCCCAAACTGCTGTCTGTGCACATTTTCCACAGTGGGACTCACCAAAGGCCACAGCAATGGAAGTTTGCTGGGGATGCACATTTTTCCACTGCTATCATGATTTCTCTCCATAACTGGTTAAAAGTTGCACACAGAATTGCATAGAGAAAAAAAAACCAAACAACTCAGCTCAAGGGGATACTGAAGCCAAAAGAAAGACTTCCACTGATTCCAGTGAGGTTTGAATCTGCCTTGCCTGAGGCGGCTGCATTAGAGACATATATAATCCTTTGATAGTAATCATTTTGCTCATTAAAACTGTATCTGCGTAACCAGGAGCAGCTTGGAAAAACTGTGAGTAGAAGAGTTGTTTTTGGTGAGAGTCCTAAGAATCAGGAAAAGTAAAGCTGCGGGATGGTGTGAACAAGAAACTGAAAATACACATAAATAAAATTATTTCATTAGATCATTATGCACAAATAAAGAGCATTATCAGTCTGTCTCGGGAGTTGTTATGGAATCTGGTTGATTTTAACAATTCCACTGGGGGTGGGAAAGAGGCAGCAAGGCACCCTATTAATTAATGCAGCCATTAATAATTTAACAATCAATTAATAATTGAGTACATTTGCAGATGATGGGTAAAGGATGGGAACTGCAGGGAATATTTGGAGTTTTGGTAGTACTGAGGGATTTAGGACAGATTAAAACACATTTAGAAAACAACTCATGCAGACCTTCCCTTGAAAAAGGTGCACGTGGTGCATACAGACCCTGTACTCATTTTTTTGCTAAAAGTATTTTTCAGCCTCCATTGTCTGTGGGTGTTTCAGATGAGCCATGGACTGATGGCTCTTGCAAGGTAAGAACTGGGAGTTCAGGTGTAAATCCTCTTCCTCTCTCTACCTCTAAGTACAATTCTGCTGTTGTATGTGAAATTTTGTGTTCCTGGACAAACAAGACATCTTACCCAGTATGAGGTGTGCAGGAATTTACCTACAAAGAACAGCTCACAAACAAAACTGGTTTATATTTGCTTTTCAAAAGCAAAATAATTAGACCAGACGGGGAACAGAGAGACCATCTGTGGTTAATTAAAGGGTGAGACTGCAGAGCAGCAACAGATGTTATATTGCTGTAGTGAGAGGAGTTTATTGCTAACAGTGGTGAATATTGTGCATGGTGAACTGGGTGGTTCCAAGCAATGATTTAACAGGCAGACTTCCGCAGAGGTCACCCTTTTCCTCCTGGAACAAGGAAGGGTTTGAGTGCCGTGAATGTTGGATTTGCAGGAGAGCTCTAGATAGCAATGTTTTCCGTATCGTGAGATGAGGACTGAAAAGCCAGTGATACCCATCACAAAATAAGGTATCTAGGGCTGATGATTAAAAAAGTGGGCAGGTCTGTGTGAAGAAGACGTGACAGAAAAGGGCAACATTCCCACAGCTTCACTGAGTTCCTGAAAGACCCTTCTAAAACTAGAGATAAGCACAGTGAGAGGTTCATGTGGCTGCATGGGTCAGACAGGTCCTCTAACTGATGGCATTTGAGCATGGAGTGACTCCAGAGCAGGAAGCTCCTTCCATCCGGGTCCATTTCATCTCCTGAGTAACTCCTGAAAGCTGTCTGAAACTGTCCTGCACCATCGGTCCCAGGGAGAAGTTGTGGTAAACAGAGCAGCAAACTCCGTGGCGTTTCTGCTGGACAGAAGGTGAACACACCTCACACTGCCTGACCTGACAGGGTCACATCCAGTTGGAGCTGGTAAGGCTTTATTAAAGCCATTCCATTCCTCCCTGTTGTTTTTTCCTGTTTGCACTGTTCTGATTAGATGTGCAGGCACAAATGTTCCTATTGATGAGGCTTCATGGATCCTAGAGTGTGGATCTGGAGGTTTGGGACTAGGTGGTAGTACCCAGTGTGGTGTTAGCTACTCACATACACAGACATGCTGCTTTTCAGTCGTTTGCCTGTTAAATTGGGGTTTCCACTTTACATCTGGAGTGGTCCAAAATGGCTATGAAATTCTGCGCTAAATTTCTACTCAATTCCTTTTCTGCTTACTTTTCCCCCCTTTCTACCGCAGGGATTTTAGCTGGTTTTCATTGCTAAAGCAAGGAGTGGCAATAGCCCACAGGTTTTATTACCTTTGTGCCTCTGCTTGCATCCTTAATTCCCCTGATCTCCATGCATGTCTCTTGGAACAGCCATTCTCTGCCTCTGAGACACAACTTATGGCAAGGGGGAGCTCTTTGGGTAGACTTACAATTATTCTGCTGATAAAAAGGGGGCAGATAAAGTCCGGCTTTGTCCAAAGTCCGGCTTTGTCCAAAAAAGATAAGCTGGAAGCTGAGAATGACTGAATACCCGATCAGTGATCTACAATTACAGCAGCTGATGGGAAGCGGTGTCAGGAGCATCCAGAGGTTGCCATAGAAATGCAACAAAGGCTGCAATCCTCAGGGAGTGCACCTGAGTCAGGTACCGAACGTGCAGGAATCCTCACTGAATGAAACTCTCAAGTTTAAGGGACAAACAGCAAGCGTATCAGAGATAAAGATAATTGAGCTGTCTGTCCTGTTTGTGATATCAGGCGAGATCCTATCTGGACATCAGCCAGGTTTGCTGCCATGCCTCTTTCCCAGCCTTGTTTGGGTGAAATATATAAACCTCAGGAGAACTCGCAGAGCATCAGTGTACATCTGCTGGCTTCTCTAGTTCTTTGTGCTAGGAAATCTAGAAAAAACTTTATCATTTTTGGACCACGGCAAGCATTTCAGTTTCTTGTTATGGAAATCCTGTGTAACAACAGCCTAATGCCCTCGACTTTGGGATAACATTTTTCTGACTGCTTTGGAGTGACTCACAGTTTTTAAAAAGGTATTTCCTGGGTGGAGGGAGTGTGTACAAAATGTACAAAATTATTCTATTCTAAGGAAACACTTTAACTCGGAATATCCTTCATCAAACAAGCCACTGGCAAAGAGGGTGCCGTGCAACCTGCGTGCAATCTCTTCCTAAATCCATTCCTACATGCCCTCCCACATTCCTGGAAAAAGGAGAAGAAGAATTATGACAATCTAATTTTCTGGCAAGATTGATATTTCTACATGTTTAGCAACACATTTTCTCCCCATCGGGGGCTTTTTGGAGTGAAGAAAACTGATTGAATTTCAATAAACTAGAGCTACAAAAAACAAACACAGACACTTTCAAAGCCCCAATAGTTTCAAATCCCCAGATTCACCAGCAGAGCATCCTCTTGGTGTAAAAGAGGGAATAGATGTTATTAATATTGACTGTCTTAATACATTAGACCATGGAATCCCCAACAGAGCTTGCTGGCCTTTTGAAAGTAAAATGAGACAATATGTTTTTGAGGAGATACCATTCACTCATTTAAATGTTGATCTTAGAAGGGGGAAATCAAAGGTTATGTCTCAGCCCTGTCACAGATTGCCATGAGGGAGCCAAAGTTTTAAAAACCAAACAAAAGAAAAATTAATCATTCAATCACCTAACAAAATAAAAACAAAACAGAACAATGGGTTTTGACAGGGGAAAAAGAGGAAAACACTTGGAGAGGACTGACTTTTTTTCAACAAAATTAAATGTTTGCAACTTTATTTAAGATTATGTTATCTTTTTGAATTTGATTACTATATAGAAGGGATAAATAACCCAAATATATATTTTAAAAATGAAACGCCAAAAAAATTATTTTTTTCATTTCAGCCCAGCCTGAAACAGTTCTCCTATTTTGATTTGCCTTAGTTTGGGCACTGAATGAAAAAAGAATTTATTTTCACATCTCCTATTACGTTACCAAAAGTTGCCACAGAGAAAAATCTTTTCATCTAAGACATTAGTAAAATCTTCGGCTTCAGAAATATATAAAATAAGATTATTATGTTAAAGAGCAATCCTGAATAGAATGCCTAAAACTGAAGTACTTATTTTGGTTTGTATTTTTTATGGTTTTGAAAATATTGTTGAGATGACAAAATGAGAAGAAAACCTTTTATCCAGACTCTGAATTTCAAGCTAAGTTAGAGACAGAATCTACAGGAAAAGAAACAGATTTTTTAAGAAAGCTTAATTTTTATTCATGACAGAATAAAGTTATTCCTTAAATGCTTGTAAAAGCTTGGTTCGTAAATATGTTTCTCTTCCAATGAAATGCGGTTTTGCAAAATATTTTACTTTACAGTAAAACAGAACGGCAGCAATTTTTCTTACTTTACGTGCAATGTACATGGAGACACCACATGATTTACAGGGCTTGATTCCGTTCTCACTCCTCAGCTCCGCACTGGTGGTTCAGTGACGTGACTCCTCTTGACACTGGCTGAATTCCAAGTGAGAGGAGAATCAAACATGCAAGGTTTGGTTTTTAGTTTTCTGTTCAGGACAATGAATGCCAAGGAGCTTCCCTGGTTCTGGCAGCTTCAGCCATTCTGATGCACAGGTTGTGGCCTCCCTGCTCACCAGCACATGCATTCCAGCTCCTGCTAAGCAAAACACAATGTATCCATAGATGCAAGACCCCAGTGATTTAAGTTCCTTCTGTTCCCACATCTCCCAGAGCCCTGCATGCCCTCCAGAGGTGGCACGACGTGTCAGTGTAGATTAGGAAGGCACAAAGGCTCCCTGAGACTCCACGTTTGCAAACCTCCCTCTGGCAGCTACAGGCGATGAGCTGTGTGTACCTCTCCATGGTCACTCCTTCTCCATGGTCAGTCCAACCTGCACAAGGATGGAGACTAAAGCAGGAGTGCCCCTGTGCCCCACCGGGTGTCTGCAGGAGCAGGGATGGTTGCCAGGAGAATTCCTGCATACCTCCCCAACTCGCATCCATTTTCACAAGAACCAGCTACAGCCACAATACAGCCCTTATCTCACACTGATGAAATCTGGAAATGCTGCAGCCCAGAGAGCATTGAAATTGTGAGACCCTTGCATCTGGAGTTTGTAAGGAAGCAAAAGAGCCTCCTTCTATTCCCTGTCCCTTGTCTCTCCCTCCCTTGCTCCAGGTTCAGAATCACATCACGCAGTAAGGAGTGGTAAGCACAGGCTGTTCCCCTCCCCCAGGAGTCACACCACGGTGTGCTGTGAGCTGAAGGAGGTGAAGCTGCCCTTGGGGCTGTGGTGACACTGGGAGAAGCTAGCAGCCCTGGTCCTTTTGCTTTTGGTCCCACTTCTGAGTTTCCTCTTGTCGCGTGCAATAAAGCTTTCCATCAGCTTCAGCTTTTCGTGCTCTTCCTTCAGGAAGAAGTCAACAAGCACGGTCTTCTCCTTTTTGATCTGTTCACTGATGTCCTTGGGGATGTCAGGGATCATCCAGTCCACCAGAACACTGAGGAACATCACCAAGTTCTGCAAACAGAGTAACAGATGGGAAGCAAGCATGAAAAATCCAAAATACTCACACTGGAGCAAAACCAAACCTTTGTTATAGCTATGAGACAGATGTCAAACACATTTTGCTGGTGGTGTGTAGTAGTAAGCATTTGAGTAAGGCTTTATTTCAAGAAACAGCTCAGGTTTGTGTACAGCTACCCCTCAGTGTAGAGGCTGAATTAAACACGTGCTTTAGTTAGGTTTGAAATTGGAAAGGACTTGGAATCATCAAATAATTCATGGCCTTAGAAGCTAAACCAGCATTATTCTTTACAGGTATCCAAAGGTGCCCATATCTCAACATCCAATTCCTTGATACAGAGTTCAGAATCCATTAATGTAAGGCCATCCTGCAATACTATCAAAAATCCTACAACACAAGACAAAGATACCCCTGTGTTTCCAGTGTGGCCTGAGCACACAGCAGACAACTTTCATGGCCATTTTGTCCTCAAATCCTTCTGTCTGCTGACGAGCAGGACTGTGTTTACACTACCACAGTGTGCAAGCCACAACCCCAAACCTCAGGTGTCAAGGTCATTACAGGTGGTGCTCATACCATCAAGCAGGAAGCAGACTGGGCAAAAAGTTCTGCTTGCTTGTGAAATCTATAGATAGGTAATGCTTTGGGGGTTTGTATTGTCATGATAATGCTTTGAGAAGTGCTGTATTGTGTAATGCCTTGAAACGTGTTTGCTGACAGGGCTGCTAGCATGAACTTTCTGTCCCAATCCGAGACAATGGAGCTAATTAACCAGGGAATGCTCTCTGGCAGAGCTGGCCGAGGGTTTGAAGCCTAGCAGAACCAGTTGCTTTCAACTGCTTTGCAGCCAGTGGTGGAAATTTACTGAAGACACGGCAAAGAAGCAGAAGAGGGCAATACAAAACAGGCAAGATTCACAGAAACACTTGGGAACACTTGGCAGGTGAGGACAAAAGACAGGCAGGATTCAAAAAGAGGGATGGGCCCAATTTGGCTGTGATAGGATCCCAGACCATGAAGGAGAGCAGAAGGAAACCATTCAGAAGTGAAGCCATGATAGCAAATCCCTTGCTAATGAAATCTACGCACTGGGGACAATTTACTGCGCTTAATTCAAGAAAGTAGCAAAAAGCTGGAGAATTTATTACTTCTGTTTATATCTTGCTTTGGGTAAAGACCAGCAGTTAACAAGCCTACACAGCATTTATGTGCTTTTTACAAGTGGTGCCTCTGAGAGTATAAAAGTTGACAGAGTCCACTTAAACATTCAAGAGCCTGGAGTATTTTGGGGATCACTGCTAGCACCAAGGGAAGCTGTGGGTCTTGCCTTCCATGTCTATAGGACATGGGCTGCTTTGGAACATGCATTTGGATCCATTTATGATGGTATTTCTGTGACTGAAAGTGAAGCAACTCAGCACACTTACCTGAAATAGAATTACAAAAGCCAAGCGAGCAGACAACACTGCCCAGTACTGCTTAGAAAACTCGTATTGGTGCGGGGACCAAGGTGGTTCTCTGTAGTCTTTGAACCTGGAGACGGAGACAGCTCAGTTATCACAGTTCCAGCAATTTCCTCCAGCACCAATTGCTGTGATTAACGTGATTTTCCAATCACAAAACCTAAAGAATCAAATCCTCCAGATGTTCCTACTTCAAGCCTTATTATGAAATACAACTTCAGAATTAGAGCTGTGCTACCTCCACGGAATTTAACTCTCTTAGTCTGGTTTTTATGGTTGTGACCAAAATCAGAACATTGTTTTAACATTGGAAATGTCCAGATTTTAGAGGATTGACAAATGTCCCCTTTATTTTCTTAATGTAAATTGACATAAGTGTACAGGGAATAAAATGATGAAATGAAAGCAGAGAGATAGTCCAAGGCATTTTCAGACTGAAGGAGATAAACCTGTATTCATTTCACCTAAGCTTTGATTAATTTAGGGAATAATTCAGCCCACATAAAATGTGACTCACGCTTTGGTGATTCCTGTCTTTGCATTAACGAAAAGGGGAGCCACAGGAAAGGCACTTCCGAAATTAACTGTCTAGCCTTGGACAGGATAAAACAGAGCCTTAGTGGTTTGGTGTAAAGACTGTTGCTTTTAGTATTATCATCAATCATTTGGAAGTAAACAACAGGCTAATAAAAATCACAGATGCTCCTAAATTGCGAAGTTTTGCAAACAGCAGGAAACACAGAAAGCAATAAGAAATGGAGACAGGAAACACAATGGCAATAATATGGGGAAATAGAAAAATGATTAAAAATAAAACACTTGAAGGATCTTTGAAGGGATAGTGTTTGAAAGTGGAAAGAGCCTGGAGCTTGTAGTCACCAGCAAGTTAGCACAAGTTTGAAATACGGCAGCAGGACAGTGTATGACTTGTGGGTGTATCAACAAAAGTCATGATGGTGCTGGGAGGGGAATTAGCCTTTCTCTGAACAGGCCAGGTAAATCCACACCTTGAACGCTGCATTCAGCCATTCAGCTGTGCAGATTGCAGAGGGGAAAAAAAAAAAAAAAAGGAAACCAAAGAAAAAGATAGTGACAAATTGAAGGCAGTTCAGGAGAACAGTGCAAGGGCTGAGGAGACTGACTCACTGGGAAGATTAAAGAGCAGCACATGTATTGCTCCACTTTGGTAAGTAACAGCCACAGTTGGACATGATAACCATGCGCAAATTGTGCCCTTAGGAAAGGGATAATTTAGTGCTGTTCCCAGTGTTTGACTAGGAGTAATGGGATAAAATTAAGAAAGGGAAAATCTGTTTTGAATACCACAAAACCAGTCCTGACAGTAAGATTCATTAGACTGTGCAAAAGCCTCCATTGGGGGATAATGGAGAAAGTTCATATATAAAACCTGTCAGCTTCAGTTTGCAGGTGCACTTGCCAAAATTACCTTCAGGTTTTACCCACATGGTTTTGCATGTTAAATCCCACATTTGCAATCCACGCATCCCCTACGTCCTGCCACTCCCCACCCCCAAGAAACTGAGTCTGGAATGCTGGATGTGATCCTGTGCTGCAGCTTCTGGAGACAAGGGACACGAGGTACAGCCCACAAGGAGGAGAAAACCACTTTAAATTGGGGGCTGTGTTAATTTAGGGAAGAACTCCCTGGGCTGCATTAACCCCTGGGTGGTTTTGTTCAGTGGTGCAGGCACAGGTCCTGTCTTGGGATTCCCGTGCTGTTCCTGCACTGCCCCCTCTGGTACCTTTCTGGACATTGTGGACTCCCACATGTTGCTCAAATCTGTACGAGTGCAGCATCAAGAGCCAAAGTCTCTTCCCTTGAATTTAATCTGCTTGAACATCAAAGCCAAGGAAAACCACCGAGTTTCTTGAGGACTTTGCTGACCTCTATAAATCAATCCTGGTCTTGAAACGGAGCCCAGGTTCACCTGGAAGGGTCACCAACTGTGGTGGGTTTTCCATTTAATGCTTTCTGAACTTCACAAACTATGTAAGTGTTGTAGGACATCAGACCCCTTGGAAATTTCAGCTGGCTCAGCTGGGAACCACACTGCTTGTGATGCCTGAACCTGCACTCAACAGAACACGAGCAAATGATTTCTTGTGAAGGAAAATGTTGCCAGAGCTAGAGATGAGGTAGCTGGGCCTCCTCCCCACCTCCCTTTTTAATTATTCTCTGGCACATGGGACTCCAAAGGGCCTTTTCTAACATCTATAATCTACAGGTAGTTTCTTTTTTACAAAGACCATCTTTGCAGCTCAAGAAGCACTTGGAAAAACATCCAGAATCACAGAATCAGCAGTGCAGGACTATATAAAAATTAGTCAGGGAAAAATGTTAGCATCCACCACTGATCATTGGGAGTAGATGAGATGAATCCCACGACATTCAGAAAATAAATTCAAAGACACTTTATGAATTTGCTGAATGTTGGAGCAGACCCATGTTAAAGGAAAAGTCCCTTTAATGACTCCATATCTGCTTCTTCATTTTTTTTCAGTGTGACCAGTAGGTTTTTATGTACTCTATTATCTTACAAGGCTACAAGGACTAAAAGGGACAAACCAATAAAAATATCCCATATCTTAGCAAGATTTGCTTTTAATTTGCCTTCAGCTACATAAATGCCATTTTTCCATGAAAAAAAAAAAAATTACAACTAATACTGTGCATCAGAACAGCATTTCAGCAATGTTTATTTGGAAGCACTTCCAAAGAGTTCACAGCACTGGAGAAAATGCTGCTCTAAATATTTGAAGAACGTATTCTGTATGTTCAGTGGCAGAGTTGTTTCTGGCTTGTTAAGGTTATTTAAAAGATACCTTAATCTCTGGCAATGCCCATAAGGAGCAAAATGCAGCCTCACTGCAACCACATTAATCTCCAGAGGTCACAGAAATCTAAGAATAAGAGAGGTCAGCTTGTTCCCAATGCATTTGCCAGAAACAGAAATACAGATTTTACTTGCAGCTTGAGGGGCAGTGTTTGGTTGCCTGTCTCTTGGGATACAAGTTAGAGACCCCATACTTTATCACAGTGATAGTTCTGTCCAAAGCTGAGATTTTGATAAGAATCAAATGAGGCAGATGATAATGAGAAACAGTGTTTGTGGATGCTGGCATCTTTTCCCAATTGTTTCCTGATAACAGAAGAGAAATGCTCCCAAAGTTCTGTCTCACTCAGACTAACACATGGTCAAACATCATTTTTTTCTTCTTCTCAGTCTCTTAGGTGATATCATCAGGCAGGGACCACTTTTATACCCAGTACAGATTATTCCCTCCTGCCTGTATTTGGGCTCTGTGGAGTATTTGGCTGTATATGGCCATTCTAACGTGAGGAGTGCCTTTCACCCCTGTTGTTAATGCACATATTTCCAAACACACCAGCACCCAGACACCATAAACAGAGACCAGTGGCTGACACAAGGTAAAAAGCAGCATAGTGAAAGTAGCAAAATCACAGTGAAGTGGATCAAGATGCTTGTTGAAGGGAAAGCCAGGCTATTTTAGGGATAAAAAATTCAAAAGTGCTAGGAACTGAGGGTGGAAAAGCCTTTCACAGACTTACAAATCTGTCAGAAAGTCCAGAGATGCTGCATACTCTCACAGGGAATATTCTCGTGGCAACAGAAATGGGGAATAGCAGAGCTCACATGTTGATAAGTTGCTTTAAAGTTAGGAGTGCACTCATCTATCCTGTGCTGTAGTCAAGGTGAGAGGGTAGGTACCCCCCAAAGGCAAACGCAACAGCTGTGCCAGAGTCAGAGGGATGGATTTCTCTCCATTTACCCTGCTTCCGGTGAAAAAACTGGGATCTGTCATTTTTGTGGGTTATAGTTGGGCAAGATATATACCTGGCTTGAAATCGGTGTGAAATATATTGCACATCAAAGCAAGGGAGGGAAAACCACTGTAAATTAAGGCTCTCTTTAAATAAATGGAAGAGGAACTTTTATAATGATTTTGTGCCATTGCAGAGACAAAGCACAGGGTGATTTCAAGGCAGTCAAAAAGGAAGGTGAGATAGGCTGTTGAATATAGCAGTGACCCAAAGAAGTTCGGCCTGTAATGCCTTAAATCAGCTCTTTGAATTTCTGCATATTACTATAAAAATACTAAATTACTTAAAAAGCTGGAGCCACATTAGGGATTTCCCATGCAAAGTGGAATTACCCCTGTCCTAGATTACAATATAAGATGTAACCAAAAGCATGTATTCTATTATCACCTTCACAAGCTGGTAAAGCAGGTGGGGCAGTGTTCGTTATCTCCTACCATGACTCATCCCCGATAACTCCCTCCGGGAGCTCTCTCTGCTTAATGGGCAATCAAAGACCCACTGCAGGACTCATAGAATTACATCAGCCCATTGTGAGGTGCCCCGCCCAGGGGGAGGAGCCAAGCATTCCCACCTGGATATACTCTGGGGTTTGGGACAGCACAAACAGCCCTTACCTACTGGATTTCCAGAGGACAAGAGCTACCATTGGACCGTCAGGTGAAGACTAGATCCTTCTACAGGATCACTGCTTCAACAGGACCACTTCATCTGGACTGCTACTACCCCCCTGACTACCAGGGTGTCAGGCTGTATCATGACTCTGTCAGTGTTCTCGTACTATTGCATTTATTTCAATTTTCCTATTAAATTATAATTCTGACTTGTGATCTCCCACTGGTTTGTTTTCAAACTAGTACAACCCCATATGTATCTGGTATTTGAGACATATTTTAAAGGAAGTTGAGCCTTGGTCCCCTGGCCTGAAAAGATGAATCTGAAATATAAAACATGTAGATAGCGACTGGTGCAGGTTTTAAAGATGGGTACAATATATTGGAAACTCAGATCTCAGTGAGTAAGGACTGAATTTCATACAGGCAAAGAAAGTCTGGCTCTAATGACTGGGTGTCCATTTTAAAAAATCATTATTTTTAGTGAAAGCTATGTCTTTCAATAAAGTGTTGGTTTGCTTTTTTTTCTATGAAGTTTGTCTAAATTGTTTATTTTGCCTTTTAATGCCTGGAAAAAACGTTTTTAAAGACCTTGAAACACAGTGAGAATACTCTAAAAGCTGTACTTCCAAAATCACCTTTTCAAAGGCACATGAATATTGCTGAATATGTGGCCATATAACTGAATTTTATCAATTCCCACTTTGAAAAACCACATAAGAGCCCAGGAAATTCCCTTGACTGTGCAAACTGCCCTCACAAGTACTTTACCTGCAGAAGGAAACCTCCTGTGCAAACAGGGAGTTTTCTGGCTGTGTCCCAGCCTTGAGCTGACTGACATTGAAGTATGAGAGGGTGTGATTGATGAAGCCATGCATGGTTCCATTCTGGCTGTACGCATATTGATACATAAGGCGTGGGATGAAATCGGAGGTGACAGCAATGACAAAAGCCTGGGAGATGGAAAAACAAAACAAAATAAAAAACTAAAAAAAACCAACCAACCAAACAACAGCATCTTGAATCTATGTCTCCAGGTTAATTAATTCAAGGGAAAATTTTCATGTTCAGTTAAATTTAGAGTGGTGATGAAGCGAGAGTTACATGGCCAGAATTGGTACAGAATATTTGCATATAAATGCACAGTAACTTGCTCTGTCTCTGCAGGGGAAGGCTGAGTTAGGGAAGTCACAAAAGCAGTTAATGGACTGTCCATTGCTCCAACTATTTTCATCTCTGTAGCCATTAGGAGGTTTATCACTAGTTTTAAAAAAGCCCACAACAAGACCTAACAGCCAGTTGGGCTATAATTTGGGCTGTATTTTGGTGTAGTTACACCAAACCTGTTGAGTGCAAAGGTCCATTTTGCCCTTTGCATCAGGATTCACACATCTCTCACAGGGGGATCTCGTGCTGGTATTAAACCTCATGAGACTGGTATCCCATAAAACTGGTGTAATTGTGGAGGCAATAAGTCACAGAAGTCTCTAGATCATCTCAGTAAGAATCCCTTTGATTTCTCCTCTGGACTCACTCCTGTTGGAGCAGGTCCAGAGGGGGCTGTGAAGGTGATCAGAGGGCTGGAGCCCCTGTGCTGTGGAGACAGGCCGAGAGAATTGGGATTGTTCAGCCTGGAAAAGAGAAAGATTTGGGAGGAGACTTTAGAGCCCCTTCCAGTGCCCGAAGAGACTTCAAGAGACCTGGAAAGGGACTTTTTACAGGGGCTTGAAGTGACAGGAAAAGGGGCAATGGCTTCAAACTGACAAAGAGTAGATTTAGACTGGATATCAGGAAAAAATTCTTCACTGTGATGCCCTGGCACAGGTTGCCCAGGGAAGCTGTGGCTGCCCCATTCCTCGAAGTGCTCAAGGCCAGGCTGGATAGGGCTCTGAGCATCCTGGTCTGGTGGAAGATGTCCCTGCCCATGGGCTTTAAGGTCCTCTCCAACCCCAACCATTCTGTGATGCTATGATGATTTAAAACTACATTTTGCTAAATAATAATTTCCTGTATCAATATTATCCAGATGGAGAAGCAGAACTGGGCATTCAGTATTTTTTTTTCAAATGGTATGCACATACATTTTACTTTTCTTTCAAGAAAAGGTATCTAACTGATACTTTAATGGAATCCCCAGGAAATAAACATTTCCAGAGTTTGATCAACACAGGAGATAATCAAGGATCATAAATCTGTGAAGTGTATTCAGATAAAAACAAGAGAGTGCGGAGTTTTTCTCCTCCAGCACAGCTCAGCTGAAATCTGTGCCTGACGGTGACATTATGGGGATGTGCAGGGTTCCACAAGTTTCCTACGTTAAATCCTAGAAACTGGAGAGCCATAAGTGAACAATGCACCACCCAAATGAAACAACACTGCTCCTCTGGAGGCATTAAGAATGCTGTGCTGTTGTGCTGGGAGCTATTTTATTAAAGAAATTGCATAATACTTCTCCACAAGTTCTCCCTTCAGTAGTGAAAATCACTTCTCCATTTCTAAAGGGCTTTGATATTTTAATATTTATGGTATTAGTCTATGATCATGGTCTTTTCCAACCTAAATGATTCTATGAATTAACGATCTGTAGGTTAAAAACCCACTAGTAACTATTAGGATTAAACTCATAGGGCATGAGATGTTTTATCTTAAAGCATATACAGGAAAATTTTACTTAGGGAGTACATAGAGAACAATAAACATATTATATCTATATTCTGTTGTATTTGAGCAATTGAGAAAATTACACTTTGCCTTTAAATTATGTTGAAGGGACAATAAACTATAAACAATTATAAACAATCAATTATAAACTAATTTAAATTACATTGCAGGAACAGTATAAGCTCCCAAGATCATGGTTAGAATGTGGTGTAACCAAACACTTACATTAATGATCACTGAAAGCTTTCCAATACCACTCAAAATGTTATACCAAATACCTGTAAGTGAAAAAAAAGAGAACTTATTAATGGGTTAATTATAAATTTTCTCTTTTTTTTGATTGTAGTTTTGCTCTTATCTTCACCACAATGCTCTTTCATTACTCACCTATATCTTTTGCTCTCACTGTGTCTGGCCTCCTCAGCTCAGTAATGAATTTTTTTGCATCAAGACGGACCTCGATGATGTTGTTCAGAAGAGCAAAGACAGGGGCCAGAGGGAAGGAGGCAACAAAGAGTGTGACAAAGCCAAACTGGATAACTGGGAAAAAAAAAAACAAAAACAAACAACGTTTTTTGATAACTTCTGAAGGGAGAAGCTGACAGTAAATTGCTGACGAGCTTTGCATGTTACCAGCCCCATAAAATTCCATCTCCCAGTTTGGTCCCAGGAATAAATATCCCAGAGTAGGGCTATGAAGAGACAAAGGTTTGTCTCTGTGCTTTATGAATATTTCCAATAAAGTTTCAAGTTCCTAGCAGAAGCAAAAGCCAAAGGAAATAATAAATTTAATAAAGGACAAAGGATTCAGAGTCTATTTTTCTGCATTTATACATAATTAACTGAGTAGTCCATGCTGTTTCTTCCTTGTCCTTTTCCCTGTAGGGAAAATGATACAGAATCAAGCAATAGGAGAAAATCTACAAGGTGCCACTATTTCTTCTCAGCTTCCTTTGAAAAACTTGGTGGCAGCCTGTGAAAAGCAGGAACAGAAGCATCTTTGTGGATGCAGGAGCCGGTGGTGTTGTGCAGCACTTTCATCCCTCCTTTTGTCACTGATATCCTCCAAGTTTAGAAGTGTTCCTCTTCAAATCTGAAGAAAGGTGAATTTTATATATATATATATATGTGTATATATATATGTGTGTGTATATATATATATATAACATATTAACATATATATGTCAAACTAATAAATCTGACTGTGATCTACATCTCAGAGTTAAAAAAA
>VZRO01008075.1:0-36340 GCA_013397915.1 Daphoenositta chrysoptera
GAGTGGTGATAGGGGATTGTCTTAACCGGGACAGGGATACACATCATAAAGTCACTCCAAGACAATGACATGGAAATTACATCTGTCAAGAAATGCAGCAGAAACAATGTCCCTGATATTTTAAGGAAAAAAAAAAAAAACAAACCATTCAGTATCCCTCTCTTTACTTGCTTGTTTATGCCCTACATTGTTGTCCTAAGAAGCCTCCTGATTTTTTTGCAAGATCACTCCAAGAAGTGATCTCATAATCTCATGTACAGGACAAAAGGAAGGCCAAATGCAATCAGATCCAGAGGAACTTCTGATGCATACCTGCATCTTCTGCTTATAAAAGTAACATCCATAGCAACCACACTTTTAGCAAACTCCTGAGGGAGGGCTCTGAATTTTTGCTTTAGATACAGCAGTATCATTTTACCATTCACAGCAGTGCTTTGCTGTATTAATTCTTAATTATTTCCTAAGGTGTTGAATCTCTGAGTGTTAAAGACTTGTGATGGAGACGCGCCGCATAATTGTATCCTGAAAGGGGCGAACAGGAAAGATGGAGAGAGACTAACTATAAGAACATATAGTGACAAGACAAGGTAGAGTGGCTTCCCACTGCCAGAGGGCAGGGATGGATGGGATAGTGGGAAGGAATTGTTCCCTGGGAGGGTGGGGAGGCCCTGGCACAGGGTGCCCTGAGCAGCTGTGGCTGCCCCTGGATCCCTGGCAGTGTCCAAGGCCAGGCTGGATGGGGCTTGAAGCAACCTGGGAGAGTGGAAGGAGCCCCTGCTCATGGCAGGGGGTGGCACTGGATGGGGTTTGGGGTCCATCCAAACCCAGGATTCTGTGATTCTGTGATAACAAGGGACTACAAAACACAGGTGAACTTTCCCTGGCAAGGCAGTGGAATGCAAAAGCATTTTTAGAAGTTATTTGTCTCTGGCTTTCTTGGCCCTGTTGGTCAGACTTTTGACAGCTCATTTTACTCTCCCTGCATTAGCCTGGCATGCTTATTATTACATTCCACATATATATGTTTATTTTCATGCTGTCTCATATTTCCTTTTCCTAACACCACTGTAAAAAACTGTCAAAGAAGATTTAAGAATACATCCCTGCTAGTCCTTAAAAGACCTATTACATCTTTCACTAATTTCTTTACACTTATGCCACTCATACTTTTCATTCAGGATAACCCATAGTGAATTTTTTTTTACAGTTATGCCTGCTGTACAAGGTACTTTTAAATCATAAATGTGCAAACAGGTTCATAGATATTTCATGTTGGGGGTTTTTTTGTTTGTTTGTTTGTTTTTTGGGGTTTTTTATTTGGTTGGTTGGTTAGTTGGTTGGTTTGTTGGTTAGTGGTTTTTTTGTTTGGTTGGTTGGTTGAGTTTTTGCTTGTTTGATTTTGTTGTTGTTGTTGTTGCTTGGTTGGTTTTTTTTCTGGTCAAATATTTATGCAACCAGTGGGAGTGAATAAGAAAAAAGAAGAAAAAAACACTTTCTGAAATATTTCCTGGAAAAGCATATCCACAACTGTCTGCTCACAGGGCTTGTCTGCTGTCTAAGAGTTCTAAAACAATTAAACACAAGATACTTCTGAGGCCAGAGTCACTTGAGTTAAGCAGCTGTTGGCTAACGAGCTGTGAATCCTTCATAATGCTGTAATTCTTATTTGATAGAAAAATAATGGTGGATTTATTTAACCTGCACCTGTAATTAGCAGTGTTTTCCTTCTCAGTGGTGTTTTTCTTTTTTTTTGTCAGCCAAAGACTTTTGTCTGCCCTACTTACCTGAAATGTAAATTTCCCACAAGGGATGAAATTTGTTTTAATAAAGGAACAAATATTGCTGACTAAAGATTGAGTTTCTCTGCAGTAAAAAGCCAGTATTTTTATCATTATATAATTCTGATTTAGAGTAAATATTACTGGACAATGAACAATTAAGAGTAAAAAACCCCTGAAACAATGACATTGAAGTGTTTAATTACCTCAGTTTAAACAGTGAGTTCAAAACAAAAACAATCAACTTGAACATGAGTGTTTCAAATGAAAGCATTTCCTTTCCTTGTGGAAAATACTAATTTTGTTTGGTGAAATTTGGTGATAAAAAGGATTGGATTTTTAAAAAATACCTTAGCTAAGAATATTTCTCCAAGGCATTGAAATAAAAAGAAATCCATATCTTTCAGGGCAAATGGACTTAAATTGCATTCTTATATGCTGGCTGAATCTATCCAAATACGTTTTACAGAGTCCAAAACTTCAAAACCATAAATCAAACAGCTGACCATTTTAAAAAGCTAAACCACATAGGGAGAAATTAATACGTGAAATTAAACTGGAATGTGAACATTTCTAACCTGTTTTATTTCAAAAGATTTGTTTGAGTATTTAATATGTCAACAGTGTCAGGCATGAGATTATGCCTGTGAATGATGGAGCTCTATGTATTTCCTGGACATATAATTAAAGGATAAGGAAAAATAACTAAACAGTAAAATACATATTTTTTTTTAATTGCAGGAGAGTAGGGGCTTTAGGACAATTGAGGAAAGAGTGATCATTGGTGGGTTGGAAATAAAAGGTTGTCTCGGACACACAGAGGAGCTATGAATGAATGAACAAAGTCAGGCACAAAAGGTGGAAAGCAAGTGGCTGGACCTTCAATTTTTTATGTGGCATAGAATGCAGGTTAAAAAAAAATTGTGCATCTTTGAAAAATCCTTCTGCATTCTGCCTTGAAACCAAGCAAGCGTAAGTTGCCAGCACAGTCATAAATTCATCTTTAAAACTTAGGGGGGAATAAAGAGATAAACAAGCTTAGAACCACATTACTTGCGACATATGTTTTCTCCCTGTCTGTGAGAGAGCAATTATGCACAAATTTGTGCTGGCCTTAACTCCAGGAAAAATCATCTTACTGTGGACTTGGAAGCCATGGATTAAAAAAAAAAATTCACAAGGGAATATGTGGAAAGTCCTGTTAATGTGAAGAAAAGTCTTCTGTTCCAGCAGTTCTCTATTTGGTAAAAATAATTTCTTTTTCCATTCTCCCCTGCATATCTGATATTGACCCTTCTAAACAGATGGAACAGGATAAGAAGGATTTTATGGCTTAAAGATCTCTGCGTCTTAAAATATAGAAGTACTTGAATCCTCCAGGCAAAAAGTTGTTTCTGTGGAGTGCACATTCTAAAAGCTTTTAAACTGCTTTCTGCAGTTCAGAAATCCCTGTGTTATTCTCTAGCCACTGTGTTCTTGTGTTGCTTCAGTTGCAAAACTACATTTGTCTTCTTTATACAGTTCTAAATTTTCATTGTCCTGTGAAGAATAATTAAATCACAAAACAAGCAAAGCCAGCTCAGTGGTGAATGAAAAGCCAGTGCTGCAAAACAGTATCAAAAATTGAAACGGAACAGTTTAGCTTTACCAGCTAATTTACTTAAGTATCACCCTAAGGCATCAACACCATTTATCACTACTGCAGTGGCCTGGAATTGTTTGCACCATCACTAGGAGCAGAAGAAGTTATGAAAACAAAAAAACCCAAAAATTAGGAACTTTAGGGAAATACAAGGTAAATATTGAAATGAATCAGCAAATACACAGAATATCTGCAACTGGGCATCAAGGTCTGTTTAGAATTAAACACATTTGAAGTTCTAGGCAAGGAGTCATGCTCACTGATGAAATTACCCAAGATGTTGAAATATCAGTAGTTTTTAAAGTTAAACAAAATTCAGTCACATTTCTAAAGGGCTTTGCAGGGATAGCTCAAATATTTGTGTGCAAATACAATTTTAAGAGGGATAATGAAGAGTTTGTAAAGGCAGTAAAAGAGGGTGGTAGCAGAGATTTTACAAGAGATTTAGATTTCACAAGAGCATCTTTTAAATAATCAAAGTCATTTAAATCCATCTCTATTACTATTTAAAGCAGCACAAAGAAACAAGCAACACAAAGGCAAAGTGGAGGTAATATGCATCTCTTAGAGAGGGCTCTGAAACGAGTATGAAAATTTATTTCTTTAATACTAGCAACACCAAAAAAAAGTATTTCGATAGTATTTCTTGGGACTTGAATGGTCAAATCTGAGGTTTGAACACGCCAGTGAGACTCACATCTGAAAATTCAGGGGTTTGGAACAACTGGCTAAAATTATTTAGCTGTTCTGTTACTCCTGCAGTTCAATGAATAACAAAAAGCATAAGGGACTTGCTGAATAAAGAGTGCAAAGATTTTATTTGATGGTTCTCTCCCTCCAAAAAATTTGCAGTAAAACGAAACATATTTAGCTGAAGTGAATACTTCTATTCTTTTGACTTTGTTAGTATAAAACCTAAATATGAAAGCAATAAAAAATGGCATTATGGATTTAAAGTAACAAAAGAAATCATTCCTATCTATTAATTTTAAATTTCCTTGCTTTGGTGGTTTGACGATAACCCTTGTAGTTTCCCTCAATAGTATTTTTTCAATCTAACATCACTGCCTGATACAGTTTAAGTTGTATATGTCTAAAGTATAACCGTTTTTCTCTAGTCCCTTAAAATCCTTCCCTTTGTTAAAAGTGTTTGCAACCTATTGAAATGCAAATAGAGGTAAACATGAAAGTGTCATGCAAACTATATTACCAAAAATATGTACATATTTTAAGCTGTCTTTTTAAGATTTTGTACTTCTGGAAGTGCATCTCCACCCATTTCAGGAAAAAAGAAATATTAAGCATTTCTTGTTTTGTGTAAACTGTCATGTATTACCAAGAAACCTTGGCAGTTCTTCATCATGATTACTGGAGCAAAATGTAGTGACTCTGTCTTACAAAAATCATCAATTCTCTCTTATTTAGGATAAATTTCTAAATACTCAGCATCGAGTAATAATTTTTTCTACCTTTGATGATTAAGATGTCAGTCTGTATGAATGGTCCACCAAATTCCTGCCACATCCATAAGTTCACTCATCTGTTAGACTATCATGTACACTAAGTGGTTTGGGGTTTTTTGTGAGAATTTTTGAAATCACATCCAGCCAAGATACACCCTCAGCACGATACAAAACTAAGAAATTGTTTCATGTTACTATCTTTTTGCAGTTTCAAAATAGTTTATCTTGTCCCTGGAAGTCCAACAATATTTTTATTTTTATTTGTGCTCATGTTTACGTAATTGCTAGAATTTCATTTGGCACTTCATTAAAACCCCCAGCCCATCCTAATATTCTAAATGAGCAAGAGCTCTTCACATTTTCTTTAATCATAAACACTCATTATAATTTTTCTGTGTGATGGGGTATGTCTGAAAATCAACATAATTCCAATACATCTAATTTACACCAGAGTTCTAAATTCTCCTAATCATGTTTATGCAAATATACAAGCAGCAAAAGAATTAATGTAAAGATTTTAAATGCGTTTCAAACCAAATTTTCTCACTGAAAATCCTCACTGAACTCATCACTCATTTCCTTTCCCAAAGTAAAGGTGCACCTTTTCTGAAAACACACATCTTTTCCCTGCACATTGAGATCTCAAATATTCTGCGTCAAAACACCTTTTTCCAGCATTTATTTTACTGAGTTGATAAGTTTGCTCCTGCTGTAGCAGTTTTCACCATTCAAACTCTCTCTCTTTGAACTCTGTTTTTTTTCTGTTTCTATTTGATGGTGGTGTTTTGTTTTTTTTTTCTTGAAACAGGACACACTGACAAGTCTGATTACTTCTCCGTATGAGATGACTGTTCTAATTTCAACGCTTTTAACCAATGGAAAACCCTCCAGACTCTGCTGGCCTGGATTTTTAAAGGAGAAAGGGAAAAAAATATCTCCATTGTTGAAGAGCCATGGAGGTCAATTGAAGCTCGACCCCTAAAAATTGATGGGCCCTGATGCCGCATCCCTGGAGGTGTTCAAGTCCAGTTTGGATGGAGCTTGGAGAAACTTGTTCTTGTGGAAGGTGCCCAGGACAAAGGGTGAAACAAAATGATCTTTAAGGTCCCTTCCAACCCAAACCATTCTGTGATTGTATGATCATCCACCAATGGTGTTAAGGATGATGGCTGACACGACTGAGAAGATCCTCTCTATTTGCTTCTTTGTGGAGCCATGGAGGTTGGGAGACCTCCCAGAAGACTGGAAGAAGGCTAATGAAACTCAAATCTACAAATTCTCAAAGAAGACTCCAGTCAATTTTAAGCCCATCAGTCTTTCTTCAGTCCCTGGGAAAGTTATGGAATGAATCCTCCTAGGGGCTATCAAAAGTCAGAGGAATCACTGGGAAAAGCCAGCATGGATCCACCACGAACAAATTGTACTTCACAAACCTGACCACCCTCCATGAAAAAGTCCCTTGCTTGGTTGATGTGATCAGTGATCTTTGTCTTGATGCCTAAGCTTTAGCTTTTGATATTTTTATATTTTATATTTTTAGCTTTTTTTATTTTTAGCTTTTTATATTATTCATATATTTGTAGATTGCTAAAGCATGGCTTTAGCTTCTAGCACTTTTCCGATCTTTCTTCCCAACATTTAGGAACACTAAGCTGACCTTATAAACACATTCCAAAAATATTGTTTAGTCTTATTCCAAGAAGAGAACCAAATGCAAGGATGTTCTGTTTTTCAACCAGAATCTGGATCAGATGTAACAAAAGTGGGGTAAAAGAAACCTCTGGACTGCTTCCAGTGGAGCAAGACCCCAGGAATTATTACCTAATACACTACCCTTTTAATTGGACAATATATGACAGATATACTACCTGACTAACCTTATAAAAATTGTAGACTTACTATACCATGTGTGATTTTCTCCATATTGTGCATCTGAAAACTTTCAAGTAGAAGTTTGCTTTTATATTCACTCCAGTGTTGCTGGGAAGATCTATCCTATTTTCCAGGCAGCAGTCTAACTGGATTTCTTCAAGGTTTTCAATATATTTTTTTACAGCCTTCTGCTAAAAAATTCTTATTCATTATTTTTTAGGCAAAGGGTCTGTGGGATGGGTGGGGGGCTGGCTGACAGGTGCCACATGGGGGGCTTGTGGTAAATATATCCTTTCCAAACTGTCTGTCCCAAATGGTGTCCCCCAAGCATCAGGATTGGACCCAATATTGTTTATTATCTTCTTAAGTGATCTGGATGATGAGATAAAGCATACCCTGATGAATTTTGCCAATGATACCAAACTTTGTGGGGAAACAGACACTTTGGAAGGAAGTGCAGGAAGACCTGGGCAAGCTGGAAGTGAGGGAAAAAAAACACTGCGAAGTTCCATAAGGGCAAGTGCAAGGCCTTGCATTTGGGAAAACCTGTGAAGCACAGTCTGGGATCCACCCAGCTGAGGAGCAGTTCTGTGAAAAGGGACCTCTGTGGAAAGGGACCTGGGACTCCTGGGCAGAACCCAGCTCAAGTCAGTGACCAGGGTTCTGCTGCAGCAGGGAAAGTCAACAGGATGCTAGGTGGCATCTACAAGGCCATGTCCACCAGAGGTAAATTCATTACCCCACTTTGCTCAGCGTTTGTTGGGTCACGCCTGGAGCACTGTGTCCAGGTTTGGTCCCTGTTGTACCAAACAGAGGTCGACAGCCTGGAGAGGGTGCAGAGAAGGGCCACAAAGAGGATCCAAGGGCTGGGAAGTCTCCCAAGTGAGGAAAGGGTGAGAGACCTGGGTTTTCCTCAGCCTTGAGGAGAGAAGGCCGAGGGCAGCCCTCACCACGTGTTCCACTGATTAAAGGGTGGAGGTGGAGACTCCCTTTGTACACGGAGCCACACGGAAAAGAGGTGGGGTAAGGCATCCCAGGGACTCCTGGGGAGGCTCTGATTGGACACAAGAGGAAAAATGTTCACCAAAACCATCACTCATTGGAATAATCTGCCCAGGGAAATGGTGGGTTCCCCAACACTGGGCATTTTTAAGATTCAGCTGGACAGGGCTCTTGCCTGGACCATGGTGTTGCCAAGGAAGTTTGACCCAGATAATCCTTGAGGTCCCTTCCAAACCAGGATTTTATTATTCTATGAACTTGCAAATTCAGGAATATTTGTCCTAAACAAATCATAGCTGCGGAACATTCTTTCTGATCTATGTTTAGACACTGCAAGACAAACAAGTCTGTTGCTGCCATGCAAAGAAGAAAACAAATGGAAAACAATTAAAATTTTAGTATAAAGTTAGTCATCATGTATGATGGAAAACTCAGCAATTGAAAAAGCCTTAAAGATAAGAAAATTTATTACCATCTAGAAATGTACATGAGAAAGCCAATATGACTTCTTGATCGTTTAGTTCCAGTAAAATGAACTCACTTTAAGTATACTTCCTGAAAATATTACCTTCCAATAGCAGAAGCTGCAAAACCATTGACATGTTAAAGACACAAGGAATAGGAAAAAGTCTATGGTTTATGAAGATTTATAAATGATATATTATAGTGGCATCCCATAGTGATGTATCAGTCGATCTCTGTCGATGATGAATTGGGTCCTTTAATCAGTGCATTTTTATTTAGGCATATTACAGAAAAGAAGAATTATTTATCAAACAGAAACTGACCATCCAAGCCAATATTTCACATCCTAGTGGGGTGAATATACGGTCTTATCTTTTATAAATTTACAAAATTGCTTATGACAGGAAACGATAAACAAAAATATTAATGAAATAAAATGTAATATTTCCATGTTATCAGATAGCACATTTAGAGTTCAAGAAACCATACACATGGTTTCATCAAACCCATCAAATTTCATTGACACTATTCATCAAATAGTGTCTTTGCCACAGCTTCTCTGCTTTTCTTGGAAGTTTCATAAAAGTGATTGTAATTTAACTCTTCATTTTGTCACATAAGTAGGTTTTAATTGGCATTTCAACTATACAATTTTACAAAGAATTACCCAATAGCAGTTTTGTAAAATTTCGCTTCAAATTTAACAATTGGCTTCACATTTCGTATATGTAGAGTTTATTTTTCTTTATACACTTTCATTCTCACACAGTTTTCTCATACAAATTACCAGATCACAAAAACTTTGGTCTTTAATATATCCACACTCTGTGCTCTCTAAATTAAAGGCACCTCAGGTTGCACAAAACCAGACCATAATTTAACTGCAATTGCCTCTAAGTATCTGAAAAAAACATTGAAACATGATTCTAATAAGCAGCTAGCATGCACCCACAAAAGTGAAAATTCTCTGAATTTTCTGCAATTTTTTTCTGCATTATATATTTTGCATTGTGTGATGAGTATACAAACCCTCAAGCACATACAAATGTCATGGTTTTGCATTTTATTTTCACCTCACATTTTATCAGCACAAAGGAGGTGACTATTTTGTATTTCTTCATGTGAAATCTTGTTTACTCTCTTTAAAGCCTTTCTTGTTCTCTGTATAATGTACAGATCACCATTTTCTGGGCCTTGAGACAGATCTTGCCTGGATTTGCATCTTTATTAACAAGCGGAATGATCAGGCTTTTCATTTTTAGCATGAAACAGTCAAGCAAGGATGAGTCATAAGTTGCTTATCTGTTATATTAAACCATACTAAGTACAGAAAATTAGGGCTATTTAAAGGTCAAGAGGGTTGAAAGTGTTTTGGGGCTTCATAAAATATGATGTAGAAGAACTAAGAATGAAAAAGGTGATTTATGATGCACTAATGTTATGAACTGAGTAGTACATTATGTAATTGACAACTCTGCTTGTACAAAGGTTTCCTTATTAAGAGCTATTTGTTTTGAAGTTGCTTTACAGCTTTAAAGGGCTGCAAAACTTTACAATTTCATTCTTGCAAAAGGGACTGAGGCATTTTTAAAGTTCTGGATCTAATTAAATCCACGTTAGGAAACTTTGCTGAGGCAGCCAGAACAATTTCAAGGTATGTAACAGTTGAAACACTGCTGTTGGAAACTGTCTGGAGTCATCTCTAACGCTGGGAACCAGAATTGTGCTCACGTAGATCACAAAGCCTAACAGAGCAAAATATTTTCGTATAATCACAGAATGGTTTGTTTTGGAAGGGACCTTAAAGACCATCTTGTCCCACCTGCTGTCATGGTCAGGGACACCTTCCACTGTCCCAGGCTGCTCCAAGCCCCAGTGTCCAGCCTGGTCTTGGACACTGCCAGGGATCCAGGGGCAGCCACAGCTGCTCTGGGCACCCTGTGCCAGGGCCTCCCCACCCTCCCAGGGAACAATTCCTTCCCAGTATCCCATCCATCCCTGCCCTCTGGCAGTGGGAAGCCATTCCCCATTGTCAATAGCCTCTCTCCATATTTCCTTCAGCTCCTTCAGGCACTGGGAAGCCACAGTGAGGTCACCCCAAAGCGTCTTCTCTGCAGGCTGAACAATCCCAATTCTCTCTCAGTTTTTCTTCACAATAGAGCGGTCCATCTCATTTTGTGACTAAAAATACCTCTTGATATCCTGAAACCAGACCAAGTGATGTGGAAGGCTAAGGATGAGAGACATGGAGCAGTTCCAGCTTCCCATGAGCAATGACACATCTTGCATTTGGCTGCCATCCTGGAGATATCACCTGCAGATGGTACCTGCAGATGTGCTGCAGCCTGCACTGCCCCCAGACAGCCACCATCACTTTGCAGTCTGGGCAGCCCCCCACATCACCAATCCCTGTATTTTTGTTCATTTCACACCATTTAATTGCTCCTAGATTTTTTTTCCCCAAGCCCTGACACGTGACAGGCATGTCACTGTGAAATCTGTGACAGAACTCTCTCGTTTCTGTTTTAATTTTCCCTTTGTTTCCCTTTATTTTAAAAAGCAGTTCACAACCGCCCTCTGTCTAGGTGGATAACTTCCCCTTACTTTGCTGGCAAGTTCTCCCACTTTTCTTTTAACTGTGGGTTTGACATGGGGACATCAAACATCACCTTCTATCTTGTTCATTGCTTCCCCGGATTGCCAAGCCCACACAGATGAATGGCAGTTTTCCTAGGAATGACACCCAGCACTTAATTATGTGGGCTTGTCCCTTGGACACATCCAGGCAATCCAGAGAAAAAACCCTGTAATCTCCTCTTCCTGTCCTCTGCTTTACCAAGTGTAGCAGTTACTGCACAGAAATGGTGAGTATAACCATTTAATATGGAAGAAAATAAAACATTTTCTATCCTTGCCATTTTTCCATGAGTCTTGATCCATTTTCACTTTAAAGGATAACATTCTACCCACTTCTAGCCCCTAAATTCAGCTCTGAACACTCTCTCCACATAAATGCCCTCTTGATTACATCAGCACACATCTTCAGCACTGGACTGGTAATGTTTCTCATCTCTAAAACTTGTTGAGAAACAAGAGAGAAGCTATTGTTCAATAGTTAAGTTTTTATAAACCTTAAGGTGTCCCAAAAGTGCAACTAAAAGCAAAACGAGATATCCAAATAGCAACCTCTTTTGGCTAGATAGCTTATGGAAATTTAGGCCTATTTCAACATACCTTTAGATCTGTACCACCAAGACATATATATTCATGAAATGCACATCATGAATCAAAAAACCAACATAAATCACTGAAATGGTTGATATCTACATTAGACAAAATTAAAATTAAGGATATGTTCCCCGCTCTATTATTTTGTGACATTTAACAGAACTTCTCATGCTTACCTTAATTTTATCCTTTTTTGTGGGTTATATATTCATAGACTAAACTTGCTTTACTGAGGGATTATTATTTCAAGACTTTTTTACATATTTTTTGCATTTTTTTTACAATTCTTTCCCTCTGCTACATAGCTATCACAAAAAAAAGAGATCTTATCTCTGTAACATTAACCTGAATAGAAATCAAAGTCATGTTTTTATTTTGCACACTTTTTTAAAGGGTTTTAGTGATTTTATCAACTTGCCTCCAGAAGTTAACTAGCTTGCTTTGTTGTTATTTGAAGAAAGAATGTGTTAGAGGCTATTCCTTTGTTTTCGTTAAAATAATCATAAGATGTCCAAGGGGATATTTTTAGTTTTAAACTACTATGTGTATAGGTCAAGTCTAAACTTGTTTACTTCTGCAGAAACACAAGGATTCAAGGAGAAGCAACTGATATTTCCCAGCAATTACTTTGTCCAATGTGTAAAGCTATTCACATGGAAAAATTGTCACACACTGCCATTTTCCAGACATGTTCTACTTTCTATGTTAATTGCTTAAAACCATTACTTTTTAGAATATTTCCTATTCCTGCTTTTTTGGGGTTTTTTGTCCTTTCAGGAACTTATCAGAACATATTTTCTCCCATTTAATAACATTCAGATACACTTTCCAAGGCTCTCATAGTAAATAAAGACATGAGTTTATTCACCCTTCCTTCCTTCCTTCCTTNTTTCTGTGTGATATATTTTTACTGTTATAGAAAAGAACCAAGCTGGCCTCGTCCCTCCTTTCTGTTCCAATTAAATTTTTTAAAAATAATTCTGCCTCATATAGGCAGTGGCCATTCAGTGTCCTTTAATTCACCCCAAGGGATTTACTAACAGGACACCCTAACTCAGAGGTGGCTTTCAAAAACATATTTCCAAATTAAGAAGCAACTGCTTCTTATCATGTAAAGGAAAAATTGAATTTGAAGAAAAGTTAGGGCCATTTTAGGGCTAAAAGCAAGCACTTTAATTTCGAAGAACAAACGCTTTCAGCAATGCCTTGTTGAGACAGAGCTTCCCTTTGGGTAGTGGTGTCTCCATGCCAGGCTGTCTGTGGGTGATGTTTTGGCTTGTTTCTATCTGTATAGGACTCTAAAGCCCTGCAGGCTGGAAATTAATACCTACAGAACAAAAATTTCCAGATGAAATGATATCACACTGGTTTTTTTTTCACATTTCCTGTGATTTCTTCATTTTCTGGTGGATTTGCTGTCACAGAGAAATCTCATTTTTCTGAAGTTTGATCTTTTAATCCCTCAATAAGGGCAGATTTTCCCTTCAGACACTTAGCCTCTGGTTATAGCATCAAAACCAAATGAAAACAAATTCTAACACCTGAGTAGTGTAAATTATGTCTTCTCAGGATGATCTTGGAGCTCTCTAAACAGAGAGTTAGTAGAGAAAATGGAAATTCAAGATTTAGTATTGCTTTTCTTATCAGCACGTTTTACCTGTTGGTTATCCCTTGATGAGACAAAAAAAAGACATCTACTGGTATTCATTCTCTGGACTCTGAAATCATTAGTGCAAGTTTAATTGCAGGACTTGTGATGTCATTTGTGGTATGGGTTCGTGTCATTTGGATAGCAATGCCAATGAGTGGAGTGGTATGATGGATTTATATGGACTGAGACCTCCACAGTTTCCTTCCAAACAATATTTTGACAATTCTATAATCTTTCTACTGTTCTTTGCTGTGTCCTATCTTCATAACAGCCACCTATTTTGTTTTACCAGTGCTCATTTGTGCAAAAAACTCAATATTCTTTAACTTTACGAAAAATATTTAATTCTCTTCCTTTAACCACAGGATGTCTTGCAAACATTAATCACCTGTGAATAACTATGCTTTTTGATCATGTTTTTTTAAAGTGAGTGACAATGTCATGCATGAAAAAAAATGCTAACTACACCTCGTCTGTAATTACATGTCTTGAGGAAAACATTATGGGAGATATAATAATATATTTATGGAACCCATAAATTTTAAAGTCTGAAACCACAAACCAACACAAAATTAAAATCAGAAGCATAGATTTTTTTATTAAACTGAAAAATTTGAATATTTTAATTTATTTTTTTTCCCAAAAGCGTGCTGTGGCAACAGAAATACTTCACTTAGTTTGAAGATTATCTCAACTCTAAAGGGTACAAAACTTAAAAATCTATCAAAGGTACATACTGGAAGTTACCACAAAAAGAGAGAAAAATTTAGTATGTATTAACAAAAGCAATAAGGTAGGGCAGATGCATCATTTCTATTACTTGAGAAGTAAACAGAACCGATTGAGCAACAGCCATGCTATGAAGAACAGCTTGCTACATTCTAATTAACCTTTTAATAACACGGGCATTTAATTTATTGAACTTTTACAGAAATCAACAGTAGCTTTAAAATGCACTTCAAAGGGAAAAATAGTGGCCCGACAGCTGTATACACATCCTCCTGCTTGGCTGGCATTGTGGAAAATGCCAGCTTCAAAGGATTAAGGCTTTATTTGAGGATCCTAATTTAAGGTGTTACTGTGGGATACAATGGTATCAGTGGTCATGCCTTCGAATAAAGCAGAAAGGTGTCACTAACCTTTATTGACAGCCTCATGAAATGTGAGATTAAGGCAAAAGTTGTGATTCTGCCAGAGACCTTTATCCCCTCAGCTCCCACGTCCTTCTGAGGGACAGCACTTTTCTGGCACAGAAAAACAGTTTTTTGGGTCACTCTGAACCATGGCAGCTTAAGAGCACGTTAACATGCTTGGCAAAAAACTCCTCCAGGCTCCAATCGATATTTGTGGAGTAGGTGCTTCTTGGTAACATTAACAATGTTGTTTTTTTTTTTTTTTTTATTTGAGTACTATCCAAAAGAGAAGACAAGGAGCAGCTTTCAGATCTAATGACAACAGCCTGAGGCAAAATGTGAGCACCTGAGTCCAAAACATGAAATGGCTGAAGTTACCATCAGCGTTCAAAAGATCCAGGCTGTTGTTATGAACAAGCTGGCAAAGAGTTCATCAGGAAGTTATTGTACCAGAAATACACTTTGCTCTTCAATAAAGAGAATATTTGGACTCTTCAAGTCTGTGGTTCATGCCTTTCTTCTGCCTAAGAAGTTTGAAATCCTCTGTCTGTCATTATTAATTGATAATAATAATAATGGAGTTATAGGTATAAATGATTCAGTTGTCTCCCCATCTTGACTAAACTGCACTTTTACTTCTTCATTCTGTAAGTCAAAACAGAGAAAAAACCAGAAAAATTATTACTTTTTTGGACTCACTGGTAAATACCCTAATTTATTGTCAAAGGTTAAAATTTAAAAGAGTGACAAAAGGTTAAAATAAAGGTGAAACGTCTCAGAAAACTGAGACACTGAATCCTGTGGAAATCATAGACAACATGAGCACAGAAGAGAATAAGTTAAAGCAAGTCACTGTAACCCGTGATACCATTGCATCTGGAATCCCTCATTACGAACTAGAACTCCCACGCACTAAACATTTAGAAGAATTAACATGCAACTATTGGGCCAAATACTCTGCTCATATGAAATTCTGTGCTCCATTGAATCTGATGTTATGTTGATTTATACCAGCTGAAAACTACTTTTCGTGTAGTAGGACTCTTTTCAGGTAATTGAGTCATCTGATTGTTTCTTATTCCTTCTTTTAGAAAACTTTTCCGTTAAGAATCTGAAAGATTTAAAGCCACTGAATCTGCTCAGTTAGAAATTAAATTATAAATGCGGCACATAACGGTTAACAATAAAGCACATAATGGTAACAAAAGCTTAATGTATTGCAGTCCTAAGGGGCACCAGGAGCTGTTTTATTCTATACTACTCCTTGCTCAGATTGAGTGGTGCATTTCAGTACATATTATCTTTTCATTACACTCATTAAAATGAATGAAAAGAAGCTGAGATACATTTTGCATCCACGTTATATGAGAAATGCCACCAAACATAATTTATAAGTTCTATATGGGAGTTTTCCTTAATTTTGAAAGTTAAAGTTTCAAAAGACCTTTGAAGAACTGGAGCTTGACAAAAATACCATCTAAGTAGTTTTCTGTTATTCTCTAAAATATAGGACAGAGAAGTAGCCAGGAATTGCTCTAGGGGGAATGTAGTGGAGCTGTAAAGCTCTCTGGGTTCAAAGGTAATAAAATAATCCCATAACATCTTTACTCTTCTGAAATGCTGGCTCCCTCTCTATGTCACCAGTTATTTTTCTCTATAGTCCCCAGCATTTAAGCTGTGTCTTCAGCTGAAAGACACTTTATGTTCTACACTTCCATTCATCCCCAGGGAAAATTTCAAATAGGCTCAACCAAATGAGTCTGTGGAAGACACCATTCAAAACGCTGAGCAGATGAAGGGGCAAGCAGGGACTTTTAAATTTTTTTTTGCTGAAACACTAAAGTACAGAAGGATAAAGCAAATCCAGAAGGCAGGAACATGCACATTTATCCTTCTGGCAGAGCAAACTTGGCATCATCCTGACGAGGGACTCTCAGAGAAGGTTTCCCTTAAAGCACAGAGACACAGAGCTATATCTGATTCACAGTTTCATGTCATGCTGAGCACGTCCTGAAACATGCTTAGAAAAAAATGCCCAGCGGCTCTCAAAGTATTCCCTAGATTGATCAGACTCTTCTTCTGGAAAAGAGGTTCACGCCACACTGTGTAGCAGTGACATACTTTTTCGGCCTTCCTTTTGGACCATAAGACATAAAATAGGTGTTGCAATTTATCACATTTTCCAATCTGTTTTGTGCCTTGTACTTTGTGCAGGGGTAAAAAAAAATCTAAATATTAAAACAAATAGCATTTCTTGTGGTTATTTGTGATGTAGTCACAAAACATTTATTGATCTCCATATACCAGAGCAAATTAATCACTCTGTCAGCTCTCTTTCATAAGTGAATTGACTTTAAATGAAACTAGTGATTCTTAGATTGTATAATAGCTTTTTACAGCTGGGGTAGTCTTAATCCAATGCTACCTATTGGTTCATATAAATGTTCCATTTATTCAACGCTCCAAGAACTTGAATCTAGCTTATCTGCTGTCACAGACATTGAGAAAGGCAAGCTCGTGATCAGATACGTTCTTGCAATCCTGAATTGCTCAGGCAGTGCTAAACAGAGTCACTGCTTCTTTCAGCGTAGTTTCTGCTTTTTTCTGTGCAATATAACTTGGGTATTTTTCTTTCAACCTGTACTTCTGAGACAACAGACGTGGGGCATCCATGCAGGTAACAAAACTGAATCACTTACCGTAACCTATCTGGGGACCCCTTTCAGAATGGAAAATTTCTTGTGACACAAATATGTTTCCAATTATTCCTGTGGGAAAAAAAAGGTAGTTCTACTTTACGTGATTTCTTTTTCATTAAGTGTTTATGAAAACTTCAGTTAAGTGGGATAATTCTACCCTGTGTGGGCAGATGTACATACAGAGGGGGAAAAAAAGAAAATTACTAGGGCTTCGTACCTGAAATCTCTAGTATAACATTGTCTCTATCCACAGAGTAATGGAGTATTAAATTAGTATTGACTTTCATACATATTATTGATTGTGCTTGCCTATTAACAAGTCTGATTTAAGTGCCTGATAAAGTCTTTGTAAAAATTTAATCTACTTTTGATTTCACTTTTACACCAGGTATGTCACTCATTATATTGATCATTTTTTATGCATTTACATCCTTTGCTTAAGATTATTTTTATATATGATTATATACATTTTATATATGATTATCATAACTTTATCTTTTTAATTAAGTCATTAAACATACTCTAAACTGATAAGGCTTCCTTGATAAGGCATTTTTTGTCCCTACTGTATGACAAAAAGAGCAAGGGAATTCAGGATTTTTACAGGTTTTTTGGGTAGAGTAAAATTTTTGAATTTGTATAGTTTGAACTAGTTTACTTAATGCAAATGCAATCGCTTGCTACTGAAAAACTAGCCTTCATTTTCAGTTCCTTTCTTTTTCTTTTTTCTTTTTCCTCCTTTAAGAACTAAATATCATAAATTTATCATCTCAATCCTGGTCTATCTTCTACTTTCAAAGTGAAATTCCTGAATCTTTTTCTGAGACATATTACCCTACAACTATACCTACTTTACATAACTGTTCTGGAGACAATTGCCACACCACCCCAATTCTGGATGATGTTAGTGGATGATATTGTACTGAAAAAGAGGTATTGTGCAGCAAGAATGGACTTTCTGTCCATTACTGGCAGGGTATCAGGACATTATTAAGCAATATGTCTTTTTTGAGAGGAATTGGAAGTTATCATTAGCCACCAATAAACTCTTTCCATTTTTTTTCCCTCAAGCACTGAGAAAAGCACAGGGCACAACTGAGCAAGGCCAGACAATGTGCACATGCATGGAATCCTTGTAATTAATAAAAAAAATTATGTAGTGTGTAGGATGCTAATGTTTATAAGGCTATAATAATGATTATTGCCTTCAATATTTGGAAAGTAGACTGGTTTTTTTTTTTATATTCTTCCCTGCTAGTTTCTTTGACCCTCTGCCAGCTTGTTAGAGGAGGCTGCCAAGACTTATTTGTGTATGTTAAAGCTATGCTGGGATGTTACCTCAATATCAGCACTGCCAGCAAGACAGCCTCAGTTAATTAACTAATGTGTGTTGCCCTTGAAGCCTCCAAATCAAAATAGAAAGAGTAGCAGCATTGTGCCCTATCATCTGAGAAAATAGGAAAGAGAACGCCGAGACACACGTTATTTAACATCGGATCTTGCAGAAGTTGGCAGCTCTACTAAGACAGGCATAAAAAAAAATGAAAAAAAAAAAAATGTGCAGGCTTGTAGATTAAAAAGAAACCACCGTAGAAGTACATGCTGACTGTTCTCAGCAAAAGCTGCCTAGGGTTTGGATGGATCTAGCCATCACAGGGTACAAACCCGTCATGTTCAGAAGAATGGAACGGCGGGGACGCGGAGGGCTGCGAGCTGCAGCGTGACTGAAGATCTCCTGCCCACACGCGTATCTGACAAGGCACCAGCCAAACCCTGCCTGGGAGCCATATGGCTCTCTGTTCTCTCTCCAAGGCTAGCACCTGTCTGCTGGCATCTCAGTGAGTCTGTTCCTTCTTCACACCACCTCGCATCGACATACACCTGTGTGGATAAACACGCTGTTCCATCATATGGACACAAACTCAGCCTAATCCTGTGCCTGGGAATCCGGATTTGGCACTTCTAGATAGTTATATATCCTTAATCTGCACCCACAGCAATTAGCCCTCATGATCGCTAATAGATCTATCCCCAAGAGCTTCAGAATGTATTTTTAAAGTGAAAAATTAAAGTACGGCCTCGAACCGTAGCTGAAAAAGAAGGAATAGAACATAAAACTGTAAGCAGAAAGAAACCCCATCAAGTTATGGGTTCTTTTGACATCCAAAAATATTTTTGAAGACAACTTGCCCGATGAAAACACCATATATGTGTTTTTGTTGTTCAATAAATTACATAATAATTCAAAAATGACAAATTACGGAGAAGTAGATCATGATAAGACCATTAGCCTGGCTTTGGGATGGCCAGAACTCTGCTTTGACAGAAGCTTTAAACAGGTTTTAAGGCACAAAATATTTAAATTATTTAGGAACATGTCAAAATCTGTAATTTAAGCTAATTTTTTGATTCCTGATTGGAATTAGGCATTTTTAAAAATCTTATTAGGTACTTGACTGTAACACAGATATCTTAACACATCTTATATTCAGCATTTATCCCTGTTCAGAAGGAGTAGCTCACACAGATGTCAGTGGTGTCTGGACACAGATTTTTTTGATCAGCCTGTCTGAGCTGCTGTTCTCTATCATAGTATAAAATTAAAAGGAGTTTGTTGTTTTGCTAAGGAGTAGTGAGGATGAGATTCTCGCAAAAATCCACGGTAACTACACACCCAGGAGAAGGACAGACCTTAAACCAAACCTCCTACAGAAGTTACTTGAATCTACATTTTCAAATAAATAAATATATTTTGAAATATATATCCTTTTTTTTTTCCAAATTTAAGTATTTCCAATAGAAAAGAGAAAAAATTACTCAGCATATTGAGGGGAAGGACTTAAGTCAACATTTGATTGCACAGCCCAGGTACACGTGCACCAGGGATAGACCCAACCATATTGGTCTACAATCCAGCAACCTCAGAGATCCTATTCCTATCTCCTATTTCACTCAACAGTTCAGTGAAAACACTGTTAAATACATATGAATAACAAGAACACTGGTTCTGAAAGTGATTATCTTATCCTTGTCAGCAAGAGGGTTTATTTGCTCAGGAGCTCTAAAGACATGCTGCCTTTTATAAATTATTAATTGAAGTAAAATAAGGAAAAAATTCTCAAACATTCATCTTCCTCAGTTTCATTGTAAAAGTGTTTAGCTAGGCACACCAAAAAAAAAAAATCAATGAAAATGTATTTTACATGCTTATCCTTGTAGAAATGGTATGAATCTAAAATTAGATTTAAAAGGGGAAACAAAAACTACAAATACATTTGAATGGAATAATTTTGAGGGACAGGCAGTATTTATTTTCCCTGCCATGCCAAGCAGTTGGAATATGTATTTAGACTCATATTTTTTGTTTTGAAGAACAATATGAAAAAATAGTACACAGTATAGCTATATGGTAGCAAAAGAAATAGACGTTAAGGAAATAATATATTTTACGCAGAGAAAATGGGGGAAATACATTTTATTCTCCTCTGTAGAAATGAAATGAACAGGAGGTGTAGTGGGGTTGCCAGTTATTCAAACCTCAAACAAAACAAATCAATTCTTTAAGGTCTTTTATGGTATTGAAACTTTAAAGACAAACAGCAGATTTAATCATTCATCCAAAGGTTGAGTTTGGTTTTAGACACAAAATATTTTTCAGCAATTATACAGGAAGATAAAAGATATGAAGTTTTTGCTAATCAATCTGTAACCATGCAAAAAAGGTCCTTCCTCTGCATGGCAGAGCCCTGTTAGAATATTTTGTTCCTAAACCCATAACTTCTATCCTTGGTACATTCCAAAATTTCACCTCTCATTTGTATTTCCGTGAGAATTTCAGGAATGTGTAGAGTTATTAATACTTAGTGTTTTGGTTATGTTTTGGAAGTTTTATTTCTGTGCAGTTGGGAAGAAACTGAAAAAACATACAAAAACATAAAAAGGGTTTACCCATAAAAACTCTACATCTGTTATATCATCGTTTTGAAAGGGTCTTTTTAGGACCTGGTGTTATAAAATCTTCATAATTTTTTTTTTTTTTAAATAAACAAACTAACAGAAAAAACCCCCAAGCCCAGACATTATGAGACTTGAAACACAAAGTTGTAACAATAAAAATCTTGCTCTGTATTTTTAATTAGGTTCCTACATTGTCAGTCTGCAATGTCTACTTTTGTAAAGTCTTAGAAAATAGTTTATAATGTGGACAAATATATTGAATATTTTGAAAAATGAGAGAGAGTTTTGAAAAAATTGGGAGCTTTTCATGTGAAAAATGCTAACACTCTCTTTAGTCTTGTTATTATAAAAGGTAAAAGAACATGTCAGAAGGCACTCTGAACTAATTTCACCAGTATTTCAATTAGATTTTCATAATTAACCAAAGCCTTGGCTGTAATATAAGAAACTCTTTGGAAATTAAACCCATCATTTGAGGTCAAAAAATGTAGTAAAATAGGAATTTCAAGAAGGTGTATTTTAAGGCTTACATTAAATTCTTCACATAGACTAGAAGAAAAAAAATAAAATTGCAACTTGTATGCAGTAAAAAGAAATAGATAATTTAAGCAAAGTTAAAAAATGGATAAGCAGTTGGCTTCAGGTTAGGAAAAGAAAAGAAGATGACATTAAGTCTGGAGGAAAGTTAGCAAGAATAATGAAATTAAAAATACATATTTATAAAAATGAAGGTATCAAATCACCACAAAATTGAAAACTTTTGTAACCTAACGTGAGAAAAGGTAATGGAGATCAAATTGTTTAAGAACAACAAATTTTCTCCCTCTCTCCTGCAGGAAGGTGACTGACCTGATTTTCTAGACAAAAGGAGCTGGATTTAATCACTTTGTGGTTGGAGCAATGGATGTGGGACCACAGGAAACACCATTAATGAAGTTAGCAGCAGATAAATGCAGGAATCATTACACAGTGAGTAACTAGAGGTAGAGACAAAGGAGGACCATGAATATGTAAAGAGAGAGCAAAATTAGCAAAGCCATTGTTAACAGCAGCCTCACGAAGTGATGAGCTTTGGTTATACCAGTGACCTGTATCACATCAAAACATGATGTTGCCAAAAAGAAATAGAGGTGTTTCTAAGGCCATGTTAATACCACTGAAGTAAATCCGTAAAGATTTGTCTGAAAATAACTCTGGACACCAGTGTTCAAGGAAGAAGCTGAAAGCAGAAGATTTTTTTATAAGATAATTTTAGAGTCTTTAGGGGGAAAAACACAGCCTTGAGCAGGGATCAGTCCCAAGAGACACTCTGACTGCAGCCTATAAATACATTGGAGGTCAACTCTAGACCAGAAAAAGAGCTTTTGAAGCCAAAATTTGCTGATATGGGTGTATAATAACAATGAATGTATTTAGGCTGGAAGTACAACCCAAATTTCTGAAAGTATTTCTAACACTAGGATAGGGAAATGTGTGTGTCAGAAACACTGATCTTTTCTAATTTATCAAAATAAGCAGGTGTGACAATCCCTACCGAACAGAGCAATAAACTCTGTGCTCTCAAATTACAGAAAAGGTGAGTTTTTTTCTGAAACAGCAAATTCATATGAATCACTGGCTGAGCATAAAGATATAATCTAAGAATTGGGTTTATTGGTTAAAGATTCTTGCCACATTTTTTCCGCAATGTGGCCTTTGCATCAGAGATGAATTACGAATGTTCAGCTTAGACAAAAAGCAAAACAAGCCTGAGATTTCTATAAAAATCACATGGCCATGAATTTTGCTAGTTCTATTTTCATTAAGAACTGCCAAAGACAATTAACATGTAAAGAGTGAGCACCTGTGGGGTCACCAACACCCATATTGCTTCTCCTGCTCTTTAAAATCATAGATGCTTTATGAAATATTTCCTGATGCTGTAGAATTTATTGTAACAGCCAACTGGATCTGCATTAAGCATGAAATTTCCCTTATGTGTCTTCAGCATTCTTAAAATCACAGGACTTCCAGAATATTATCACATTGCAAGTCACAGTTAAAATGCATTTATGCAAGACATAGAACATAAGGACACCTCAGAAAAGAGCCACTATTTTGGCATCAAAAGCTGCTAATTAATTGATAACTTATCTTGCAGCCATACCATATTCAATTTGAGTTAAAGAAAACCCAAAATTATTCGTAGGATTGATAATTGTCAAAGTTAATTAACTATCTGCAACACAAGAGCCTTTAATAGGAAGTGTCTGCTTCTCACAAGATCCTTCAAAAACTGTACAACAGTGTTTCATTTTTTAAATTATTCCATCCTCTTGAGAAATCACCACTTATCTGGTTGAAGATATCTTCAATGTCAGAGGTTTTTCAGGTTAAAGCATTAGCAACAGCATGTATTTAAAAGATATTAATAAAATCTCTTGCAAGTCTGCCATGATTTTTAGAAAGTAAGTTTCACCTTCTTGAAGAGCACCTCTACATTGAGCTTTATAATAGCAAATCATTTATTATGGCTATCCATGTTAAGGATTATTATTATTATTATTATTGCTGTTTTCGTTAAAGGTGTTTAAAACAGACAGGTAAATTATTACCTATTCAAGCTATGTCTACTTAAATATTGTAAAATGTCAACAGAAAGTTATGAACAAAGCCATAATTTCAGAGGAAAATATTGTGTATGATTCTAAAATTAAATTTTCTTTTCAAAGCAATGGTGAGAATCCAAGCTCAAAATTTACTGAAATGGACATTTTTCACCTTCTCTGCAAAAGGAAAGATTTTTACACTCCGGACTCCTGATCCATGGCTGCCTTAAACCATTGCCTTGGTTTAGAAGAGGCCCAAGGAAACATATTTCTTAATACTCCTGGCTTGTCAATAAGACTGGGATTAAAAAGACTTTGTTTATATAAAAGTGAAGGAAAAAAACCCAAACTGTAAAATTGGAGAACACACAGTTTTTAAAATTCTTGTTTTTCTTACAGAAAGCCTAGTGAATCATTCTCTGGCACATTAATAGTTGAAGAATGTTTCTAGAGCTCCTTTTGAATGTGAACAAACAACAAAATTATTTTTAACGTCACAGAAACAAATGGTGATTTTTCCTGAGTGCAGATATGAAAGGATCAGGAAAAATGTGCTGGAAAGTGTTGCTATTACTGCTGTCGTTTTTATAAGGCAAGATGGAAAAAACACTTAACTCTCAGAAATATATCACCTAAGATGGCCAACAGAATTAAGGTCAAATTGGTAAATCAGCCTCCACCATTCACTACATCCTTCCAGAAATTTCTGATAGAAGACAGAATATGTTTGGCTTCTGCCTAGAATTGCTAGTTAATATTATTTCCAAAGCTGAATTTACATTAGTGGAGGCTGGATAGAGTTATACTTTTTTTTCCTCAGGGGAGGTCTGAGTGTTTGTGCTGACTTGGATCTTTTGAAAATTTTGTATTGCTACCTGAATTAGGTACCTAAGAACCTTAAAACTGTCCATTTTGAAATCTTTTATTACTGTTCTGATCAAACTGGAAAGGTTTCTTCAGCTGTCAGAGCCTCCAATCTAATATTGCAAAGGATTCAAGAAAAGTATCCCAGATGTTTTTAAAAGGAAAAAAACAAAAGATGTCTTTATCTCCATGATGGCAAACACCAAACAGTGCAGAGGAAGGTACAGAATATTGCAGCAACACCCACAGTCACACCTAATTGGGAATAAAACTTCAACTTAATCTCTCCCTGGCAATCAGTTTATGCTCTGGAGCAGGATAAGTGATGGCATTTCCTCACCTGTATGTTTGCTGATGTCCAGGGATGATTATTGCTTTTCTAAAAGACAAATATAAACCAGATGTAGCTGCTGCTCTCAGGTAGCACACCTGGGAGTCTAAAACTCTGAACAGGGATTTTTCTCTTGTGTTAGGAAGGTCATAAATAGTAAATTATTTGATGCCATAAGTACTGAAGACAAAGAGAACAAGCAGTTCACAAATAAAGAATAAACCTCCTAGAAGTGCACAGCCAGGGCATTTTCTGCCCTGCACCACCTGCTCTGCTCCATAGTCCTCTTTCCTCTAGGTACTGGTCTTGCCATAGAGGAAATGCCCAGCATGAGCAGCCAGAAGATCCAACTTGCAGTATCAAACTTGTGTGACCTGAGTCAAATCTTTCAGGAAAAGCTGCTTTCCTTTTTCGAAAATGTTCCACAGATATGTTCTGTATGTTATAGCTGAAACATAATCAAATACTCTGAAGGTGGATGAGGAGGGGGGAGGAAAAACAGCTTTACTATTAGTTACAGCAGCAACAACAAGAACAACAAGGAAAAATAAAATCTCTGAGGAGAACAGCAGCATTACTTATCTTAGCACACTGTTGTTCGGCTTTTTCCAAATGTTTAGAGCTTTTAGTTCTCTCCAACATTGTCAAAACCACTTACAGGCATCCTATCTTCAACTCACAGCACTTGTCACATCCCCGGCCCAACTATGAAATTTTAAACACATTAGGCTTCTGTCTGTTCTGGTGTAAGGAAAAGTTTTCCAGCTCCATTTGTCACATTTAATAACCATAACATAGAAAATGGAGGAAATACGGAGTCTCATCCGAAGACATCATCCTGATGTGGTTAATCAGGAAAGAAGTGAGTCAGCATTATAAGAAATATTGACTGTTCTACATACCTGGGCAATTAGAGATGATGTAAAGAGTGACTGGAAATCTGTACACACACAGGAGGGAGAGAGGAATGATCAAGAGAGTTTTTTTCTATAATCTTTACAATAATATTTCATCCTGAGATTTTACCTGTAATTTATTGAAATCAAAATAATTGCTTTACTGATGCTCAAGGGTTTTGGATTTGGTCAAGAGGGTTGCTGAGGTGGAGAAGAGCAAGTGAGCAGTATTGTCTCTGTGTGTACTTGTGTATCTCTGCATGTATGTATGTGTCTGTGGAATTTGTATGGAATTAAAATGGATTCAGAAAAAAAATCTTGAGGATGAGCTTCCAAAGGACAAAACTCCCTTATTTTTTTCCTTCTTTTTCAGAGATCATAAAAACCTATTTGATTACCTTCTAGGATTAAGCTCTGTCTTTTCCTATAGAAATACCTCAAAGTCTGTCAAGGTGCGTATCCTCTTAACAGAGGATTGACTCTGGGGTTAGCTCAAAACCTTGATGAAAAATAATTGCGATATTATTTTTTTAAAAAATCACACCCAACGTTTCTTTATATTAGAAGAATATTCTGCATCCTCTAATCCCTTATTTCGGATAGACCATAGAATCACAGAAACTTTGGGTTGAGAAGGCATTTCAAAACCCTCTAGTCCAAACATTCCTGTCATGGGCAGGGATAACTTTTTCTACGTCAAGTTGCTCAAAGACCCATCCAACCCAACTTTAAAAACTCTAATGATGTGACAGCCAAAACTTCTCACTTCAGTGTCTCACCACATCCACCATAAAACTTTTCCTGTATTTGTCCAATCTAAATCTACCCTCCTTCAGTTTAAAACTATTGCCCTTTTCTCTGTCACTCCAGGCCATGGTAAAAAGTCTCTCTCTATATTTATACATTGAAGGACCGCTAAAATGTTTCCCCAGAACCTTCTTTTCTCCAAGCTGAAAAACCCCAACCCACTCAGGCTTTTTTCATGGCAGAGGTGCTCCATCCTCTGACAGCTCTCATGGTTTGGTATCATCACCAAACTTTTAAAAAATTTTAAATCTTTTGTATTGAGAAGAAATATAATTAGAGGGAATGACACAGGGGTAAATCTGGTGACTGCAGCAAACACTGCTTACTGCTGGATGATTACTAACTTCAGAATACATAAATGGGAATAAATAGTTCCAAAAGTGTCATCATTCTTTTATTCTTATTCATCCCTTTTAAATTAAAATATTTTTAATTAACGAGATATTAATTTTCAGACCACATAATGTTTTTACAGTATTTAGGCTTTCATCTTCTTTTTGCCACCCAGTTTTCAGAAACACAAATAAATTTTTTTTTTCAGAAATACTTGGTTTCTTTTCATTCCATAAACACCTCCCCAACATCTCCGTATGTGTATTCGTTAGTGAAAAATATTTCACTAATGAATAAACAATAAATGTAATGACAGAAATGGAAAGACAGGACCAAAAGCAGTTGCTGAGTATTCCTGAGCATTCATGCAATTTAGATTACAGAACACTAATTTGGAACATAAAGATTACACACAGAAGGTTAAAACAGACGTAATTTCATGAAGGTCACTGAAATCTGTGTTTAAACTGCTTGTGGTGACTAATGGTGATGAACTACGTCTAAAAGAGTTACAAATACCTATTAAGTTTTTGCTTTTATGTCCAAAAATAATGCCCAAAAAGCAATATCTAGAACACCTTATGAACTGCAGAAACATACTAGCAGGGGGACACAAAAACTCTGCACAGTGAATAGTAATGTGACCATTGAATCTAAGTGTCTAATGTGGGGGAAAAAATACAGAAAAAGATTATTAATCCTCAACACTTGCTTTCTGCTTTAGTACCTTTCACCTCAAATTTAATCTCTTTTATGCTTCCAATTTAGTGCTTTGAGAGCTTTATGTGATATGAAGGCAGAATGGAATCAATAATTCTGAAATAATAGGATGAGAGGCAGACTGTCTGGCTCTGGGTCCACAAGTCATTGTATTTGGGAAAAAAAAATTAAAATCTGTTCAGATTTATTAAAAATGTTCAGGTCCCTTGCAGAATCACTCTACATGTGGGAAGACACAGAGATGATCTGTGGCCCCTAGCACTGAAGCCTGAGATAACTGTCCACATATTTCCTTGGTTAATACACCTACATTTCTATTCATTTTTGACAAATATTGCTTCTCTAAAGCAGTAATATTCATATACTCACAGTATGTTCATATATAAGGTCAAACAGAATATATATGGAATGCTAATAATTTGATTCTTTCTGATGTGTTAATACCTACTTTCTTCACAAACAATATGATCGTGAAAAACCCAAGTAACTTAAAGGAATCAAGAGGGGTCCTCTAGTTCATTCTTCCCAAATACAGATAAAATTCAAACTGTGGTTGAAGTTTTGGGAAAGCTGGGTAACTACCGACTTTGTCTTTTACTGGCAAGAGAAGAATTCAAAGTCGGCTATGAATATTTGCTTGAGAACCCAGCAGATAAAAGGGGAAAGAATAGAGAAACACATCATACTTCATTTTTTTCCCCTGAAATGTTAAACATATTTCACAAATGTATGGAAAATTCTGTTATGAAGATTTTTGTAACAGAAAAGTACAATTTTTTTATGTTGTAAGCTCGGAAAAGATATTGATATGTAGGCAATGTGCAACAACTTCTGTTCAGTAGAACAGAATCTCTTAGGAATGCTAAGCCCAGGTTTAAAAAGTTGCATTTGTGATTGGCATCAACCATTGGATGGTCCTTGCTGATAAAAGTTTTAATTGACAGATGAGACATCATTTTGGCTATAAAGGTTTCTGAAATTTTTGTGACCCTGCAGAATTTAATGTGCTGGAATTCCTGAAGCACAAACTTCCACGCTTTTGCACGAAATTTAAAAAAAAAAACAGACGAACAATAGAGTTTAAAGCCCAAATGAGCTGACAGACTCATTTAAGTCACACCAGCAGACTCCCACACCTCACGTTTGTTGCAATCTGTTTTATGTTCCTCAGCTGTAAATCAGAATTTACCATTTTAGCAAGGAAATGTTGCAATTGAGGGACACCAGCAGTACTCCAGTGCAGCCCACGGGTTAGTTCAGTTTGTCTTAAGCAAGTACAAAGCACTGGCACACTCTCTCTTGCTGTTTTTATGCTTCACATTATGTGTTTGATCCATGGACTAGAGCAGAAACTCAGCTGGGAAAGCTCTTTGTAAGGATTAGGTGAGTGACTGCTGCGTTTAGTGCTCAGTCAAGCACTGGAATGAGCACTCTCAAAACAGATTCATCAAAACCACGATCATTCAGTCCACCAAGGTGCAGGAGACAGAGCAAGAAAAATACATGGGAGAGATTTAGATTTCAGCAGATATCAATCCAGCCTTCTGCAACACAGAGCGATTTCAGCAGGATGAGCTAAAGACAAACCATGGGATATACCTAACCTTTTCTGAAAAAAAATTAAAAAATTCAATATTTAATGTTCTGAAAGAGGAATTATATAGTCTACCTATGTACCAAAAAAAAAAAAAAAACAAACAAAAAACAAGAAAAACCCAAAAAATCCCCAAAACCAAAACCGAAAATACAAAAATACCCCACCAACCAAAAAAAAACCTTAAAAAAACTTTCTTAATTTCTATGACTTAGGCTTCTTACCACTCCCCTCAGCCCAATAAATAGATACATAAACAAACAAAAAAACAAATAAACAAATGAATAAATGAATAAGCACATTTATTTTGAGAGGAAAAAAAAAAAAAAAAACTTTACTAATGTTTTGTGACCGTGTGCTTCTTAGGCTTCCTTTTCTATTTAAAATAGATTTGTGTGCTTGAGTTCATAGACTGTTATAATTTGGTACAGAAAACATTGAAAATTCAATTTCTAAAATGCTCAGCATGCAAATTTCAGACCACTGATGAATAAACAGATTTTTTACTTGTATTTTCAAAGTAGCACGAAAACTTAGAATAAATAAAACATCTTGACCAGGGGCTTGAGGAGTAAAAGGCTTCTCTGAACAAGAAAATATCTGAAAATTCCATAAAAATTATTGCCTTTGTGCCAATACTGCATGCACAGCTGTGTAGATGTCAGAATAATTTCTGTACCACAATAGTTTTTCCCTGAATCTTTTTTTTAGACATATTGCTGCTTCTAGAGGCACATCTAGAGTACAATTTGGAATTAGATGGAGAATTATGGATTATCCAGTGACAGTTGTGATTGATAAAATCACAAAATTGCCTTCATTTTTTAATAGAGGTTTTAAAGTTGCCTGTTTTCTGGTATTCTCCAAATTACTTTAAAACCCCTAAATTCTGCTTTTCAGTGCAGGGGTATAATGTTCTTGAAAGCAATATCAAGATAAAGCACCAGTCTTAATTATTTTATAAATTTACCAAGATTTTAAACAGTTTTACAATATTGTCTATAATTAACATCAGTAAGTTTCAGAGGTCTGGTGGGGCTTTTATTTGGTGGGTTTTTTCTTTGTTTGTTTGTTTGGGTTTTTTGTGTGTTTTTTTGTTTGTTTGTTTTGTTTTGGGTTTTCTTGTGGAATTCAATAACCAAAAAAAGAACCCAGGATATGAAAATGAAACACCAAATCTGGGATGAAAAGATGGCAGATATATTTAATTTAACTGTGGTAAAACTGCTACATATGAAAGGCCCAGGACATGCACTGGGTGACTCTCAGAGGTTGCAGGTGTGGCACAGCTGAGTGAACTTGGCAATGTACAAAACTGACGTGGGTTATAATAATGAAACACATTCATAATTAAAATTTAAGAAAGAGTGGACATGGAAAATGTTTAGATATCTAGAAATGTACACTCTTAATTCACCTGCAAATTTGAAACCCATGCTCAATCCTGTGCCTGTACTAAACATAAATGCTGTAAAAGAATGATAAACTAAGATAAAAATAATAGTTTTAATCTGGAATATAGGATTATTTAAGAATGTTAAGAATTGTTAAGAATGAGAACAAACTCCGATGCATTCATATTATTATCTCATGCATCTCCTTTAGTGAATTTTTGTAACAATTTACTAACACGTCCCAATAGAAAGAATTGTCAGCCAGCCAAGGTATTGAACCAGTCAGAACAGGAAACAAATTTATTTTTCCACACACAAGACAGATTTCTTACTCAAAGTGAAGGAGAGATTCACAGCACAGAGTTGACTCTGTAAGATTCACAGTAGATCAACAAAGAAAAAACTCTTCCTTTGTTACACCGATAGTAAAAAATGTGCCTGCTGAGAGCTGAAAACCATCATCTCGGGCTGCAAAATTTAATGGAAGGGACAAAATTGTACTTTAATTGATTATTTGGGAAATCCCACTAAACACTGGTTAAGAATATTTACGAAGTGGTGATCTGGTGTTGCTAAAGCAGGAATTAACTTTCTCTGCCACATGGCATTTCTTGCACGGCCCCAAAAATTCTGGTATCTGTAACCTGTTACCTGCTGAATGAGGCATTTCCTACTCTGTAATTTTTTGTCCATAAAATTAAAATGATCTAGCTGAGAGAAAATGCCTCTGTGAAGACCAGAAAACCTGAAATCATTTAAATCAACATGAATTTTACAAGATTTCATTACAAATGCACATTTTTGATCCCATCTAAAATGCTTTCAGTCTTCGAAGCCCAGCAGCCACAGGGTGCCCTTCCTCTGCCAAATTAACAAAGTTTAACAAGAAAGATGATTTCTTTATTAGCTGAACTCAAAAATGATTTAATCTTTTTTCTCCTCTCTTTTCTTAGCTGCACATAGAGCAACTTGTGAAGCACCTGGTATGTTGTGTCAGAGTTTTTAATCACTTTGACCTCTTCAAAATGCTGTGTTTAACTGGTTAATACAAGCACTTCTGAGCATCAGAGAAAGAGTAAAGCAACAAAATCCCCTAGTCTGTTCACCTGTTAAAAGCTCTGATATGAACAGAAAATCTAACCACATTAGCATCCCATCATGAAGATAATTGCAAATAATTTTACGTATTCCTAATGGGCTGAGGAGCTTTTGGTCCTTTTTTACCCTTTTTTTTTTCTTGTGGAATTCAAAGCTTACAAGAAGCTAAGTTAAATGCTTGGTGGAAAAATGCCTGGTAGAAGAATTATACTAAAGTACTGGGTAATTTATACTGTCTTGACCTGCATAAAGATTTTAAAGACCAGTTTCTAAAAAGGTAAAATAATTTAGCAATCTGCAAAATGCACTAGTAATGATACTATACTAGTAATCTTTACACAAAAAGTAGTTTTAGGATATTACCTTCCACTTCATCAGTGCCTTGCTGCTATCTAGAATATTCTCACAGTCTCTTTTTTTTCCCTTCTCAGGTGGTGAAAGAATAATATTTTTTTTACCATTTTCTGGCAAATCACACATTTCCTCTTTTACTGATGGAACTGTCCTATTTTTAAGACGTCTCATTCAATGTAGCATTATGTAATAATTTATACTGCAATATCATAGCAAAAGCATCTCCTTACATGTAACTTTTTAACTTTTTACTTTCATCAAAGCACAGTTACAGGAAATATGGATACAAGAGTTCCCCAGAGTCATAAATATTACAAGAAATTGAGCCCTTGACTGGATAAACTTCAGTATCTATGAAAAAGCAACAATAAAATGTTTCAGCAATTTCTTAATACTGAGAACTTGAGTCAAATATCTTTCATCGGGTACAGGTTTTAATTCTGAATATTAAATTGAATAAATAAGCCTAAAGATGAACAAATTAAGTGCTATAAACTGAACAGATTAGGTGAAATAAGCCATGAACAGCAGTAGCTCTCAAGGGTCTTGATACATCATAATTAATTTTTAAAGTAGAGTATGTTGTTTTCCTACTGCATAGCGTGAGGTAAAATGGAAGAAAGCTCTGGTATAAAATAAAAAAGGAGGAATTTCTTTTTTCTGCAGGTAAAGGATTTAACATGAGCTGTAAATTTAGTCATGGAGAGATAATTCAGCCATAGATGGGAACAGGGTTCTGGTTTTAGATTCATCCTACTTGGTAAAGAGAAGTAGCTGAGAATAACTCCTGTGAATATTTGCTACTGAGTGTGTGACAACAACTACAGAGAATTCAGTCCCCACAGTACTGGTGCGAGGTTTATATTATTTTGCTTTTTTGCTTTCCTGAAGGAAATTCTTTCACTTCTAGATTTAAAATTTGAGATACGGATATTTATGCTATGATGATAAATCACAAAAAAACCAAACCAAACCAAACCAAAAAAAGAACCCCAAAACAAACCAATCAAAAAAAAACCCTTCCGCAGATTTTTTTTTTTTTTAATAAGGAAAATATTTGCAACCAAAAGAATAACATATAAAGCCATTAAAACTTTTTTTTTTGCAAAAAATTAGAATTTAAAAGTTCAAAAATATGCTGGTACACCAAATACTTGCTGGTGACATGGGTTCAGATCTTTTTTTACATAAGGAATGTGATGAATGCTGGTGAGAGCCCACACTCCAGGACTAATAAATGTAATCCATGTAAACAAGAAACCCAATATTATAGTTTGACTCTGATTTTCAGTTTTGAAATTGCTCTAGAGTTTTAAGCTATCACTAATTCCTAAGAGCAACATTCAAAGTTGCGGGGGAAGAAAAAAAAAGCTAGTTCAATTTCTTAAAGGAATTGACCCTCATGGATTGGTCTAAGAGCTCTTGCTTGGGTTAATTAAGATGCAGATCAGGATACAATTTGATCTCCTAACCTGGCTTTGGCTTCTAAGAGGAGCCCAGTGAACAACCAACCATTTTTTGATTTCTGTTTTCTGCTTGAAAACAGAAATTAAAAAATACCAAGTTATATTTTACAAGGCCCAGACACATTAGCCAGGATGTTGAGAACAAAGGCTGCTCAGCTTCTCTCTGGTCAAACACTGGTCTGTGAAATGTTGGTTTACAGCTGAACAAAGTGCCTGATGTGATTATCAGAGGTGCACATGTATAAAGGTCTGGCACCAAAGGTGAAATAAAAGATCAGGGGTTCTGGCTTTTCCTCTAAAACATCACCTAAATAAAGCTGGAGGGAGTTCAGGAAATCAAGTGTCAGCACAGGAGGAAGAAGATTTATTTCAATAATAGAAATCACTTTTTTTTTCCCCAAGCTTTTTTTTGTTTGGGTGGTGTTTTTTTTGTTTTTGGTTTTTTTTGTTTTTTTTTTTTTGGTTTTTTTTGTTTTGGGGTCTTTTTGGTTTTTTTTTTGTTTTTTTTTTTTTTTTTTTTTTTTGTTTTTTTGTTTTGGGGTTTTTTTTTGTTTTTTTTTTTTTTTTTTTTTTTTTTTTTTTGGTTTTTGGTTTTCTTACTCCTGTAATATTTTACTGACAAGTCAAAAAGCCAAAATTATATGGGAGGAAAGTAACATTTTTTCTGTGGAGGAATAAGCCGTAGCAGGCAGATAATCATCCCCAAAATTAATCAAGAAGTCTTTCAGTAATGGAAAATTCAAAATTCTTAACATTTGGAATGAAACACATGGTTGAGTCATTTCACATCATTGAGAGACACCACAATGGGGGGAACCCTGGAGCTGCACCAGTCTGATTAAGAAAGGAACAATAGTTTAAAAGATCTGGAGGTCAATATACAGCCAGAAAAAGTCAGGAGTGATTGCAAACTGACACATTTCTCCACCTAGGAAGTCAGCAATTATTTCAAAGGTCAGGTATACATATATACTACACCATTTTACTATTTTAGTATATTTTCTGACAAATGCTTTTGTTCCAAAAAGGAAAACCCTACAATTTGTGCAAGCTGTCTCACAGACTGCTATTGTTAAGGTGCTTCAGTAAATTGTGTGAGTATTGACAGAAACTGGCCCTGCAGAGGTAGTGGAGGGATTCAAAGCTTGCTGGAGGGGCTGCTTTAAGGGACTATTTCAAGTACAAATGCATTTACCAGAATAACCATGTTGATTCTGCTATAAATATAATGTTTTCTCATCACAATTTCCCTCAGCATGATTCAGTGACCTACAGTGCTTTCCCAAGACCATCTTTTGTTTTATTTCACCATTTGATTCCTTTGGTAGAGATAAGAGCTACATGTTAATCACAAGAAGTAAATAAACCAGACATTTTTACAGGATTATTTTACTTAAGGTGTAGTTAAATTTTCTAATAAAACAAAACCAGGAGTTCTATATACATTTTCTTCACTTAATTTCCTTATTGTTCATAAAAGTTCGCAGTTTAAAAGCAGCTTTCTCAGGATCCTTTGTTGTTGTTTGTTGTTGTTATTGTTGGTTTTGTTTTGGTTTGTTTGTTTGTTTTTGTTTGGGTTTAGGGTGGGGTTTTTTTTGTTTTTTGAGAGGTTTTGTGAGTTTTGGGAGGGTTTTTTGGTTTATTTGTTTGTTTGTTTTGGGGTGTTTGTTTGTTCGGGTTTTTGTTGTTGTTGTTTTGGTTTGGTTTTCTCTTTTTTCTTTTGTAGAAAGTTTTCCATGAGTTTAAAGATGCAGAATGTTTTCCAGAATATATCCCAGAGTCCAATTACTCAAGAGGGACCTTTACTCATTCCCCCTGCTACAAAAGCACAACCCCATCAGTCATTTGATTCACAGTCTGTTTCCCAAATTTCTGCTGACAGTCCTACCATGGTGCAAAAACACTTGTCTCTAAGTAGTACTGATAAAAGACACACTTCAGCACCAATTTTTGAAGAAGTTCCTAAATATAAGAGGAATTCCCAATAAAGGCAGACCTGAGCATATTTCATCTTGGATAGAGCATAAAAAATGCCCACTGATCATGATCATCAGTTTTAGAAGCAAAACAGAAAAGTATGTTTTCAATAAATAATACTAAGTATCTCTTGTTCATTAACACCAAATTATAGCAGTGGGAGTAAAGATTGTATTAAATACATGGGACACATATAGTTATTACAAGAGACAAGTGGTAACATCAGAGTTATGATACACAGTTAGGTTTGTCTAACTGATTAAAATAGACATGAAAACCACCTAAACCTAGCAAATAAGGCTGAATCTAGAGATGTGAGCCACAGCTGGGCTTTGCAGGTAGTTAAGGGTCACTTGCGGGGCACGCAGCTAAACTTTCCAGACACTTGGAGACAAATTTAGAGCAAAATTCTTTATACACGTGCCGCGTGAGCTGGTTTTGGCCAAATTTAAAGGAGAAATATCCTCCGAGGGAAAGGCAGGATACCACCGCCCCTTCCCCCATCACCAGGTTGGGGAAAAGAAAAGAATTTCCTCAAAGTGAAAGAGATAAAAACTATTTATTTAACAAACACACAGAGAAAAGGATAATAATGCTAAATAATAAAATCCCTCACTGTGGAGGGAAACCTGGGAAGATTTCAGAGTCTTTCTCTGGGTGTGGCCTCTCTCCTCCTCAGAGCTGAGTCAGTGGACACCCTTCCAGGGAGTTCTGAAGGAAAGGTCTCCCCCGATGCGCTCCGGTGTTGTAAAACAGTCCCGAAGAGAAGAAGAAGGAAAAAAAGCAAACCCAAAGTCCCAAGAAAACTCTCTCCAGAGAGAAAGAGCCAAAAGCTGGCTGGAAAGCAAGGCCGCTGCTTCCACCCTCCCTGCCGCCGAGCCACGAGCAGAGAGCTGTGTGTGTCCTTGAGCAATTGTTTTGAAAAGTTCACTCAGTTTTTCTTTCGCACCCAGGCTTAAAGGCACAGGATTCATCTTCTGGGCATAGGGTGGTGANAATCTTGCACCTCAGGCTTAAAGGCACAGAAT
>VZRO01008080.1:0-34598 GCA_013397915.1 Daphoenositta chrysoptera
TTGTAATTATTAAAGTGTTCTTATCTCAGCCCACAAGGTTTGATCTTTTCTTTCCAATTTTCCTCCCCAGTGGGGAGGGGGTGGCAAGTGACTGCATGGAACTTAGTGGCTGGCTGCAGTTCTCCAGTTTATTGTGCTGGCGCTGGAAAATCATTGGCTTTGTGGACACTGAACAAAGATCCAGAACCTTTTCAGTGCATGATTCTCTCAAAATCAAAGAAAGCCACTGCAGGCAATGCTTTCTAGCAATGTCTCATCAGTGTAGGAAAACAAAAGGGGAGAATGTCTGGAATGTGCTGTGAACTTTGTTTTAAATGCTGCAACAAAGCCCCTTTCACTCGTACTCCCCAAGCCTTCCCTCTCCAAGCACCAGAGCATGGCTATCCAAGCCCTGTGGCCATCAGCCAGGATGCCTGACCTGAAGCAAAGCCAGGTCCACAGACACAGGCCATGCTGACAACCCTCTCCCTCCAGGTGCCTCCACACCCAAATGAATTCGGTCATTCCCCGTCACAGCTCTCTGAGCCTTCCTCTGACACTTCTGTACAGCAGCAGCCCGACTCCTCCGGCCCCAAACCCCATGGCCATGGCTGGAAGGCAGGAGAGGGCTGGGTTCAGGCTTCACAAAAGATACTGCTGGGGACCATTTGCTGACGTGTGCACCTTGGCTTGGCGTTTTTTGGAGAGCTAAGCTCTGAACTCCAAGCATCCCGGGGCTTCGGGAGGCACCCAAGAAGCAGACTGCCATGCAAGCCAAGCATATCTGTGCCATGGGCCAAAACACAGGCTTCCCACCCCCTCCACCTCCCAGTCTTACTGGGCCCATCCCAGTTTACCCCTTTGAATCTTTGCCCCGATTCACCGGCAACAGACTTGAACATTTCCACAAGCTCTGCAACAATCCCCTCTTGCAGTGTCGGGGCAGTCCCACAGACTCCTGTCCCACATCCCACACGGGTCCCCAGCCCTGCTGGCAGAGTCCCACAGCCAGTGAGGCCCCGGCACTGCATTCCTGGGGGAGCCGTCTCAGCTTGGCAGGGAAGGGCCTGGAGGGCCTGGGGACATCAACATGCAAATGGCCCTGGGGGTGTGCCCTGTGGCCAAAAGGCTGAGAGGCTCCTGGGGGGCACTGGGAGCGCTGCCAGCGGCACAGGGAGGGATCCCACCCTCTCCCCTGTCTGAAGAAATACATAAAATTCCAGGCAAACATGAGATGAAACTTTTTACTGTGGTGCTGGTCATAGAATGGGATATTGTTGAATAAGTTGTCTATACATTTAATCACTATCTCTGCCTTCAGTACCTTGGAACTAGAAGGTAATCTTGTCCCCTCTATCACCTCCCTAGATTCTCTGTTGTGCAGAATTAACCTGTCAAAATAAGGCAGGAACCAACTACTGGGCCTCTTACACTTCTGACAACAGCTGCGATGAAGTTATCACTGATTACAGATTACCTTTTATAAAATATGGATGAAAAGCGCTTTAAAACACAGCATGAAGCGAAATTACAGTTCTTAGATGGTGTGTTGGCTCTGTCAATGTTGTTGAGCCTTTGTATCTAATCCTGTGTGGGACTCAACACAAGTTCATGTCTTTATCTCACAGAAAAATCTAGAAATTGACCCCAGATCTACAGATCTACCTTCCAAAGTCACCTTAATGCTACTATGTCTGGGCAGAAAAACTTTGTATACAACTTGACACAGGAAAGTAATAGAATTACCATTTCTTGCTTTAGGCAAGTCAAAAAATATTTTTGCTTTAAATTCAGGAACTCTAATGAGATCACATAATTAGATACTATTTTTAAGTTTAAAATAGCCAGTGATATCTGTCTGAGGACCCAAAACGAATTTCTTTCAAGTGAATTTTATGAAGCTTCAGAAGAGAAAAAAAAAAAGCCCAGAAATTGTTTGAAGAGGTATGGTTTTATTTTAAAATGGCAGCCCCTCAATATAGTTAAAAGATCAGGAGAAAGCATGAAAGATTAAGTGGCAGATGAGATAATTGACAAGATAATTACAGAGCATTAAAGACTCAGATTTATTTTTAAGACATTCAAGCTCTATTTAGAAAAGCCCTTTGTTAACTTTTGTGAATCTAAAAAGCATTATCCTAACAGGTTGAACAATAATGGGACTAATGGTGTTAAAGCTTCACCATTTCCTATTTCAAAGCAGCCCATATAGTAACTGGCCACGGAGTGTTTCTGCAGCTCAAATAGAAGATAGCAAGACTAGAGGAGTCATAGTGCAACAAAACCTTAATATGCCACAAAAAGAGATTTGTCGTGCTCTGTGCTCTCAGAGTGGGAAGTGACGAGTCCTGAATTTTCTCACTGAGCTACCACGCACAGGGAAGTTGAGCACACTTCCCCTCACAGGCTGCTCTCAAGCACCATTTTGCTTCTGTGGCACCAGAGAGGTAATTCTAATTCAGGGTGAGAGCTCAGGTTGTGAAAGCCAAGTGGATAGTTCCCTGAAATGGAGCTGCACTAGTCTGATAGGGATAAGAAGAAAAGCAAACATAAATCTGTGTTGATAGGTTTGCAGGCAATCAAATGTGTAGGTTAGCAAAGAAACAGAGAACTGGTTTCTGTATTGGTTTGGTCTTGAGGCTGTGGAGCTGTGTTGAGACTCCCCTGGTTTTGTTCCACCTCTCTGAGACAGTGAATAAAGAAAAAAATGTTGTTGTCAAAGCCATCTGCATGCCTTCTGGTGCTATTACACTTCTGCAATTATCACATCTTTTCAAGAAACTTCTAGACTCTTTTGTTTAGGAATCCTGCTCTGTTCTCTGTATTTTTACAGAAAAGCTTAAGAAAGTGATCACTTTCCTCCTATATTTTTAATCTCCTCAGATTAAAAAAAAAGTATACTTAAATTATAACTTCTAAAAAATATATATGGAGAGGTACATATATTTTAGATACATATTCATACATACTGTTATTTGTAGATATAACTACGTATATGTGTATGTATATTATGCGAAACCATAGTACCAGTGCTTGACTAAACACTATAGATTGCAAAATGTGGACACCAGCACAACACAATAGATGTTCTGTTTCTCTTCTGTTACTAGATGCCTGAAATGACACCAAAATATAAATAAACACATTTAATTGCATTTTTAAAACCATGATTGGCAAAGAACAATTCTACAGAGGTTTTTGAAGATGTTCTTGGTTTTATCATTACACTTGTAATAGAGATTATTTAGCCTTAGATAGTTAGTGAAAGTTATTTCTGATCATAAGGAAGTATGTGAAAATGTTTATTTGTGTGTATAAATAACAGGCGACAAAAACTACTACTACTATGGACAGATTAGAGGAAGGAGCTGAATTCCTGAGGCTGAGGAAATAAAACATGGAAGGTAAGACTAAAAGGAGACATAAAAATGAAAATTATATTTTATGGTTGGTGAAAGAGAGAGAAATTTGCAGAGTGTGGCAGGGCACAGGTAGGTAATTAAAATCACAGTTTAGTGAAAGTATGTTTGCATTAGCATGCTGAAGTGCTGTAAGTTAAAACATTTTGTTTGATTCAGAGATAAAAGAGTGTTGACATAACTACAGCTGAAAATTAGGATGGCAGCTGAGCCCTGAAAGACATTTCTCATTTGTGTGGATAGATAAGAAAGGCCTTACCTCAGATTTCATTCAGGAAGTGTATACAAGAGTTCGTTATGGCAAGAATTTGGGGATCTAGGCATAACACTGTGTTGAAAATGATGCTACATTATACACTTGAATAGCAGTCAGTGTGATCATTTGTTCTACAGGAAATAAAATGTGCATAAAGAACGGCTTCTCTTCTGAAAAGCGTCAATAACAGTAAAAAAAAAAATTAGAATTACCATGGCAACAACCAACAGTCTTACATGCCAAAATGGAAAAAAATAAAACAGGGAAACAAACCAGAAAATCAATTAAGAATTTAAACAAGGATAAATTACACACTTTAGAGTGTGATTCTTTATCATGTATTTCAAATATTATTTCATATTAAACAAACTGTTTTCATGCTGTTGGTAGTTTAAAGATCCTCAAGAAACTGAGGCCTGGCAAAGTAGATATAAACAATAAAACCATAAAATCTTATATCTTTTGCAGTGGGGGGGAGAAAGGAGGAGAAAACAGAAGAAAATGGATTTTTACAAAAGTATTCAGAAATAATTTTTATACTCTCACTTTCTTGACATGCCATAAAATAGCTCATAGAAGGTAAACTTAAGAGTCTTGTAGTCTCCATTCTTTCCCCATGCCAAATTTCCACCAATTTCAGGAATTTGTCAGCAGTTAATGATGTAAGGAGGTATTACCATGAGCCTTTTTAGAGTTGTTAAATCAAACGGCTCTGGACAATAGACTGCTGTCCTCATTTTCATTACAGTCTCTAGCAAGGGGCTCAGTGGACCTACAGTAACTCATCTCATACTGTGACTTCATAATAACAGAATATAAGCCAAGAGGAAAATTCACGTTCTCAAGACAAGAGGAAATAGAACAGTAGGATTGCACAAGAGAGGATGGGGATAAAGAACTGGAAGAGATATGAGGCAGAAACCAAATGAGAAAGAAATATGAGGGTATTCATTTTTCATAAATTAATGTGTCTTGGAAAATGTGCTAATATTCATATCCTTTTATCACATAACAGGGCATTTTTGGAGATCTGCAGAAGGCTTTTCTGTGTTGATCAAAAACTAGTGACACTATTTGGTAAGCCTTGGTGAAAAATATTATTAAAATATATAAAACCCCTATAGTGTTGAGCAGTAGTGTTAGCAGACTCTACACAGACAACTTCTCTGAGAAGGAGTAAAATTTTTTTATTTTACATCTAGCTCTGTGGTTTTTTACATCATTTTGGTAATCTGCCTGTCTGTCATTAGTCTTCCTTTCTAGCACCCTCATTTATTCCCTTGTTTCTTGACTTGGATCATTTCTGAAATTATTCTGAATATCAGCCTTGCACCTGTGAAACTGCTTTAAAAACTTGAAAAAAGCCAATGCTGTCTCACTTCTCTGAAAATGAAGACCTTAACTCAGTTAATTGCATGTATTTATTCCAAAGTGGCACAACTTCATTACAGAGGAGTTTCAACACGGTTGTGTTTAATCACCTGACAAACAATGGAACAAATTGTTTTGCCTCTGAGAGCTGTAATATGTAGCTCCCTAAGCTTTACATTTACAACATGTGCAATGTGTCTTTGAAAAGAGATGGAACCACATCTGCAGTGGTAACAGAGAAATTCTAAGGGTTAATTTTATATTGTTGACATACTTCTGACCTTGGGCCATAATGAGTTCCTCTTGTGCTGAGCACTTAGTAAGTTGCATTCCAGCATAATAATGAAATAATGCACATAAAGCTACTCAGCAAAGAAACATCAGACATGATGAATGGGAGTCCTGTGTTAAAGAATAGTTAGGATCCTAGGTTCTGAGGCAGACTTGGTTTATTTCAGCTTGAACTGTGTGCCTCTGAAGAGGCAACAACCTATGTCTCTGAGGTTCAGAAAGAGTTCTCTTCCAAACTTTGTTTTCAACAGCAGCCTAGGTGGACCATTTGCATGCTAACCTGACAGTGGTTGTGATACCTCTCTGGTAGAAGTGCTGGCACATTTACCACTTCACTGTTAAAATTAGCATTCCTTAACTGCCACCGAAACACTAAATCCAGGCAAAGTGGCTTTTTGTCATATCTGAGAAATGTCAGTTTCTGTGTCATAACTCCACCATTTCTCAGATATTGGCTGAAGTTGATCACTCAGTAACATCTTCTGCTGCTAGTGAAGCTCTCAGGCACCTGTCCTCAAGCTATAAAGCAGTTTGCAATTTTGATATTTATATACAGATTCAATCTGAAAACAAATGTTTTTCTACATGGAACTGGGCACTAGTCTAGTGATAAACACCTCATATTAGTTTTTATAGTCAGGCACTACTTTTTTTCCAGCTAATAACTACACCACCATATGTGCCACTAAGGTACTCTCTGCTTTTGCATGTCTTCATTGTAGCAAGCAAGGTTCTCTTGCAAGTTGTGGTCAATATACCACTACAAGTTGCTTTAGCTGAGTAGCCATCTACTGGGTATGTTAGGGGACTGACCACTATCACTAACACTGGATAACCTAATTTTCACTTTCATAAATGTGAATCAAATTAGGAAAAAAGTCTGAATTAGTGAAAGGGAGTACACAGGCAACAAAGTCAGCAAGGCAAGCTTGTTTTGACTTAGAAGTTTACTTTTTCTAAGTGAGTGAATTAAGCCAAACTATTCAAAATTCTGCAAAATCTGGGGGCAAAATTGTGCCACACAGAATTTTAAAAAATAATTTATTTTTGTAAGAATCTGGGATTCATGTGTATTTGACATCTTCCCTCCCCAGAAAAAGCAGAATAAAGGTTGTGTAAGTTCATTTCCCATCCACTCAGTCAGTAGAAATCAGGTCAGCTCTACTTACAGCTACATTAGCATTCAGATCAAGCTCACTTCACTCACATTTCCACCCAAACAGCTCATTACAGCAGTCAGTCTAGGCTGTTCAGGGCACAATAGATATTTTCATCTTTTTCACATCTGGCCACTTGAAAGGTGTGCTTTCAGTTTCTCTGACTTGTACTAAAGCAGTCAGAAGCAGTCTTTGTGAGGTCATGGACCAAGTTTAGCTCAGAAGGTGTGAGTCATCCACTTCCAAATCCTGATACCGTCCAAGTCAAGTGTTATCTGCCTCAGTGGCATTGAGCATTTATTAGGTATTGTCCCAAAAAAAAACTCCTGATGTACCAAGTACAGTAATGTTGCATCAGAAACAAACCTGACAAAAGTTTGCTGTTTCTTGAAAAATCCTTTGAAAGACCCTTGAGGACTAATATGCTCTAGGTTGTGAAGAGAAATATTTGAGCACCAGGAATACAGAAAAATATGAGGAGATCAAAAGGGAAGAGATAGACTTAAGTTATTTCACGACAGATCACGGGTAAAGTCAAAGTGGTATCTTATTTTAAATATGCTAAGGTACTGCTTTTGTAATATGTCCTACTATCAGAAAGTCAAGTTTTAACTAACTGGATCTACAGAATGATTGAGATATCCTAAGAGAGAAAATACACCCTAATGTTGACTCCTAGCCTTAGAGCTTAGAACTTAGTTCCCAGTGTTTTGGGAACTGCGTTTCCTCTGGGAAATGAGACTAGATGCCACTTCTAAGTAATCCTTCCACCCTTTAAAAAGCAGACAGACAAAAATGTCAGTAGGTGGAGCTGCCTTTCCTGCAGTCAATAGAGAAGTTTCTCTGCAGAAATTGCATTTGCAGGCACCCAGTCAGCTTTTCCTAGTCCCTGGCAGATGGTACTTGAACAAAACATGAACATGCAAGAATGCAGCTTTTACATCATTTTACCAAAGTGCACAAGATGGGAGAAGACAGAACACAGAACTGACAATGTTTGTCAGCACAAGCTGTTTATTTCTTCTTCTTTTTTTGTTTTTTTTCCTTCCCCAGTCATGATGGATGGTATTATTTTAAAGTGATATGCTATTGCTCCAGAGCATCTTGTTCACAACAGTAAAACACCCTGTAATTCATGCTTGGACTGAAGGTAATGCTAATGTAAATATGTCTATTTTCATCATCTTCATTGCTGAGGTACATGAAGTACATCTTTGCAGATGACAATCACCCTGACAGTTTTTTCTTCCATTATTGTTCCGGTGAAATAAATATGCAGATCATCTATTTATTACTAAAGAGTACTTCCACTTCATCTCTCAGTTTGAAGTTGTACAGTGTATATGAGGGCTGTGATCAATTCGTTGTCTTTATTTTAAAAGGGAGATTCATGAGTCTGATTAACTGAAAGGATGAATGCGATATAAAAAATTCTGAGAATCACTTATATAAGGTGAAGAACAACTAGGGTATGAATTTTTGATACATGTAGAAACATTGGCTTATTTCATATGAAGAATTTAATGTCTGCTTTATTTCTGAGGCCTTGAGTAAGCATGGCAAGGAATGTTCTCTGACCACCATCTTCAAATGTGACTTTGCCTAGTAACTATGGTTCATTTTTTTTCACATGGCAGGCCACAAACCAAAACATTAATATTAAAATCAGTAATTTTGGCTGTGAATTAAGAGTTCATGCTGCCCTGATAGTCATAGATACGACAGTAAATTCAGCTCCTCTGGATGTTTACAAAGCACACAGAACATACGTCATCTTCTGATTTTATGCATCTCCATATGGCTTTTTTCAGCAATCCTAATTTCCAATCTTTTCTCCAATATGCCTGGAAAAACTCAGGGAGGCTGATTAGCACATATATGTCCAGGTGATATGCTGCACAAAGGTAGTCTGTCAAAATCTTTGAAGATTTTTTCTTGTTTGGTGAAAAGGGCAAAATGCAAGGAAATGTTTATTTTGTGGTTATGGTGAGCAAAATATGCACAGAATGGTATTTGATTTCCCTATACTGGCAACAGGTGCAGTGCCTTTGGGCTCAAGTCTCCTGATACCTTTCTAGTTATGTCTAAAATAACCGAGAAAGACACTTCTAATGAGGACCTGACATACACATCCAGGTGACAATAGGAGGTGCTTGAAAGCAGCTCTGAGCAGTAAGGCACTTCAGTATTCAATAGACAGTAGAGGTACATGGTTGATATCTTTATCTTCAGAGTGACATTTAACCATCATCTGACTGTAAGATCTTGAAGTAATACACACCCCATCCCAAATTTCTGCCTGGCCTTGTTAAGACCAGAAGGTGGGGACAACAATGAAAATGATGTAGCTTTGTTTACTTTCTCCTATAGCTTGCCTCAATGAAAGGAAAAAAGTGCTCCTGAGCTACAGTTCCATGTACATTGTCACAGCTACTGAGCACTGTTTTTATATTGTCTTAATCGTAACAGTCCTTTTTAATCATATTAGGTTTTAGCTTCTCTTATGAATGCCTCAGAGCCAGGGCCCTTGCCTCTTTCAGTGAAGAGTCTCTAGCCAGCACTGATTTAATTGAACATCAAGAAGATCAGTAGTTACATGGCTGATGATTCCTTCCAGCCTGTGAGATAAAAGCTTTTGTTTCCATACATACACCAAGAGTTGCACAATTTTGGGAGGTAACTTATTTTCCTCATTTAATCTTGTTCCATCTGCTAGTTAACAGAAAAGTATCAACTAAATAAATTGAAGGTGGTAAGTCAATAGCCTCAAAGTGTTGTCTTGACGGGGAACAAGTTCTGGATCTTAAATTTATGTGGATAATCTGTAAGCAATACTTATTTTAATTTATTGCTTGTCAATTGTTTAAGTGTGTATCCCTGTGAACTGAGAATCCTGAAGTAATGGCTTTGCAACTATTAATCTAAACACTGGCAGCAATTTAGAAGAAGAACACGGTGGGTGTTTTTCTGTATCTCTCAGTTTCTTCTACCAGGAAGAGGCTGGACCTGGCACCATTGCTCATCAGCTGATAACAAGGTCTTTTGGGCACCTGGCCCAATCACCTCTGTTACACTGTGATAATAGAAAGGCACACGACATGTTTAAGCTTCTGTCAGTTAACATTTCTATTACTGAAGACTGATCTCAAGAGAATAAAATTCGCAGAATGTAATCAGTACTGAGGGGATTTCAGATAAATTTTAAATTAACAGCATCAAAAATGTTTTTTGCAAGGCAGTGTTGTATAAAATGATACTTCATTCCCATTCAGAGTTGTTATTTTTATTTTAACAATTGGAAAAACAGATGGGGAAATGTGTGGACCCCTTTATTCACTATTGCTCAATAGCCAAGACTCCTTTGTAGAACTGCTGCCTTGCCAAAAATCACTTTTAAATGTGTAAATGAAATCTTTCAGTTTTATAACAAGAAATATGTTAAACAAGGTTGATATTCCTTAATACCAGATTTATTTGCCTTCCTTCTGTGAGAGTTTTTGATATGGTAGGATTGTAAGATCAAAATCACGCTGCAATGTGTGATCAAGACCATCATGCCAAAAAGCTTCAGATAAATTTTATGCTGATATCACATGGTAGCAACAAGGATGGGCAGAAGGAACAGTCCCATGAGATTTCCATTTTAGTTGTCTAGCTGTACTGCATTAATATAAAAGCCTAATTTCTTACCCTATATTTATCTCCTTATATCCCACTTTATACTAAATGTTTTATTACTATAATTACTATTACTACTACTGTCACTTAAGGTAAAGATATAGTCCCCTATCCATTGGGGCTTCTTACCTTTTCTTCAGCATCACCATGGGTGGAGATCATGACATAAACTGGAAAAAAAAAAAGGAGAGAAAGATATTTGGCGGAGAGGAAAAAAAATGTTTAGTCTTAATGAAACATTCTTTGACTTGAAGTTACACATGCTAAAAAGCATAATGTATTCCAAGCTTAGCCATACTTCTCCCCCTTACCTGCAATAATTTATTAACTTTTGTCAGGAATTAAGTTTGTTCTAATGTATTTTACCTTGATTTTCTAAGTCTTCATGTCCCATGCAGAAGATAGATGATAATGTGCATTTTCTCCACTAACTGTGAGCATGATCTTTGAAAGGTTTCAGTCATTTCAGTTGGTATGTGTTTAATGAATGCCCAAGCAGATTTCATCTAGTCCTTTTGTGTAGTTAGGAATAGTTAACACTAATGAAAAAACTACTACTTAATTTCTCAAAACAGTTTTAGATTGTACTTTTGTATATATACATCCTCCAAAATGCCACAGAAATTCTTTAAAATCCTATTACCTGTAAGTATGTTCTAAGACCACTTCTTTTTGAGATCACTTCTTCTATATGTACTGCACAGTATCTCTGGTGATTTAACCATTAGAAAAGTGTAAAATAGGTTTCAATATCTTGATCACTGACTTTGGAAGGGGTGAGAAAAAAAACACGATAAAGAAATACAACAGGATAGATTTCACCTAAACAAACAGATTTCAAGTAGACCCAGATTTACCTATTCCTTATTCTATAGAGTATATTTTAGAAACCATACCTGTCTCAATATATTAAATGCACAAGAAACTCGCATTTTACATTTAGGTCCCTCAGGGATCCGTACTGAGTATTATTTAACATCTTTGTTGGCAACATGGACAGTGGGACTAAGTGCACTCTCTGCAAGTTTGCGGACAACGCCAAACTTAGTTGACACTCTAGGTGCAGTTGATACTCCAGAAAGAAGGAATGCCATCCAGAGGGACTTTCACAAGCTTGAGAAATGGGCCTGTGTGAGTTTTATGAAGCTCAGTAAGTGCGAAGTCCTGCACCTGCGTTGGGTCAATCCCAAACACGGGTGCAGTCTGGATGATAAATGGACTGAGAGCAGCCCTGCAGAGATGGAGTTGAGGTGTGTTGGTAGACGAGAAGCTCGACATGAGCCAGCAGTGTGCACTGGAATCCCGGAGAGCCAGCCATGTGCTGGGCTGCATCCAAAGCAGCATGCCCAGCAGGGCAAGGGAGGGGATTCTGCCCCTCAGTCCTGACTTCATGAGACCCCACCCACAGTGCTGCATCCAGCTCCGGGACTTCTACTGGAATAAGTCCAGAGGGCCGTGAAGATGACCAGAGGGCTGGAGCAAATCCTCTATGAAGACATGCTGAGACAGCTGGGGTTTTGGGACCATTCTCGTTCTTTAAAATATGCATGCCTGAATTTTTGCAGGATTAATGATGGTATTGTCATGAAGCTGTTCTTCAATGTGAGCTCACTGGATGCAATGCCAGCTAGCTCACAGGTCTCCACATAAGACTGTGCAGGTCAGCTAGTGCTATTTGGTAACAGCTAGTGCTTAATTTGCCACTCTCCGTTTTAATATCAAATCATGGCCTTTCCTCTCAAATATTAAACTAATTCATTTTAATACTTTGAAGGAAATGAAATAAGGTCTTTCCTAATTATTTCATTACTGATTTCACATCTGTGGCCAAACAGTTTCCTAGTACAATAAATTAAATACTAACTGTAACACAGAAATAATTGGAAAATATCAGACACAGGCTGCAGGGACTGGCAAAGAGCACCAGGGCTCAAGGCCTCCTGTTTCCAAGCACCAATGGGAAACAGTAGGAGTTGCTTGAAGGAGAGGTTTTGGCTGCCTAGTGGAAGTTTCTCAGCTCCTTCTGTGCATTCGAGGCCAATGCATACAGATCATGAAGGCTGTAAATTATAGTTTCATCTGATCCCTCTCCTCCCTGTTCTCTCAGACCTCCACCAAAGCCCCTACTATATAAAAATGGAAATACCTGAGAGAAACCTCATTGAATACTAAACTCTGATGTGCTAAGCTTTATTGGTTATATTGAAATCTCTCCTACCTGTCTGTACCTATCTTCACCCTTCAGTCATTTCGTATCATCTCCTCTCTTGCCACAGGAATGGAAGAGTATACATCCATAATTTAAAATTTAAAGGAAAAAATCTAGTTAAATTTGTGTATTGGCAGAGTAATGAAATCAAAATATTCCCACTTTTAGCTGATTTTGCTTTGTCTACCTCTTATCTTTTGGTAATGATTTGGCTTATTTTAGGTTTTTGTGTCAAAGGGAATATTTTCACTGCTACGAAAGGACTGTGGTTGAGTATTACTGCAGTAACTGTACAAATCATAGTAGAGAGTTTTGTTCCAGTGACTCCAAATATTCATTTCTTGGAAGTTAATGGCATTTAAACTAGCTGTGAGTGAACAGCAGGCTCCAAAGCAGCCTGTTGGTCCCCAAGTCAGGCTCAGCTGATGAGCCATTCCCTTTGCATATAACAGCTGGTAATGGATGACACAGATAAAGTGCTAAGGTAACCTTGTAAACTTTAGTGAACCCTAGCAAGGCATCCGCCAATGTAAATTTACGCAGTCCTTTAGTATGTAGAAAGCATTTTGTAAATCTTTTCGGCTCTGAATTATTTTAACTGTTTTAGTGCTGTACTTTGGCCTATATAAATGCTATCATTTGTGTTATCCTCCAGTTTTACTTGATCCTCTTCGAAGAGAAATGGTTAAATTCTTCTTAGTTCCATCCTGTCTTGAACTTAAAGTGTTATTATTATTATTATTATTGTCATCATCATCATTATCATCATCATTATTATTAACTATATCTTTATTATTGTATTGCACATCGTTTTTACCTGGACATATTCCACCTTTTCCCAGGGCATTGTAGGAACTGTCTAATTATCTCCATTTGTTAATTTATTTATGATAGCAGTAATGACAAACCTTGGTATGTATATTTTGGCATGTAAGTGGTAATGCTCAGCAGTCCACTTTTCCCACCCAAAAGCCCATGCATTTCCATTACTTTCTGCAGGGCTGAATTCAACAGGATAGATCCTTTTTCTTTAAAATTAGTGTTTGTTTTCTGATTAAGTCATGTAAGCTAGTACAGTTCTGGAAAATTCAGGCTACAAAAAAAAACCCATGCAGGTTACATATATTAATTAACAAAAACTATCCCAAGTTTAGTTGATACATTACAGCAGCAGCCTTTGAGCTTTGATATCCTGATATTGTTCTGCTAGCTTAAAAGCAAAGCATTGCCTGCTCCAAGTCAGAGAATTTTCATACACCCTTAGGTGTGCTAAGTTAGTGCAGAGTTGAATTTTCAGTAAACAGGCATTCTTAGAAGTTAAGTGGATGCTAAAATGCTTTCTGTATTTTTTTTTTGTTTTGTTTTGGTTTGGTTTTTTTTTTTTAAATGAAGACCAGGATTACCAGGACTTGCTGTCATTCTGTGTATGGGGAGGATAGTTGATTTGAAAAGGGCACTGTGAAACGCTGCTTAGGAAGTGTGAGAAGTAAAAGAGATGTTGGAAATTCTACACTGGAACCCTAAAATGAGAAGAGAGGGTAAATAAATGAGATGCAGGAGTACAAAGAATAAACTGCAAAGTAATTAGAGGCAAGACTGAGTAAAATGTTGCAAGACATTAATCATGTTTAGAAGGATGAAAAGGCAGGTTCTTTGTCTTGTAATGCCTGGGGATTAAAGGAGTTGTCCTTCAGCAGCTACAGGAAATATCTCACATGTATTTAAGGCTGTATTTTTACCTCTAAACATTATTTCGTTTTAGGGAGCTGTGATTCAGGAAGAATACTTGCCAAGGTAAATAGAGGCTGAGCAAGTATAGTCTCTTTAAAAATCTTATAAATTTCAAACCCAGTCTTTTCTGGAAGTAGTGATTAGTTGTTTTCACTTAGCTAGTTTGGCAGTATTAGTTTTTTAAGCCAATACCCATGAGTGCCATTGTAGGGATAAGGCCAAAATAACATTCCCTTACCATTTGTTTCTTTCATTTTTTCCTCTGCAATTTGACACATGCTGTTTCGCCTGTGAAAGTGGAAATGCTACTACTAAACTAATGTTCCCCTGTGGTGAAACCTTCTAACTGGTTCCTACATTAGCTTTCCAAAGGTAAAAATAGGTAAAATTGTTCTAGCAGCATCAGAACTACTTAAGTTTAGGTTCCTACGTAGTTTTGCTGGAAAGTCTTTTGTTGAGGCTGGACGGGACTCCTTCCCATAGGGACTGAGAATGAAAAGAGCAAAGAGCAGCTGCTGCTTTGCTAAAGTCTTTTATTTCCTAGTTCCATAGTCTTATGAAGGCAGAGTTCGAAGGGGAAGCAGAACAAACAGCAGGCTAACAGCAGGCTAACAACAGGCAGAAACCTCCATCTTCTTCTTATCTTCTTCTCCTTCATCTTCTTCTTCTTCCTTCTTCTTTTTCCCTATCCCCTAAACTTACAGAAGTGTGGATTACATTTATTAATTGACCAATAAGATTAACACATGATTCTAACTTTCCTCCCTCAACCTATCCTGGTTCAATTCTAATAATTGCAAGTCTTACACAAATGTGCATACATAATTTCATCAGCTTCTATTGTTTATGTGAACTCTCTATCTAAAAAATGTGAACAGTATAGTTCTATCTATGGTTCGTCTAAACTAGAGAAATTCTGTGAGAGCTGAAGCTGCTGCAGCATGAATCTGTGTCTTAAGTGTCTTTGCTGCAGTTTTTCAGTGTTTGAAATACTTAAAGTACTTAACATATATTTCTACTAAAAGTTAAAAATTTATATTTCTATTTTACTTTGGTGTGACTTCATGTATCTCAGCTTATCCAAAGGTCTTAATTCAATCCCTGTGCTTTGGGCTTCCTCTGGGACTGTGTCCAGAGGAGCTCTCATTCCAACAGTCTTTAAACATTGTGCCACATAAGACTGACATATAATTTTTTGATTCTAGATCCTATAAATATGGCTGTTAGCGACAAAGAGTGGGCTGATGGTCTGTATAAACACTGACCTGCCAGGCAGCAGGTGTGTCATAACTTCTGGCCCTGACAAATCGGAAAGGTCAGGATGGAATTTCCTATAATTTCTCTCGGCAGGGGACACAGTAGAAATTGTACAGCCATTTTTGGAGGCTGAAAGAGTCATTAGCAACCTACTTGTTCTGATTTGTTCCCTACTTTCTCTTTTGATGGTGCTGGTCCCAGCTACTGTGGCAGTATTCCTTTGTCCAGCTCTTTTGGGAAACTGACACCTTGGCAAAATTGAACTATGCTACTCAAAATGCTTGTATGGCATTAGCTGGTGCTTGGTTTTACCATTTACTTGGTCTTTTTCTAGTACTGATATGTGCTGGTTATAGCCATATAGATATTTTAAAATACCAGAAAATGAGATTCAGTATTTTCTTCCTAACATGCACAGAGAAGTTACAATCTGAGTTGGGGTGGGGAGGGGTGAGCTTTCCAATGTTTTAGAAACAGAAGAGGCAGGACTGAGAAACCATCTGTGTCCTTAAGGGCAGTTTTCATTTTTAAATGTTCCTATGTTTAAATGTTCCTATGCAACAAAAGCTTGCTGCAGAAAGCTTGAGTTTTATGCTTAGGTTGCTTTGGACTGCTCTAAGAACTCCAATTTTCTTATATTTGAAAATCTACTCTCAGATTTCAGAATGATTTTTGAGAGAGTCCCCTGGGGAGCCTTCCTAAAAATGCTGAGCTAGCTTCCTTCCAACAATGACTGATTAGAAAAGGACTTGTGTGCTCAGAAAAACCGATCTTATAGAAAAGAAAGAATATTGAGGCTACTTGCTGCATTATGCATTCAAAATTTCAGTTTTTACTTTCAGGCACTGCCAGGCAGACTTACTGGGGCAATGAAGGAGGGGGGGAATAATAGAATGACACTTCCCCTAGACTAGCAGCCAGCAATGGTAGCAGCAAGATACCATCAACAATGCATCTTGTTTGCCCCCCAGTATCACACAGGTACTTTCCTTTTCTGCTTTTAATTATTTCTAATTAGTTCTTGAATGCTACTCAGCCTCTCCCTTCCTATCACTGCACTCTCTTATATTTAGGTTACTATTGTCAAAGTGTCCCCTGATAAGGCATAAACACATTCCACTATACGAACAGAAGGCTGAAGAGTAGTGGATAAAGTCAATACCTGGCATGCTACCTTCTGCAATCCCAAGCTGGCTCCCAAGCTATTTGTTTCCTCTTGAAGCATAAAAACAAGCAAACACTGCAAAACCCCAAGTTCTTTCTTTAATCCTTTTTTCTTTTGGGGCAACTGGACTCTTCTCTCAGTAGAAGGACAGGAAGTCCTACAGTGCTTACATGCACCTGTGAAGGTTAGTTTTTCCTCCTCTCTTGTTTAGTTCTTCCCCTGTCTCCACACTGCTTATGAGATCTCCAGGGTTCACATCCTATCTGTTTTGACTGTATATGCCGAGTCCTTGTCTAATAAAAAAGGTACCATGTTAAATAGTCACTTTTCAGATTGAGTTGTACTTTAATTATTAGCATAAACTGGAATTTTTTTTAGTGAAAAGTAAAAAGATCATGCTTTGAAATTAACTAGCATGCTAAGTAAACGAATGACTATATATATTTCTTAAGCATGGAGCCTAGAGACTTAATCAAAAGGGCCAGCACCAGAGAAATTGCTTTTCATGTTTTGATTAAGTCTATTTGAACCCAGACAAGGAAAGTGCAATATATACTGAGGGAATAATCCAATAGAATACCATTGTTTTTACATCATATATTATATTTAAAAAATACAAAATGTGAAATAAAAAATAGAGCTGCAATAATCCTGAGATTTCCAAGGAATTCACAAAAAACCACCAAACAAACAAAACCACCACCCCCCCCCAAAATAAAACAAAAAAAACCCCAAACAAACAACCCCCCCAACCCCAAAACAAAATCCCCAAAGTAATTATAAAGGAAGCATTACTGTGTGAGAACTTGTAAAAAGAAAACATTCTAGTATTAAAAACATAATGCCATATATTTATAAGAAAGTACATATTAATATATAATTTTACAACAGTTTTGTTCTAGAATCCTGTTCTTTCAACTATTGAAAGTGCATAAACAAGTAAACAACTTTTTTCTGAAGGCATCCTCCTGGCTCTTTGGGTTTGTAGACAAAGAATTACATAGAATCACGTGTGAGTATTGTAAAAGTTAAAGAGAGTCTAACTGTCTTTGAATATACATGACAGAATTATCTCTACTGCTGATCCTTTTAACATTCCCTACAGAAAAAACAGGTTGAAAAAATATTAAATTTGTGAAGTTATGCTTAGAATTCCAGAAATGCCAGAATCAAACTTTAATTTTAAACTTAGAGCTGCCTCAGTATTTCATCTTTTATGCCAAAATCTTTACATACAAAAGGGACACCCAACACCCCATAATTTACGATCACCGTAGCATCTTTGCTGTCTCTATCAAAAGCTACATGCAATGCCTGCATCCTACAGCTAGGGGTAACACAGCAAAATGGCACCATGTATCAAAAAAGGTGAAGGATAACAAGCTGCAATAGGCAAAAAACTTGTAATATAACAAATTTTGGTATTTTATTTTCTTCTTTTACTATCCTTGAACTTAACATCTACTAAAAAATTGTCTGTCAAAATCTTCACCTGCTACTAATACTATTTCTTCTTGTCTGCTTTTTGGCCTTGTTTTAGGACATACTCTCTCCCTCCTCCTACAGGCCTCTTCGTTCTGATTTGCAGAAACAAGTACCTTCATGTTGCTTTTTCTCCCCTGCCCAGGATTTTGCTCACAAATACACAATGTGTAATGGCAAGTAGGGGGAATCAGAGCCTCATGGCTCTGCTGGTCTCTGTCCATGGGCAAACAAGAGAGATTTTAGGGCCTTGGAATGACTGGTTAAGGGATCAGGAGTACAGGTAGTGTTCGTTCTCCTCTCTCCTGCCACTTGCAGGGAATGCTGAGAGAAGAAGCAGGAAGATCACAGACCAATACCTGGCTCTGAGTTTGGTGTCACTGGCAAAATTGTGGGTTCTTTGATCATGGGTTGGTTTACATGACATCAAGCCTGCTAGTGACAGAAAAGGTACACCTGTCTCAAAGGAGGAAAAGGAACTTGCACAGGAGCCAACAGGACTTACTGAGAAAGTCTAGGGGAAAGGGATAACATCAGGCCTGCTAGAGACAAGCCTGGGGGCAGCATGACACTGAGGGGTGGTGTGCTAGTGAGGTCACTTGTGCAGCCATCTCAGTAGAGGTAGGGGATGAAGACCATGGAGCAGCAGAGACACGAGGGCTGTTGATGCGTTAGAAACCACAGATGTGCCTGAGAACAGTGACATAAGCATCAGAGCTTCTCCCCCCAAAAAGGTGGCAGGATCAATATCCCAAATGAACTGCTTCTACAGCAATGCACACAGCATGGACGAGAAAGGGAGGAGCTGGAAGCCGTTGTGCAGCAGGAATACCATGACATAGTCAACATCACAGAGTCATGGTGGGGTGATTCATGCAACTGGGATGCTGCAATTGAAGGCTATGGACTCTTCAGAAGGGATAAGCAAGGGAGGAGGAGGGGTAGCCCTGTGTGCTAGGAAGTGTTTTGATTATCTAGAGCTTAATAATCGTGATGATAGGGTTGAAGGTTTGGAGTAATAATCAGGGGAATGGCCAACAGAGCAGATATCCTAGTGGGATTCTGTTACAGACCACACAACCAAGATGAAGAGGCAGCTGAAATATTCTCTAAGCAGCTGGGAGAAGTCTCACAAGCATTAGATCTTGTTCTTGTGAGGGACTTCAACTTACCAGATGTCTGCTGGAAATACAACAGCCCAGGAGGTTTCTGGAGTGTGTGGCAGATAATATACTGACACAGCTGGTGAGTGAGCCATCTAGGGAAGGCATTTGCTGTAACTGTTGTTTGTGAACAGAGGACTGGTGGGTGATGTGATGGTTGGCTGTCTTGGGCACATCAATCACAAAATGACAAGTTTTCAGTTCTCAGAGAGAAAAGAAGGGGGGTCAGCAAAACTACCTTGGAATTCCAGAGGGCAGACTTTGGCCTGTTTAGGACACTGATTGACAGAAACCCTTGGGAGGCAGTCCTGAAAGGCAAAGATATCCAGGAGGGCTGGAAATTCCTCAGTGAGGAAATCTTAAAGGCACGGGAGCAGGCTGTCCCCATGTGCCAAAAGACAAGGTGCCAGGGAAGAAGACCAGCCAGGCTGAAATAGGAGCTTTAGCTGGAACTCAAAAAAAAAAAAAAAAAGAGTAGATTTTAAGCCTTTTGAAAGAAGGCGCATACAACTCAGAAGGACTACAAATATGTAATGAAATTATATAGGGAGAAAATTAGAAGGGCCAAAGCCCAACTAGAACTTGATCTAACTACTGTCATAAAAGCAAAGAAAAAATTTTCTGTAAATATATTCCCAAAAAAGGCAGGCTAGGACAATCTCCATCCCTTATTGGATGCCAGGGGAAACATAGTGATAAAGGATGAGAAAAAAGCTGAGGTACTTGATGGCACCTTTGCCTCAGTCTTTAATGGCAGGACAAGTTGTTCTGAGGGTACCTAGCCCCCTGAACTGGAAGACAGGGATAGGGAGCAGAATGAAGCTCACACAATCCAATGGGAAACAGTCACTGGCTTGCTACACCCCTTAGACACACACAGGTCTATGAGGCCAGATGGGATGCAACCAGAAGTGCTAAGGGAGCTGGTGGAAGTGCTTGCTAAGTCATTTTCCATGACTTATTGGCAGTACTGGCTATCCAGGAAGGTCCTAGCTGACTGGAATTTGACAAATGCAACTCCCATCTATAAAAAGAGCTGGAAGGAAGACCTAGGGAACTACAGGCCTGTCAACCTGACCTTGGTGCCACAGAAGGTCATGAAGTAGATCATCCCCAGTCTCATCATGTGGCAGCTGCAGAGCAACCAGGGGAATCAGAGCCAGTTAGTATGGGTTTGTGAAAGTCAGGTGCTGCTTGACGAACCCAATCTTCTTATATGACAGAGTGACATGCTTACTGGATGAGGGAAAGGCTATGGATGTTGCCTAACTGGACTTTTGTAAAGCTTTTGACACCATTTCCAACAGCATTCTCTTGGAGAAATTGGCTTGAATTGGTAGACTGTATGCTGTGAAAGCAAACTGGCTGTATGGCTGAGCACAGAGAGTGGTGGTGGATGGAGTTACATCCAGCTGGTGGCCAGGCACCAGTGCTGTTCCCCATGGCTCAGTACTGGGGCCAGTCCTGTTTAATATTGTTACCAATGATCTGGACAGGGAATCGAGTGCACTCTCTGGCACTGTATGGATGACACCAAGCTGGGTGGGAGTGTTCATCTGCTGGAGGGCAGGAAGGCTCTGCGGTGGGATCTGGATCATGGGCCAAGGCCAGTGGGGTGAGGTTCAACAAGGCCCAGGGCTGGGTCCTGCCCTTGGGTCACAACAGCCCCAGGCAGTGCCACAGGCTGGGGCAGAGTGGCTGCAAAGCTGCCCACAGGAAAAGGCCCTGGGGGTGCTGGTGACAGCAGCTGGACATGAGCCAGCAGTGCCCAGGTGGCCAAGAAGGCCAATGGCATCCTGGCCTGGATCAGCAACAGTGTGGCCAGCAGGAGCAGGGCAGGGATTGTCCCCCTGTACTTGGCACTGCTGAGGCTGCACCTCAAGTCCAGTTCTGGGCCCCTCACTCCAAGAAGGACTTTGAGGTGCTGGAGCGTGTACAGAGAAGGGCAATGGAACTGGGGAAGGGTCTGGAGCACAAATCCTATGAGAAGCGGCTGAGGGAGCTGGGGTTGTTTAGCCTGGAGAAAAGGAGGCTCTCAGAGGAAATGTTATCACTCTTTACAACTGCCTGAAAGGAGGTTGTAGCAATGTGGGGGTTGGCCTCATCTCCCAGGTAACAAGTGACAGGACAACAGGAAATGGCTTCAAGGATGCTAATGGAGGTTCAGGTTGGATATTAGGAAAAATTTCTTCACAGAAAGAATGGCCAGGCATTGGAACAGGTTGCCCAGAGGAGTGGTGGAGTTACCGACTCTGGAGGGATTTAGAAGGTGCATTAGATGTGGCACTTAGGGACAAGTTTAGTGGTGAACTTGACAGTGGAGTTTAATGTTTGGACTTCATGCTCTTAGAAGTCTTTTCCAAACCAGATGATTGTGTGATTCCATGTTGTTTCTATGTTGTTGCTCTACCAGAGTGAAAGGCTTAAGAGCACAACACTGTCAACAGTGGGTAGGCTGAAAGCTAGATGGTTTGGCCTTCATAAGGGACAATGAATCCCTCCTGTGGCAACTAAATCTTCCTGTGAGCTTCATGGGCAGCCATGAAGCTTCTGCTTTTGTATAGTCGCTTTTGCATCAAATATGTTTGTGGGTATTGAACTGAAAATACCCACCCTTCCACCACAACTCCCTTTTCCTTGCCTGGACAAAGACCCGCACTCATTTTAGCCAAATTCCTTCCATTCTGTCCATAGTGAGACTATGAAGGTATACTTTTTGGACTGCATGCTAAAATTGCTTCTTGTCTTTCTGCAGCCAAATACAACTTATAGGTTGTACTCTCTGAATGGACATAGGGATAATAACAGTGTCATCAAATTCCTGGGTTTAAGTTGTGCCTTATGAACTTGTGTAGTAATTGTATAGGTACCAGTGAAGTAAAGTATTCTAACCAGGATGCAGAATATGAGGATGCAAATTTTTTGATCTTCTGTAGCTTCAGTGTGTGATTGTGAAAAAATCTTCACACTTCTGCATGTTTCTGTTCTCCTGTCTTCAAAAGCTGTCTTTGTACTCCTTTGGATGGTAACATTGTATTTGATTAGACACTGAATTTGGCAGTAAGCAACTTGCACAATCTAGATCTTACTGTTCCCCCCACACCTTGCCAAAAATAAAAGATAAAACATGCTACAATTACTTGAAATAACTTCTAATTTGTGATACATCCACTTAATCACGGTCATTTTAAAATGTATTTCATCTAAAACCTTACATGAAATTCTGTATCAGGGATGTCTAAATTCAGAAAATATACTCTTGACTTTTCTTAAGAGTGATGTAAAGTAAGAGTGCACTTTTATTGCATATATTGTATTTAGATTCTTGGGAAATGTGAAGTGCAGTAGGATTTCTGTGATTCATGAAGATTATGAAAATACATTAGTCATCATGAGAGCGACAGTTACTTAGTGCTTAAAAGCACCAATATGCAAATAACTATAAGGCCTGAAACAAGATTTGGTGATCAGAGAGAATATTGGGACACCACACAGAACTGTAGAACTGCAATGGACAGATGCAGGGTCTGCAGGAAGAATAGGCTGGGAAGGTGAGGAGGGGACATCATCTACTATGTGAGAGAACAGTTGGGGTGCATGGGTCTCTGCCTTGGCATGGTTCTCTGCCTTGGGATGGGTGATGAGGTGGCTGGGTCCTGATGGCTAGGGATTACTAGGCAAATCCTTATGTTAGGAGAGGTGTTTATGAAGGGTTAGGAAAGTTGACTCTGATGAGGGATGTGGGGAGACAAAGAAAGCTTTCTACAGGTACATTGTTGGGAAAAGGAGGAGAAGGGAAAAGGTGGGCTCACTGCTGAATGGTCAGGGATCTACAAGTAAGGGACATGGGAAAGGCCGAAGTAGTCAATACCTTTTTTACCTCAGTCTTTAGAGATACAGCAATCCCAGTTCACTAAGACCAGGGAGCAAGGCCAGGGCAAGGAATACTTATGATTGGTGGAGGAAGAGCACGTTAGAGAACATTTCAATAGACTGGATATTCATGCATCCACAGGACCTGACAGGTTGTACACATGAGTGCTGAGAGAATTGGCTCTTGTCATTCTAAGGCCACTCTCAAGTATCTTTGAAAGGTCACTGCAACTGGAAGACATTCCTGAAGACTGGAAAAAAGCAAATGCCATCCCCATCTTCAAGAAGGGCAAAAAGGAGGATTCAAAAAACTACAGACTTACCATCCTCACCTAAATCCCAGGCTCAAAAGGTTATAGTGACTTGCACCAACACCAGCTGGTGTAGGATGGTCACTACTGGTATGCTACAGGGATTGAGACTGAGCCCACTATTGTTTAACAATTTCATTAAGGGCCTAGAAGTGGTGGGACAAGAGTGCAACCTTAGAAATTTTGCAGATGATACAAAACTGAGATGAGTGTTGCTATTCAGACAGATCTGGACAGGTTGGAGAAATGGGTGAACAGAAACTTCAGGGGAAAATGCCAAGTCCTCTACTTGGAGGGAAATAAACCTCCACACCACCACAGCTGAGGACTGACCAGCTGGAAAGCAGCTTTGACCAAAAAACATCTGGAGGTCCTGGAGGATGAGTAGACCATGAGCCAGCAACATGCATTTACAGCAGAGGCCAGCAGCCTCCTTATCAGCATTAGGAAGAGTGTTACCAGCAGCCAGGGAGATTTCATCCCCACTCTCTGCTCAGCCCTGATGAGAGATATCTGGAATGCTGTGTGCAGTCCTGAGTTCTCCGGCACAGGTGAGACACCAACATACAAAGGCTCACAATGATAAAGAGATTGAAGCATCTCTCACTGAAGGAAAGGCTGAGAGAGCTGTGCATCTTTAGCCCTGAGAAATCTCAGGGAGATCTTATTACTGTATATAAATATACCATAAGTAGAGTAAAGGTAGAGCCAGGCTCCTCTCACCAGCAGAAGAAACAGCAAAAATCAAAATACACAAAATTCCATTTAAAAATAAGAAGAAAGTTTTTTATTGTGAGGGTGACTGATTGAAGGCTGAATGAGGGTGGTTGTGAACAGGCTACTCAATAAAGCTGTGAAGTCTCCATTCCTAGAAATACTCAAACTTAATCGGACACACAGCTCTAAGCAACCTGCTGTGGCTGACCTGTTCTGGGCAGGGTTGGGACTGTGTGTGCTCCAGAAGTGCCAACCAGATTTGATGCTTCCACAATTCTGGAGCTAGAACATCAATTAGACCCAATGGTAGCATAGTACAGTCACAGGAACAAAGACTGGACACACTGTACTGCTGTCAATATTCTCTCAACAAGAAAGAACAGGATCTGAATTCGTATTTAGAAAGTACAAGGGCACGTGAAGTAGATCTGTAGTCTTTCATTTGATACATCACGTGCCTTAAGAAATCTCAAGACAGCACCTGAAGAAGAAAAAAGAGGGTTTAGCCTGAACAGGGATGAAAACCAAAATTTGTTTCTGCCCCTGTCTTCTAATGGTAGCCTGTGCCACTGTTTTTGACCATTCCCTTTTTGCCTTGAGTCTTGGCCTTTGCCTTTCCAAGTTGCTGTTGCAGGGGACATGACGTCCTGTGTTGACTTACCTGCTGTGCTGCCATGCCATACTCCTACCCGGCAATCCTGTGACCCGCAGCCCGGTGAGGCAGCTCTGCACTCACAGGATGCTCCTGCTTACCTTGGCCCACAGTTACCCATAGGATGGTCCTGCACAGCCCGGGGTAGCTTGCTCAGGAAGCTCATGGGATGCTCTTAGCAAGGAAGGGTTTCACACCCATGTTTTTCAAAGAACTGGAGCTTGCTTCACCCCTTGAGTGATGCACCAAGTTTATGGAGCAGGCTTTCTGGCAGCAGTTGCACCTGCCCTGATTATCAAGCTCTCACAAATAGTACTTCTGCTCTTCTGCCTCCTGCTCCTTAAACAGGCATGAGGCCTGCTGTGGTTGCACAGCCCAAGCCCCTGCCATCAGCCTCCTGGGGCAGGCCTTCTCAGCACGTGCTCGACCACCGTTTCTGGGACAGACATGTCTGCCCCCATCACACAACCCTGCAGCCACTACCTGTGCGCACAGACAGCATTGCTTTGTTGTAGGATCAGCCTCCAGGAGAGGTGTCACAGACAGTGAAAATGAGCTGGAGAACCCCACAGAGCCGCAGTCAAGTAAATGGGACTCTGCCAATGTGGAATGGAACGTACACTTTTTAAATCTTGTTACATTGATGCCTTTCCCTGGTCTTAAACTTAAGAACCAAAACACAGTTAGAGGAGAAAAAGGGGTTTTTACCTCAGTATTTATGTAAGGATCCTTAGGTGCAGCACATCCAGGTGGAATGCGCTGAAATGCACACCGGAATGCACACCCACAATGAATCAGGTACAACATTATAGGCCTTACAAATGAGCAAATCTATCAAAGATTCCCCAGTGAGAGGCTCGAGTGAATCCCTGCCCTGAGGAGCCTTCCCCTGGATGGGCCTATCTCAGTTTACAGAATGTGCTCTAGAGAGGACCTTGGTGTCTGGGACTTTCTGACCCCTAACTATGAGGCTTCCAAGATGTTTAGTCTCTTGACTTAAAATATTAGGTCTCAGAATGTGGGCTAGAAGCACTAAGAATACATAAAAGCTATAGAAAAAGTATATAAAAGGGGTATAAAAGAATAAGGCAAAAAATCATCATGGCATCAACATGCTTTTAATTTTAGATGCTACCAAAAAGAAAAAAAGTAAATCCCAAAATAGCAACAGATTTTAAGCTTTAGTATGAAACAGGTTTTGAATTTGACAGATTTGATTGTACAAATTAGGAAAGAAATGAAAATGTACATAAGAGGCTTGAATAAATGTTTTCTCTAGGCTCACTGCAATGGGTAAAAAAGTGTAGTGCAAAACTGTACATATTTATACCAATAGAAGGCTACAATGCCCTTGACTGTATACCACAACTCCCACTGCTAATTTGTTTTTCATAACATTGTATGTGTTTGGCTCACTGACTCAACATACAAAGCCTTATATCACAAACAAAGGCTGTTGTTTACAGATGCCAAGCCTACTACAAGACCCCAGATTGGTCTACTCTAGCCCAGCCAGTGATGAAGTATCCCCATTTGACTTCAGCAAAGAAGCCAAATCTATGTAAATAAGTGGATGATTTGGTTTATAATTGTATGCTGAATTTAAATTAAGAACTACTAGGCATATGTTCTTCCGGGTGGATATTTGTATTAGAGAAGGTCTCTACTAGATTCTTAAATTTCATCTGCAATATCACCCACTCATGGAGTAGGCAGTAGAGTTCTCACAAACAGTACTGTGTGTTGCATTCATTTACTACTTCAGGTGTCTGAAAGTTGTGTTTCTGGAAAGGACAATGCTCACTGGATCTTTACAGCCATTACAAAGTTCAGCCACACTGTGACGAAGGCAAGGACTTGCACTAACTCTGCCGGACACCAGAGTGCAGAAAGTGACAATTAATTACTTTATCCTTTGTCACTGTCCGGAGTGGATTGATTTAATCAGAACAGATCAAGACGATAATTCTATCCATCCAAAGACTTTTTAGTGGTCGTCTTTGAGCATAAAGAAGAAATTTTGAAGCCTCATCTGTGGCTAGCAAGACAACTGAGCATTTACATCTCTGGTGTCTGTACGAATGCCACTGCTTAGGCTCAGAAATATCTGACATTGCCACGCCTACAAAAGTCATCAATTTGGCACCATTCCCTGACATTAAAAAGTTGGAGCAAAATTACTTTTGTAGCAATTGTTTAAATTACTATCCCAACTCTGGTTAAACAACTAAAAATCCTGAATTCTATAATCAAAGGAATTTCTTTCAGGATTAGGGCTGAAAATTTTTGTAATTTTCTGAAAAGAAATACGGCTTCTCAGTGGCTTCTATAATCTCAGATTTTGCATGGCAACCAAACAAATCTGTATGTCTCTATTTCAGATACAATGTGGTATAATATATGCCTAGTAAATGTATTTTACATTTGTAATATCAGATACTGAAGAACAACAAATGTCTTATTTTTACTCATTATACAGGTAAAGGTGTTCTAAGAACAATATATATCAATATAATATTATATATATATTTTNACAGTGTAGCCAAACTCTAAGTAACTTTAAATCAAATGAGCACAGAATCATTAGGTTGGAAAAGATTTCTAAAATCAAGTCCAACTTTTGACCTATCACTACCTTGTCAACTCAACCATAGCACTTAGTGCCACATCCAGTAATTTCTTGAAACCCTGCAGGAATGGTGATTCTACCACCTCCCTGAGCAGCCCATTCCAATGCTTAATAACCCCTTCAGAGAAGAAAGTCCACCTGATGTCCAGCTTGAACCTCCCCTGGCACAGCTTGAGGCCATCTCCTCATGTCTTGTCACTTCTTGCCTGGGAGAAGAGGCCAAACTCCACCTGGCTACACCCTCCTTTCAGGCAGCTGTAGAGTGATAAGGTCCCCCCAGAGCCTCCTTTTCTCCAGTCTGAACAACTCCAGCTCCCCCAGTCACTCCTCATAGGACCTGTGCTCCAGACCCTTCCCCAGTTCCATTGCCCTTCTCTGCACATGCTCCAGCACCTCAAAGTCCTTCTTGGAGTGAGGGGCCCAGAACTGGACTTGAGGTGCAGCCTCACCAGTGCCGAGTACAGGGGGACAACCCCTGCCCTGGCCCTGCTGGCCACACCATTGCTGATCCAGGCCAGGATGCCCTTGGCCTTCTTGGCCACCTGGGCACTGCTGGCTCATGTCCAGCTGCTGTCACCAGCACCCCCAGGGCCTTTTCCTGTGGGCAGCTTTGCAGCCACTCTGCCCCAGCCTGTGGCACTGCCTGGGGCTGTTGTGACCCCAGGGCAGGACCTGAAAACCTTGGCCCATGATCCAGATCCCTCTGAAAAACCTTCCTACTCTCCAGCAGATCAACACTCCCACCCAACTTCGTGTTGTCCAAAAACTTAGCAAGGGTACACTTGACACCCTTGTACAGGTCATTGATTAAGGTATTAAGCAGGACTGGCCCCAGTACTGAGCCCTAGGGCACAGCACTGGTGACCGGCCACCAGCTGGATGTAACTCCATCCACCACCACTCTCTGGGCCCAGCCGTACAGACAGATAATAACCCAGTGAACACTGTACCACATTAGGCAGTGGGCTGCTGGCTTTTCCAGAAAAATGCCATGGGAGACAATATCAAAGGCTTTGCTGAAGTTCAGGTAGATAATATCCACAGCTCTTCCCTCATCCATTAGGCAGGTCACCTGGTCATAAAAGGAGATCAGGTTGACCAAGTAGGACCTGCCTTTCCTAAACCCGTGCTGGCTGGGCCTGATCCTCTGGTTGTCCTGTACATGCTGCGTGATCACAATCAAGATAATCTGTTCCATAACCCTCCCTAGCACTGAGGTCAGACTGACCAGCCTGCAGTTTCCCAGATCCTCCTTCTGACCCGTTTTGTGGATGAGCGTTAAATTGGTCAGCCTCCAGGTCTGGGACCTTCCTGGTTAGCCAGGACTAATGGTGGAGATTTTCTTTGTGAGCTCTTCCGACAGCTCTCTCAGTACCCTTGAATGAATCCCATCCAATCTTACAGACTTCTGAGTGTCTAAATGGCTTCGTACTTCATTGTGTATTGCAGATCTATTCTGCTCCCTGTACTCCAGCTCAGGGGGCTGGCTGCCCTGAGGATAACAGTCTTACTGTTAAAGACTGAGGCAAAGAAGACCTTAGGACGTCAGCCTTTTCCTCATCCTTGGTGACAATGTTCTCCTCCATGCCTAATAAAGGATGGAGATTTTCCTTGGTCTTCCTTTTGTTGATGTATTTATAAACCCACTTTTTATTATCTTTCACAGCTGTGGCCAAATTGAGGCTTTTGCCTTTTTAATTTTCTCTCTACACGTGCTAATGACATTCTTGTACTCTTCCTGAGTTACCTACTCCTTCTTCCAAAGGTCATAAACCCTCCCTTTTTATATCTAAGTTTCTAATGACACTGGAAGTACTGATTAACATGTCAAATTTCTGAATTATCCATGGATGTGCTACTACAGTGTTTTAGTTCATATTAAAGCTCATACACTGTCAAGGCAAATCTACTGCCCTCAGTTATTGTGCTTTGATTCCCTTCATGATGCCATCTTGGTACATACAAACTACATACAGCTTTTCAAAAGACTTTCCAATGTAACCAATGGAAGGTGTGTTCCATGAGTGCACATAACATGTTTCATTTGCTAATGCAGATGCAAGAGCCTCAACTCAGTGATCAGGCTGCACCCACTCAAGTCCACCAGTGTATAGCAAGCACAGAGGTAGGAGGAGAAAGCTCTCAGTATGTACAACTTATGCCACACCCTGCGGTGCTTTTCATGCACATAAAAGGCCAGGTGTCACCAGTTTTACATATGCTCTTTATGATCAGCCTTTATGATCAGTTCTTGCAATCTTGTCCCTTCATTCCTGCAAATTATGGTATTGCCCATGACTCGTGTCTCGGAATTATCAACAGGGTGCCACATGGGAACCTACTGGGAATCCAGGAAAGTGCACTTCTTGTGAAACTGTGTGAACAGAGGTCATAGTACATGGAACACACCAAACTGATGGTCTACCAGTGATGTCTCATCAGCCACTGATGAGAGGACCAGCAGCAAGGATAAAATATAATTTAAGAATATTAAGTATTTTCTGTGTGGAAAAGATATCAACTTACCCTCATGAGAACCCAGGACTTGCAGAGCAGCATAGCAGTGTAACAGAGGGCCTAGGCAACCCTGAAGTGTGTGCACACCTGAGCCTCCTGCCCAGCAAAGCAGTGAGGCCATCTGTTCCCATCCCCAAGGTCAAACATGCTGACTGCACAGGCAGTGGAGTCAGCAGAGGAAAACGAGTCTCAGTTCCTCAACCTGGTGTACCTGAATGAATAACAAGGGAGGTAACTGTCCCTTTTACTCTGCTCTAGTGAGACTCCACCTGAAGTACTGCATCCATCTCTGAAACCCTCGGTACAGGAAGGACAGGGACCTGCTGGAGCAGGTCCAGAGGAGGGCCACAAGGCTTAGGGCTGGAGCATCTCTGCCATGAGGAGAGGCTGAGAGATTTTGGGGTTGAACAACCTGGAGAAGAAAAGCATCTTGTGCCCTTTTAGTTCTTATAAAGAGGACTTACAAAAAGATTAACACAGACCTTTTAGTAGGGCCTGTAGCGATAGGACAGGGGATAATGGTTTTAAGCTTAAAAAGGTATTTGGGAGAAATATTTTACAATGAGGGTGGTAAAACACTGGCACACTTTCCCAGAGAAGTGGTGGATACCCCTGGAACCATTCAAGGTCAGGTTGGACAGGCATCCGAGCAACCCGATCTAATTGGAGATGTCCCTGCTCATTGCAGGGGGGTTGCACTCAATGACCTTTGAAGGTGCCTTCCAACCCAACCTATTTTAGGACTGGGATTCTATGACACTCATGGATTCTATGACACAATATGGACCAAGACAACTTCATCTAACCCTACACAAACCCCAAAATACTAGTAGGCATATGGAGAACATGGACCATATATAGCTGGAGTACAGGTATGCAGATCACCAAGTAAAGAGGGACATTCGTTTTGTAAGGGGGTAAGTGGAAAATTCTCAAGAAACAAGTGAATGACTTGTTATGGCTATAAGATAACAGAGGAGTAAGATTGTTATATGAACTACTATTTACTCAAAAGGTATGTAATAACTAACTAACTAACTAACTTACTTACTTAAGTAAAATTGTGTCGTCTTCTGTATATTTACTACAGTATCCAAAAGAACCACGCCTGGCAAGCATTTGGTGTCTGCAGTCTCTAGATCTGCTTAAATTGTCTATCCTTTAATATCAGCATCTCTACATACCTCCTTTGCCTTTTTCCCCCACATCATGAGCACTCTTGAGAATTAAAACCACAGAAATCAATGAGACTAGACTTTGGAGAAAGCAAAAGGGCTTGTTTCCTCATATAACAGCTGCCAGACAGTTGGTGTTTCTTGACAAAAGATTTTGCTAATACAAAGCTTATACATGAGTTTAAGGGGTGACTACAAAAGTTCCTGGAAAAGATTCTCTGATGTATGTAAAAAAAGATTAATCATGCAGGGTTCAGAAAATCACTCAGCTGAAAGTGGCCAAAAGGTGGCAAAGTTAAACAAGTAAAATGCATTTATGCTTCTTATTGCACTTGTCTAGGCATTACCTTATACTATCTGGACCAGTAAGTATACTGCATTAGATGTACGCACGGTCTGAATCAGTTTGATTACTCTCACACACTTTACTTTAGTATTTTGGATTGCCTTCCCACTGTTTCATGAGATACATAGCTACTGTGTTCTGCACAACATGGCCCAGAGGATTGCCTTATGGTACCTTTCAGATACGCTACAAATGGCAGAATGTATCTGAAAAACATTTGGAAATGCAAACAACGTATGAAATGGACTTAAATAAAAAATGGGCATTGTTGTATGAAATTACTAGACGGGTTAATTAGGACTTTGTAAGAAATATCCAAACTGTAAGATTCTGTATTTTTGGAAAAGTTCTGAGGGATTGCAATGTAGCTCTGTTGAAAATAAAAAACTTAAAGCATTATGAATCTACTATTAAAAAAAAAAGTAATTCATAGGAATAGGCTGTCTTCCATTACCATTCTCAACATACAAAATTGCAGTAGAAATTCCTGTATATGACACCAGTTCTTTTTTCAGAGGTGTTTAAATTTTGAATCTGGCAACAAAAAGTGATAGTTTTCAAGGTACATGAGCAACTTCTGGCCAACCATCTTTTAGTTCACTGGTCAAAAACTTTGATTATATTCTGATTATTCCTTATCCACATAGTAAGGTATAAAATTACTTTGAGATATGCAGCATATTCTGCATCTAAATACAAAACCACGAGGTTTTTAGCAACACAACCACTTTTAATCAACACTGCTTTCATATTTAAATTTGGCAGGTTGTTTAATACTGTCATTAGTTACAAAAATTCTGTGAAGGGACTGAATGTTTTAGTGATTATCTTGCAGTGAATAACTGTTGAATAAGTTTAAAAAAAAGACTTCATCAAAAATTAAGATGAGACATGTGTTCCTTGATAAAGATCAAATTGATAAAATGTTGAGATAAAAATTTGCAGGAATTTATTTGAAATTATTTGAAACAGATTCCACTAGGTCCTGACTGATCTAAGTGGGTACCTCTGCAAATTAACTTCATAGATAGAAGCATCAAAATATTGAAGTGATAAAATGATTTTCCTGTAACAAAAGTAGCTACTTCCCTTTGACACAGGAACTGATCATGTTCTTATAAACTGAAATGCTGCTGTAGATTAAAATATTTTCAAATATACTGGCTCAAGGAAAATGTATAGTGATATTTATACGTATACTTTAAACTTCTGCCAAGACCTTGATTTGTTCTTTCCACACAGATAGACACATAAAGTTCCATGATTTCAGGAAGAAAATCAACAACCCAGTGCTTTTATCCTCCAACTTTACTGCATTTACCACAGCTCACCCTGCTAAGGTTGCCAAGCACATAACAATGCAAGTGATGACTGACACAACAGAAAACACAATATCCATAATTAAAATACTTAAGGTCAACGTTTTCTTTAGCAACATAGACGACATGAAAGTTGCTAAAGCTTTACCATGAATTAGGTCACATCACTCTGGCAACAATTTTCTGGTAAAATTACTCAGTATCCAACACCTCTATTTGGTTTTCACCCTGTTTATATGAAATTTTAAATTGTATAAAACCCAAATCCTAAAACCTTCCCACGTACCAGCTAAATTAAACTACCTGTATTTGCTAGACAGACAGAATGAAAGATGCTTATCAAAATACCTTTTACCTTTAATTAATGAACAGCATTGCTATATATTTTTATTAAATTAGATTGCTTATGGTTGTGTCTCATTTTTGTATTTTTGAAAAGGCTAGTCATGCAAGTGAGTGTGAGCTCTTAAAACACCCAGACACCCAATGAGGTTGAAGATCTCAGCTGAAGTTACTAGTTAAGCATGTCATGAAAATCAGGTTCCACAGCAGAAGTAGCAAGACATAGCCGCAGCTATACAAGTGTTTTAATTAGTTTTATTAATTCAAGATTGTTCTGTCATAGACTTTAAATCCCTATCAGTCAAGATCTTGTTTGTATATACTTAACCTCATTTCCCAGTATTTTTTAGTAAATAGTTGTTACAGCTTATGATTGTAACATTTTAGTTATTACACAGGGCCCTAAAATCAGAGTAAATCTACTAATATAAGAGCAATTTCAAATTGTTTCTGTAGGGACTGGTGGAGTGGAGTTGACTGTAGGCCATTCCCACAAATGTCAGGTGCTTTTAGCAGGAGGTATGAGAAAGATGTGACTGGTAAACCATGTGCTGGTAGAACATGTGAGGACACAGACCTCGACAACGGGCAAGACGGAACTCCTCGGTTTACATGGATTATAGGGAAGCATCACTGGCTAGACAGACTCCTGCAACTGTGCAAGCTTCAGAGATACTTTTCTGATTAGTAAAGGGCTGCAGATAAGGATACACGGGGACTACAGGGAGACATAGTATGAGCCAGTAGATGCAGGGGCACTGTACGTAACCTCAAGGTCACCTACCCACATGAAGAACTTCTTTACCTTGAGGGTGGCAGAGCACTGGGACAGGCTGCCCACCGAGTTGAGGAGTTCTCCTCTCTCAAGACATTCAAAACCCACCTGGACACGTTCCTGTGTAACCTGCTCTGGGTGACCCTGCCTTGGCATGGGGGGCTGGACTAGATGACCTCCAGAGGTCCCTTCCAACCCTGTGACTCTTTTTACACCTAAAAGGAGCAGACACAGCCTGTCAGGAGAGCATCCGGTTATCACACGGGGTGGTAACCTCCCTGGAGGTGGTTAAGAAAGACTGGACGTGGCACCCAGTGCCGTGTCTAGATGACACAGTGGTGTTCGGTCACAGATTACAACCGACGATCTCAGAGGCCTTTTCCAACCCAACTGATTCTGTGACTCGGTGTGCCAGCTGGGACGGCGGCCAAGGCACGCACTCGGGGCGGAAGGCCACGTGGGCTGAGAGCAGCCACCGGGCACTGCGGGGCCTTGGCTCGGCCGCCCGCAGAAGTCCAGGGTCGGCAGGGCTGCCGCGAGGCCGCCTCCCACCACGAGGGGAGTCGGCGGGACGGGAGAGACGACAGGCACGATGGCGGCCGCGCTCCCCCTTCCATCGCCGCGTGTCGCCGGCGACCCAATCCTCCTCCTCCTCCTCCTCCTCCCGCCCTCGGAAAATGGCAGCGCGGGCCGAGGGCGGTGGGGGAGCACCCCGGCCGCCGCCATCTTGAGGCGGGAGGGACGGCGGTCGCCGAGCCCCTCCCGCCCGGCCTCCCGCCGGAAG
>VZRO01008080.1:39878-67605 GCA_013397915.1 Daphoenositta chrysoptera
AAAAAAGGAGAAAGAAAAACCCAATCCAGCCCCAGCCTCTGCATATTTATAAGTACCGTTAGGTTTCATTTCAAAAAATTCCCTATGGATATATGAACCTGTCACATTAGAAATTAATTGTAGTAACTTCTGTAGTTTAGTAATATCTATTTTTTTATCATACCTCATAAGATTAATAAGGAAATATTTTTTTTCTGTGTGTAGGTGTTTAATGATGTCTAGTTTAGTTTCATTTCCCTGTGGAAATGAGAAAATACGCAGGCTGTGTCTAGGGTAGTACACCTTAAATTGCTTGGTTTTACACACTATTGCAAACAGTTTAGTTGTTCTACCTGTTCCACTATTGCAAGTTGTTTGGTTAGTTAGTGTCCTAAAATCAAGAGGTAGTGGATGGAATATATTGTGAATTCTATTTGATAAAGAAATTTCACATTTTACAATATAAATTTTAGTGAGACTTGGAAGGCTAATTTCTAGCAATTCAGACTTCCTCTTTGAATATCTAATTTATTTCTAACCTGTCTTCTTTAAATTCTTGCATGACATTCATAGCAATGCTATGAGAATGTCAAATATTGCATATGAATAACTGAATTTGAGTGTACTTGTAGCATTTATAACTTTATTCATTCATCAAAGAGAGGAAAGAGAAATTAAGCACTATTTTTAAAGATAATTTCATTTACCCATAGACCCAGTGCGTTGAGTACATCTCAGCTTCTTAGACTGTCTGTGAGTAAATAATATATTTGGTTCTTTAATTTTCTTCTTATTGAAGACTGCTTTCAAGTAAGTTTATAAGGTCTTTAAGGCAAGAACCATATATTTTGGTTTTGTTCAGCCTTTGGATGCTGCTGCTACAACTAATGACTCAGAGCTGTGTTTACTGTTTACGTACCAAGTAAATGGATTCTCTCTTCTGTTTTACTGTCTCATTATATTTAATCTAACTGTGCTTTCTCTTACATACCATGCCAGGGATGTTTTCTAAATTCTGATAACTAGCGTAGTTAAATCATGCACCATTGCAAAGTAGAAATAGAAACACGCAAATCTGTTAAAAGGTGAAGTATGTCACTTTGCAGGTGCCATTGAGTCAGATTATTCTACCTCAGTTAAGGTGTTCTGGGTTTTTTGTGGTTTTTTTGTCTGATTACTTCTTTATGTGCTGTTAACTATACTTTCCTTACAAAGAACTTTAAAAGTATAATAGGATTCTGTGACAGAACTACTTATAAGACAGTTATTAAGGTTACAGATAGCTATTTATTTATTCAAAAATACATTTTTGGCTCCAGTGAACTAGTTCATGTCTGCTGATTTTTCAGGTGATTCTTTAATACCTTTGGTCTGATTTTCTTTCCCCCTCCCCGAAAGTGCCTAAATCTGGGGCAGGAAGAAGGGAGAGCAGTGTTGCTTATGTATCTCTCTTAATCTCACAATTATATTGAATGTTTATTGAATTTTTGAGCTGTTTCCTTTCTAGTGGGTTAGATGACCAGGACTGCCCATTTGTACTATTGTCCTTTGGTGAGACCTGCAGATTGCAGATTATCCACAAACCATTTAAAAATGTTGCTGTTGTACTGTGTAGCCTCATCTTAACAAAATTAGAGTCTTATCACCTGAGCTTTTTCCTCCTTGCATCATGGTAGCATTCTGCACTGCAAAGAGCTGGGAGTGAAATTAGCAGTGAAACAAACAGAGTTGAATGGTAAAATGCAACTAGCATTTTCTGAGGAGGACTAAACCTAATCAGTATTGGTAGGGGAAAGCAAAAATAACAAAATAACTGTAGTTCTCGTGCCATTGGAAGCAGTGGTCAATGTCAGGATTTCTGGCTTACATTAAATGTCTCATAAATTTGAAGACTTATTTTCTATTTAACTGCTGCAAAAAGTATTCAGGATTCTCCAATTAGAATCCCAACTGTTTTGTTTTCCCAGTAAGATGTCTACTGTATTCTTACCTCTTTATTGTTCTGTGGCTTGAGAGTAGACACAATAGAGTTACAGATTTAATGAAGGAAGAATGTTTCCTACCTCCCATTTTTGCTGGTGAGATGCACATTGTAGTTCTTCCATTAGGAAGGACATGTGGCTATACACAAAGGATTGTTAATTTGTCTTTCTAGTTACGGTTTTATATATTATGTTTATTATTGGAAGTCAGTGTTAATTACTTTGTATCTCAGAGAATTTAGAAGATACAATAAAGAATTAACCTTGCCTTACACTACTTTCTTTAATTAAAAACCCAGTCTTCCTTTTTAGTGTTTTTAAGAAAAACAGTTGCTCTATAATCACCATTTAAAAACTAAATTTTCTCCAAATTTCGGATTGAAAAATCTAGAATAATTAATGATCAGATGATATGCATTTTACAGTTAAGTTATAGAAAGTTATTGTTTAGATATAGATATAGTTCAACAGACTATTACAATCATTTATAAAATACATGATTTATGAAAACTATTTGGATTACTTCCACAGGACAGTCCAGCTGTTTTCAAAGTTATATTAGACTTGGATAGTGAGGAGCAGTTGAGCTACCTGCATAGTAGCTGATTAATCAAATTGACTGTTAGCCATGAGGTGAGTTGACACACTGTGGTAGCTAAGATCACGTCAACATTTGTGTTTGTGTTTAGCCTCTAGTTCACGCCTATTTTATTTTGTCCACTCTGTGTTAAACCACTTCAACTGAGCTGCAATCTGCAAAGGAGTTGATAAATAAGTCTTCCATAGTCATTGTATTGTTTTCCTGTCAGATTTAGTAAATGGAAAAATGTAGAATCCGGTATGTTTCTAATTCCTCAGAGCTGATTCTGGGTAATAGTAATAGCAATTCCCTGTAACTTTTAGGAATATTATTCATTGGACTTTCTGAAAGGCATGGAAGCTCTTTTGTGAGCTATATCATCCTTGTTTTAGAGAGTAAAACATGCTCAGTGTTAATTCATAGATTTAACATATTTTAATATAATTATTATTTAATAATAAGTAGATGTAAGTAGGGATAGAAATACAACTTCATTCCTTTATTTTGTGGAAATACTTTTGAGCTCCAAGTCTGGGTTTTGAAGTGAGTCAAGAGTGAATTAATTAAGATGAAAACACAGCTCTTCATGTTATTGTCTCTTTCTGACTGAAGGTTGTCCTGAGTTGCTCTGATTTTCACCAACTCTGAAACTCCTTTCTACTGTAATGAGCACTGTCCTGAGAGGGTATCTCATGGAACACTAGTGGGCAAGTAAATGTGTAGAGTTTTCAGTATGCTGGGTCTATAGTGGTGTGGAGATGAGAAATATGTAGGGTTTTGCCAACCTCAGGCTAGTTCACAGAATTTAGGTTTTGTGTCTGAAGTACCCTTTGCTAGCAAACTTATGTCACACCGAGGAAAGATTTATTTGCAGTAAACTCAGAATTAGAGATGTTCCTACGCAGCAATAGCATAATTTATCATGCAAGTAGTGATTCTGTCTTATGAAACAGACCTTCCAGAGTTTTAAAGTTGTGGGTTTATGCTGATTCAGTTGTATCTGTTTGGGGTAGTGGTTTTTTTAATGCTGTTGTTTCAGATCATTCAGATGGTCTGTTGTCAAGCAGTATAACCTTATGAACTTGTGTTGTCTGGGATACCCAGATTTTATGCCTTAAATCCGTACTTTCTGTGGAGACAGGTCCTACTAAGATTTAAATTTCATATACTAAAATTTTCTGCTGTGATCTTGATATGAGCCACTGAGTCAAATTTCCTGTCTTCAATAGGGCTTGGAAGTGTTCAGTATCTTCACTGCTTGTCCTACTTTAGTATTTATTTCTCCTTATTGAATTCTGAAGAAACTGATATTTCTTGAATTCAGGGAAGAGCTGGACACAGGATCATGATTTCAGTGCAGTGACGAACTTTCATGACCTGATGAAGATAGATTCTTCATGTGGTCTCAAATCACAGGTTACGAGTTTGTCACAAACATGTTTCAGGCAACTGAGATGAAGAGGAGTTTTAGCATTACTTTGCATGCGAAAGATTGCCATACAAAGCGTTCCCGCTGCTTGATTTCAGGATGAAATGCTAGGTTATTTGGCTAAGACTTGTAACAGCTCAATGCTGCAAATCTCAGCAGCTTTTAATAGCTTGTGTCCTCAACACAGTTGTAAGTTTGAGATACTCAAAAGGTCTTGTGTCAGCATAGTTGTATTTTTGGTTACATGCTATGATCCAAGGATGGTAACTCTTCAGACACAGCTGAATTTTTTGAAAGCTCAACATCAACAGACTGACCATCTGTATCCTACTGAAAAAAAGGTTAAGCTGGAGCCAGTAGTTCATTTTTTTCCCTTGTACTTGAAAATAATTCATATTTTGAAAAACTACAAGCATTTTCTTCTCATATATTATAAAATGGGAAAAGATATAATGTCCAAGTCAGAAAAACAGATGTATCTGGCAGATAGGAAAACAGAAGGTATGTTTTTGTCATCTGTGATAAAGAAAGCGGTGTACATGTGTGTAAGTTTTGGTCAGAAATGCTTTAGTACTTCTCCCAGAGTTTGTAGTATAGAAAGGGGAAAGAAACAGGTTTTAGCCATTAAAAATGGCTTGAAGATGTCCTTGGGATTAATAGTGGGAATTGAGATGTTGGTTCCTAATATGATAACTCCTCCAATAAAATTACCTGTGTCATCTCCATAAAACAAACTTCATGGTTACAAGTATAACTTTGTTTTATAGATATGCTTCTGACCTCCCAGTGATCTCTTCTCCTTGGCTAATATTTAGATTTTGTTTTTAAAAATATGTTAATTCTACATTAAGTAGATTATCCACATTATCCACATTATCTACATTAAGTACTTCTGTCTTCCATTTAATGATTCAAAAGCCTTTTATGTACTGTAGTTACAGCATTTAACTTGCTAGTATGGTTAAGTTTACCATAATGATACCAGAATGATTTTGCTTTTATATTTCCTTCATATATGTATTTGTAGCTCTGTAGACTATTGTATAGTTATATAGTTCCTAGGTAGCTCCAGTACTTTTCCCTACCCTCATAGGCGGAAAGACAAAACACATTCCAGAGGCTTCAACCCGTGGCGGTCCAAGGTTCCTACCCAGCCTTGGTTCTCTGTGGGAGCCAAGGTTGAAACCAGCTCTTTGAGACACATTTTCATAAACAAAGTTTAGCTCCTATCTAAGGTGAGGGGGAGGGGGAATTCAGAAAGGGTAGAACCAGGGGGAATTACCTCATCGCTTGTGCTTCGGGATTCTTTTCAATTATGCTAATTTGCTAAACTTATAAAACTGTGTTCACCCTATGCAGGGTGGGCAGTTTTCCATACCTGCCCCTTGGGGGCTTCCAATAAAGACCAGCCTTTATATTAACTCCTACACTAATATTGTCTCAAAAGTGTTTGTTTATTTCTAGATCTTTAAGGCATCAATAAAACCAAAGGAACAGGAGATGCTTAGGGTACTCAGGGCAGTATAGTGTGGTGTTTGTGGTTGGTTTGTATTTGGTTGATTGTTCGGGGTTTTTTTCCTTGAAAAGTGAAAGAACAGTGGCAGATAATTTCATAGGAATAGAGTAATCTATTAGGACATTTTATTTTAATCTAGGTGGTTCAGCCTTGTCAAATGGAGTTGCTTGTGTTAGGGCAAAGGGTAAAACTGGTGGTTTTCACATCACTGACTGGTATGTAATTTCTGTATTGAGCATATTTTCTCAATCTGTTAACTGTCCTTCACAGGGTGTTAGAAAGCTTATCTTTTCTTACAGCAAACATACATTATAGATTACCCATTATAAACACAGTTGTCTTAGTGAAATCTAGAACAAAAGCAGTCACTGAAAAAAATACTCTTTTAACCTACTTCTACAATAATCTACTGGCCAAAAGGGAGAGGCATGCCAGTCCTGTGAAGCTCTCCAGGGCTTCGCAGACCTGTAGCTGTTAGTCTGCAGACTGCAGGCTGGGGACAGAGTGGCTGGGACTGCAGGCTGGATGAGGCCCTCAGGTGCGTGGCTGGCAGGTAGCTGAACATGTGCTAGCAGTGTGCCCTGGCTGTAGGGACGATCAAAGGTGTCTCTTGGGCTGTATGAACACAGTTACAGGCAGGAAATTGAGAGACATGGTTATCCACCTCTCTTCTGCATTTATTATACAACCTCACATCATTTCTGCTTTTACCCTCACTCTTCTGCGATTGTGGGAAAGCTGTTGGAGTAAGTTCAGCAAAGGGCTACTAAGATGGTCAGGAACTAGAGTGCACATGTCTGTGAGGAAGCGCTGAAGGACATGGACTTTTTCAGTCTTGAGAAGAGAGAGTTTCAGGGGTCCTAACAGCAGCCTTCTCTAGAAGTGTACTTCCTATGGAAGTAGATGGTGAAAGGATCAGAGACAATTTTTTAAGCTGAAACAAGAGAGGTTTAGATTGGAGACAAGGAAAACCTTTTTCCCCATGAGGACAGCCCAACAATGCAGCTTGGACTGCCATTTTTGGCATCTGTCTTTGGAAATTGTCAAGATCTGACTGGATAAAGCCCTGGGGAGCTGGTCCAATGCCAAGTCTGAACCTGCTTTGGGAGGGAAGTTGGGCTTGGCAGCTCCTGAAATCCATGGCAGCCTAAGCTGTACCATGATTTTATTTGTGATTCTTGCTCTGCAGCAGAAGTTCCTAGACATGATCTAGTTTGTCTTCTAGTCTTGTTGGCCAGTTCAATTTCTTAGGACTGCATTTGAATCCTTACATCTGGAGGTAAAAGTTGAGGGATAGAGCTAGAGTCACAAAGTAGTACTCTTGACATATATCACAAATACCTGGACTGGGTGCCCAAGAGATGATCTCCCTAACAACACAGAACTCTGAGGTTCCTGTTTTTCTTCAGTGTGTTACATTTCTGTTATTTTGGTCCAACACTTAATTCTATGGATTTTGCTAACTTAATACTGGACATAGACTGCATTCCTGACATTTATTTATACAATATTTTAGAATTAAACCTCCAGACTTTTCACTGGAGTCCTGCAGAGGCAAAAACATAAAAGCAGTAGAGAAAACTGCAGTAGCAGGAAAACAAATTTTTTTAGGTCTCTTCAGGAAAAGACAAAAATGAACAAAGGGTTTTATAAAAGAAGGAAGGACCTTGGTTGAATACCTGGCAAAACCAAACCCCAGTTGCTGATTTCTGTGGACATTCATTTGTGTGTTTTTATCAAAGTCTTAATTTGCAGTTCTAAATTCTTTAGTTGCAGCAAAAGAGAAGAATAAATTAAAAGAGGAAGAACTGCAAACAACATTTTTATTGGAAATTGTTTCAAATTTTAAAATGAACTGGATAATTTCCTTTCTTTGTTGAAACAAGTTCAGGGCTGTTGATGAAACATTCTGTATTTGGCTAACTGCCTGGTGATTTGTAAGTGGTGTTCAATGTACGTAACAGCCAGCAATATGAAGAGGGGTTCATTTTTGTGATGAGGATATCTAAAATATTTTCCTATAACTTGCCTGTATCCCTGTTCATTTTGATAAGAACTGGGTTTTGTCCAAAAAAAAAGATTTCAGAAGCAGGGACGATAATTTTTGAGTGCCTGTAAAGAGATGTTTTAAAAAAAATGTTTATGACATAGCTGCAAATATCAAATTAATAGCAATGATAGAGATCAAGAGCAAGGATCTAAGGAAATGTGTATTGCATTAACTGGTAATTGGTGAAATCAGAAAAATAGTTTGATAATCAATGCTTCTGTTGACTGAAGTGGTTCTCTTTGGGGGTCTTTTGTTTGTTTTGGCTGGAGTTTATCATGGTGTGACATTCAGATCCATAGCAAATTTAATGTATTTTGATTTCTCTTACTGTTCTTTAGCACTGCTTGAGCGATAAGCAAAAACGTATGTATACATTACTAATTATGATAAATGTAGTCTTGATAATCATGGCAGTATTAGAAAGTAATCCCTTTATTTAAATGCAGATGTTTCATATCAGCGAATAAGCTGAGTTGAATGGAATGATTAGGCCTGGATAAGCAAATACATTCTTTAGAACATGTGTTTTTATTTTATTCATAATTTGTTAAACTTACCTCTGTCAAATTTGAGAATTTAAGTTAAAGAGGGATGCAGGATTTCTGTAAGGTGTTTCCAGTGAATTTTTTCCAAGAAAAAATCCTTTTTCTGATTGAACTAAATATGTGAATGCACAGTGAAACTCAGAGTGCACTAAAGGATCTAACACCATAACATAGTCAGTACCTTTTTTCAAGTACCTCTATTCTATTGTGCTTGTCTTTTAGAATGTTCCTGTCAAATCCTGTCTGACTTTTCAAAATCAGAGATTAAAATGAATATCAAGAAATTCAAGTGGTAGAAATCTTGCTGGGCAAAATAAAGAGCTGCAATGAGGAAAACAAGTGAAATAAACTTCAGCATTTCTCAAAAATTATGTAGTTAGTGTTCAGTGTTGGTGTTGTACATGTCATAGTTTAGATTTCTATGTTTCCATATTGTAAATGAGATAGCTAATGGTATCTGTTTGATATTACTTTTACTGTTACTTGGCAATTATGGAAGAACAATGAAATGGTATGTTACATAGTCATATGTCTGTATCCTAAGACTTAGAAATCAAATTCAGTTTCTGCTGTTCATGACATAAATCTTGAATAAATACTGTTGCTGAATGTTCTTTATATTTGAATTGGTGTTTTATTCTCTATAGGTGCAGTAGGTTGGAGCCTAATAAAAAAAATTCACCAAATAATTATAAAAATCAGTTACCATTCCCTTTGTCAAACCATCTTTTGAAAGTAATATTACTTAAACTTCCTTGACATCAAGCTTTTTGTCAGGTTGTATGAAAATTTCTGCTAGGAATATTTTGTGACTTTAGAAGCCAGAAAAGAAATAAACAAACAAACATGCTTTGGATCCAATTGTGTAATTCCCAGTATTCAATTTGTATTACAAGTACAATTACTGTGAACATAGAGATTAGTTAAGTATTCACTGTTGTACAGTACCAGCTTGATTAATGACATTCTTTCCTTGTTTTTTTATAATTAATGATTTTCCTTTAAATTTTTACTTTTTTGTTATTTTTTATTCACATTTCTGTGTATGTTTTCATTTGCTGGTATGTTTTTCATTATCCTTTATTTCACCTGGCTTTTACGTTGTACTTAATTTTTTTTTTTTAACTCAGTGTTTTTTCTTTGAGGGTAAACAAGCCATGCTAGATAAACCTAGCTAATAAGAATCATTATGCATGTTTTCATTTTACATTTTCATGTTTTCAAATGCTTTCTATAGTCAATCTTTGCTAAGGGCTTAGAGAACTGTTTCTTTGGGAGAAGGGTAGTGGTAAGTAAAGAGGATTTAATAATTTTTGGATATTGTTTATAAATAAATGCCTGTAAGCTGAAAATATAAGTTGAAGTGGTTTGTTCTAAGTCACACATGGAATAAAAATAAAATATTGGTATCTATCCAGGAAATACAAGCTGTGGCTTGTTCAAATCACTATCTTTTCAGGTGCTCAGTACTGTTAGGTTGGAAAAGCAGAACAGAATGTGCTGTTTGGAACTGACTGTCTTTTACAGTGAGGTCATCAAAAAGCCATGTGGGGGATTTTTTGGTATCTTTGGCTTTCAGAAGTTTTTTGGCTTATTTTTTTTGGTATGAATTTGTATATATTTTAAATGTAAAAATATTTTTCATTTCATGCAACATCAAAATCAACACCAGTAGTAACAGTGTCTTGTGAATAAATAAGTGCTTGTGAAAGCTAATGTATTGGGAAAGGTCATACAGGAAGGCATACAAAGTTATTAATATCTTAAATAACGTTGTCAAGTGTAATAGTAAATTTCAAGCATGTTTGATAAAATAATATTTTTGGAGGGAAAGGGTTTTTTTGTCATTAGTTTCAACATAATGCGTTTCTTGTGTATTTCCTGTAGAATTGCTGCTGCTGAATTTGCTCTTAATTTGAGTATAAATTTCTCAAATAAAGAAAGAACATGATGACAGTGAAATATTAGTTGCCTTGTTACAGTTGCAGTACTTCAAATACACGGTTACAAAGCAAAGTAGTGGATTTCTAAAGAGACACTTAAAATGCAGATAGTGGGGCAGGGTATCTTTAGGACATAAAGCAGTATTTTATCATGAGACAGCTTTCTGTAAATGTGTTTCTAAATTTCTAGGTTTGTAAATGTTCTTTTCTGTCTTTCTTTCTTTCAAATTAAAGTATATGCCAGTCTTGAAATTTTTTTAAGTCAGCATTTTTTCCTTCCTTTGCGTTTATAATGTAGTCCTTTTTTGCTGCTTCATTGTAATATCATTGGTGACAGTGATATCTGCTTACTTATATTTTGCAATTACAATTATTTTTTCAGTACTTTTGTGGCACTCACTTTTACTTACTAAGCTCTGCAGTTCAGCATCCACGGTTTGGCTGGGGTTTCTTTCTGTTCCTTGTTTGATGCCTGGCTTGCATGTGGTTTAATATTTAACAGTTTACCTGAGATAGTGGGGTGTGACAAGTCTGCTAAGCATCACACAGTGCTGACATACACTCGGTTGTAGGGATAACCTACAGGTGCTAAGATTGGCTTTCAGGGACTGCCTGATTTTTTATTTGCCAACAGCCACTTTGCTTTCATGCTTGCTAATCTCTAGCTTTCTCTTGGGGTCCTTTAGCCTACTTCATGGCAATGTATACAAAATTGACACTTAGAAATATATTCGGAAGAATGTTCTTCTAGTCAGTTTGATGTAATTGGAAAGAACTTGAATTGAGAAATTCAGAATCTGTTTCTTTTACCAGCTACATGAGAACAGGTAAATCTCCAGACTCTGCAGAAAATAACCCCACTTATTGGGGGTTAGAGAGAATTGGGGGTTGGAGTAGAAGGCTTGAAGAATATCTTAAAATAAGATCTTGGGTTATTTGGGGGTTTTGGTGATGGGGTACATTTGTTGTTGTTGTTTCAGGGAACTCATTTGTACATGGATTTGGTCTGGTCTAATTGTGGTGGTAGTGAATTATATCCTAAGAATAGGATTCTAGCATTATGGAAGAAACATTACCTTCATAAGTCATCTTACTAATGTGGAATTGTCTCCTAGAGCCAAGGGAACGTTCAGCTTGCACAGCTTCTTTGAATGGCCAGTTTACAAGTGAGTTATCTTCTGTAAAAAAGCATGAAGGAATCTTAGGCTCATCCTTTACCTAATTATGGTGAGATTCTGGTCAAATTTCTTTTACTAAACTGTCAGTGAAGACAACTGGAGTGTCTCACCAGATGGAAAAAATCAAGGCCCTATTCTGTTTTGTGTAAAGAAACCACTGATGTCTACAAATTTAATTTGTTTCAGTAACATTAAAGTAAATATACTTACAGAAGAACATTTAAGGAAAAATGGTAGAGGGCTGTAGCTTTGGATCTGTTCTCTTTGTCAAAGTCTTCCTTGTCTCTAATAAATTCTTGGGCAACACAGAAATACTTAACAAGCTCTAACAAAATGTTGACTGCATAACTTAATTCAGATAATCAATACCTACTTTTTACTTCTAAACCTGTAGGTAGTTTTACAGCATAACATGCTTTTATTACACTTCTAGCTATATCTAGTTGTTGGTGTTATCTAAGCAGCCTGTCATCTTTGAGGTCATGATGACTAGGGTAACATATTACAGTGATCCTTTTTTATAAAATCATAAAAAGTAAACTAGGAATGGTGGTTATACACAGCAATTCTTTAGATTTATGTATTTGGCTGTAGAAGTCGATGGAATGTGTTTCATTCTAGTATTTGGTTGTGGACTCTACTAGATTAGTGGTTGTCGACTGCTCTAGGCTAAATCCCTCAAATACAGGGGGTAAGGCAAGATTTTTGGTTTGAGTGTTACCCAGACACAAGTGAAAAGCTCAGTTTTGCCTTTGAAATAGATTTTACAAACTTACAAATTCTGGAAAAGAAACCAAGTTGTATTTGGAAGAGCTTGAATTCATTAATGCATTTTGCTGATATTTGCTCTTTTACCCCCAACCCTCTGAGATTTTTGTCTTCAGAACATGCTTCATATTTGCTATTGTTTTCAAGGTTCCCCTGAAAATTATCAGCCGCTAAGTAGTACAAAGCATTTTGTAAAGGATAAACACTAGCATTTCCTTAGCTGACTACTGGAATACATTTTGTGGTGCTGTCTGTTACATCTCTTGTATAGATAACTAATCTTAACATTTCCAATAACTTCTGGGACAGTGCATTAATTTCTTAAATTTGTACCCTTAGGGAAACAAGCTTGGTTTGTTTTTTTTGGCTGATATGCCAAAAAAAAATCTTTCTTATTCAAAGGAGGATTAGGAGTTTCAGAAAAACATACAAACAAAATAATTTGCTTGAAAAGGTAAGCAAAAATAGGAGCTACCACTGAAGAAGAGGCATTTGCAACTTACTTTGCACTCCCAACATTCTGGAGAGTCAGGCAGGAAACACCATCCATGCTACAGTGTTGTATGGATCCATTTAAAGGACCAAGCTGGAGGAAATGCAGTTTTCTTAATTCTGGTACCATAGAGCATCTTGTTCTTTGGTGCAGACTACAGTAGCTTCAGATTATTAGAAAGAAAAGCCACAATAATCAGCTCTTTTGCATGTCATTTCTTAGCTGTTCTTCAGCAGATTTACAAAAAATATTGCTGAAAGAAATTAATCTGCAGAGATTTACACATAGATGTCTATATGTAGAATGTGTAAAGGTGATAAAGACTCATAAAGACAGAACTCACTTGAAATCTGTTTAGAGGTTCGTTGGACATCTTTTGATATAGATTATAAATAAAAGATATTCTGGCATTTTAGAGTTAATTAAGTTATTTTTTTTCCTTGAAGTCCCGCTTTTATGATCTAGAGTATGAAAATCGTATGAAAATGTACTGTTCTGTCGAAAGTTTATTATAAAATATCTTCGCAAAACACGTTGAGCAACTCCATTATACTAGCTGGTTAGTATGTGAAGGTTAAACTTTGAAGGGGTTTGGGCTTTACAGATTTTAACTTTGCTAATTTAAATGATGGGTTAGAGGAAATACTGCTGTCTGCTTTGTTGTAGCATGCCGTACAGGTCAGATGTATTCTGTGTAATTTTTTGCGGTTTATGTTTGTTTACAGTATTCAAATCTGTCATTGTAAATTTTTTTAAGGGTATGCCTGGAACTGGGGTTGACTAAGGAGAGTGTTAATGTATTTAAATAAACTGGTTAGAGCCATAGGAGAAGGCCTGTGGTGTTTTCAAGGCGTCTCAGCCTGAAAGTGCCGCATAACCCTTTTAGGTTGCATAGCAACAGGCTCCTAGCAACAATAATAGATTGAATTTCCAATAGTGACCAGGCCGGATGTAATAATAAAGCAGGAGTACAAACAGTTGTCATGGTTTTATTTTCACAGCAAACTAGTGTTGAATTTAGGGAGATTCTATTTCTCAAAGTGGTGAACCTTTTTGCAAAATGAAAGTAATTTTGAAAACTGTGGTACCAGAACCCTGACAAAGCTGTTTATAATGAATGACTTTGATGTGTAGTAGTTTGGAACATTGGAGAAAACAAAGAAACATTGAATTAGTTGTTAAGGAAAAAGAGTATTTAGTAACCACTTCAAATTGCTTTTAAATCTCAACTTCTTTTATAAATTGACCTGTACTGGATCTTCATAGAAACCCCTAGCTGTACCGATATACATGTTGTTTAGAGAAGTTTGGAAATATCTTGTCAGTATACTCTTAAAAGGGGCAATGAATAAAACTGAGTAACAGATTTGTTTTATGTCAATAATCTGTCAGTATTTCTTGTTTTCAAGACCTGTTATGTATGAAAGGTTGAAATATATGGATAAACAAGTGACTTGGAATGAGAGACAGAATCATCTCAAGAAATAGTAATAGTTGTAATTCTGGATCATTACATTTCAGTTTAAATGTTTTGACCTGGCTAACAATTGAAAATTGTGACACTGGTTGTTAAATAAAGATATAGATTGACACTAGATTAACACCTCTTTTCAGTTCTTGTATCTGGTTTTGAGATGGTGTTGAAGAGACACTATAGTAAAGGCCAATTTACTATAACAGACCTTAACAAAAGGCCCAAATTAGTTATTTGTAATCTGCTATATTCCATTAAGATAGCACCCTTTGTTTTCTGAATAGATGAAAGCTGTTCTAAGAGTATAAAACGTTCATCTTTAGTTACTGATAACAGAGGCAACTCTAGGGGTTGCACATTATTGAAGAAAAAAAAATAAATATTTCATAGTTACAGACTTGACTTGAGATGTTTCACTGGATTTGATGTTTCAGTATGTTCAGATGTTTATCAGTAGTGTTTTATCGCAGGAATTTTAAAAATTGAATTCTGAAAAAAGCTTTTCTTTTCAGTGGACCTCTTAGGTCTGACTACAGATAATATTCTCCATTTTAACTCTTAATCTCAGCATTTTGGTAGAATCATAGAATGTTAAGGGATTTGAAGGGACCTTAAAGACCGTCTAGTTCCAATTCCCCTGCCATGGGCAGGGATACCTCCCACTAGACCAGGTTGCTTAAGGCCTTATCCAGCCTGGCCTTGAACATTGCCAGGGTTGGGGCATCCACAACTTCTCCGGGCAGCCCATGCCAGTGTCTCATCAACCTTACAGTAAAGAATTTCTTACTAAGTTTCTCCTCATTTGACACTACATTTCTCATGGTGAAGGGTATTAGTATGGTGACAGAGATATTTTGGATATATTCAATGAAACAAGATGCTTTTATCTGATTGTATTCAAAAATTGAGTTCTGTTACTTGAATTGTGAGTTAAGCGGTAGTCTGAACAACATTCTGAATTTGTGTGATGTTTGTAATTTAGACTATCAACTCATTTAAACTCTTAAATTTTAAACCTTAAAAAATTATTTAGGAGTGTAATCTAGTCTCAGTATGACATCTAAGCAAAAGTGTTTGACTAGCATTTGTGGATTGCTACTAACTTTGTCCACTAGAGAGGTATTTATGTGGTAGAGTAATTACTGCCACAGCTGGAGAGCTAGAAGAGTTTGAAGAATTTTGCAGAATTAGAGGTTTTTAACTTAGAATAAGGTTAAAAACTGATAATGAAATTATAGCTAGAATATAGAAAGAAGAAATTAAAAAATACAGGAACATACCTTTTACAATGTTCATAGATTATGACTGTTAAAGGTATTTTTACTGAGAATTGTTTTTTATAGTTACAGTTGTGATATTTTCAGAGAAGTCACAAGCATTTTAACCTTATATTGTAACAAATAGTATCTAGTATTTATTATGGCAAATACATGTTCTTAAATCATGTAGATTAAAATCAGAATTTCTGTAAGAATGCAGTTTACTTTCCAGAAGTGCAGTCACTGCCCTATCTCCTACATAGCTGAATTTCTATATATTGTATTAGTGCTTGTTTTTACTTTTAGACCAGAGATGTTGCTTAGAATATACTTACTAATATTGTTCTCGTTGGGCAAACCTAAATAACTGGATTTGCGGGTTAAGGCTTCTGCTTCATCCAGACCTAACCTATCAGGCTGCTTGCCTTATAATTTTAAAAAACAAAAAAACCCTCTTTTCCATTCAAGTCAAATGAACAGAGGTTAGTATTTGACTGTGCCAGATATGATGGTAATGAGTGTTTCCTTGCTTGCTTCCTGTGCTTTTAGGGGAGTTCAAATGAAACTTGCATCAGGAAAGGATACTTTGCATTTCTTAGAGCTTAAAATTTTTATGAAAGAGAAAAAAATTATGTAACATAATAACTAAAAACAGAGTGGACAGAAAACCGATTGTAGAGTCTTGCAGCATGTAACAGTGGAAAATCTTGAGGAACAAAAATGGAAGATGAGCAAAAGAGAAAATAAAATACTTATTCCCAATTTTATTTACTTCTTTTTAGCTGTAAGAATACGTAATTTTAGGAAATTAATTCTAGTGTTTGGAAATGCAAAAAGACTGGGAGGAAGTAGGTCTCTGAAGTTTGAAGGACAATAGGGAACAAGAAGTTTGGCAAAAAATCTGTGTAGTCTGTTGGGCTGTACATTTATCCTCCTACTGAATTGCCATGAAATGTAATGTGTTGTGGCATGGCATTGTGTGTTTACTCCTATTTTTTTTTTAATTAGTGCTGCTGATACACAAATTTATTTTCAGAATTTTCCATTTCATGTAAACATACTCTATTCTCATATTGATTTATTGTAAGAACAATTACACTACAATTTAGTGTAAGAAATCAAAATGATTATTTTTTTGGTTAATGTCTATAAGTTGAAAAGCATAGTTTGGAGTAATTGACCAGACACCAATTCTGAAACAAACATCTCATCTGCTTTATGTTTATTTTTTGTAGTGATGTCTTCCTTTTCTCAATACACTATCTATGACTAAAATAACAAATACAAGCAATAATGTTGGTTTATATAGTGTTACTGAAATGCTGTGTAAAATTACAAGATGTTTAAAAATGCGGAGGTTTTTTTTTAATAGGTAAAGAAAGAGGCTTAAGTAGTGAATGCTTCCAAGCAAAAAGCTCTGTTAGCATTAAATGTAATTGTTGTGTGGAGGACTACAAGATCTAATTAATTTTTTGGACTTAACTGCTATTTATATGCTACTGGAGCATGTATGATATTATTCTTGCATGAATTTACCCATGTAAAATATTCACTGTTTGATTGTATACTGTTATTTATGCCACATTTATCTGCCAAGAAGAGTGAAGAATGTCAATGAGATGTTTTTCTGCTTAATTAAATACTTAACACCCAACTTAATAGGTCTACATCATGTAAACATAGCCTTTAATCAGATATAAGTACAGAATGCTGTTTGTGCATTGGACCTGAATTTGTGTCTTCAGTATCCCTCTTTTTGATACACCCTTGAAGATTTTAAAGTTACTTGTATTGGAGAGGTAGGTGTAGGAACCTACTGTGCAGTATTCCTGTGAATCACACCTGCTTTTATCTAGAGAGGACAAAGATGTACAAAAATAATCTTTGATGGTGACCTTTTGAAGAGATAGATGGAATTTTCAGGTTATGAGATTTATATCTGTTTACATGAGAGTTATGTCTTTTTATATTTCTGGTAAGTAATTCTTTAGAATGCTCTTGTTTTACTTTTTTTGCAAGGCTTTCATTATTGGAAAATTCTGAGTTGCCTAAGATTTACAGATTTTCTTAGGTATTTTCCTCTGTTTCTGACAATTGAGAATCTAAGGTTTCTGTGGTATTCTGAGAAAAAAAATATTCTTATGCCATTTTTCTTCCAAATGCATTTTATGTTGTAATAAAAAGGAGAGTATCTAAATAGTATTGCTAAATATTACATACAGCTTTACAGTGATACTTTAATGACTAATTCTTTGTTTTTCATTTGTCTCATGTTTTTAATAGAATTTTTGACTATTCTGAAAATGCTGAATATGATCATACAATCTTAAATGTTACCCTTGGGCCTACCTATTTTGTATTAGTTATTGATGAGAAAGCTGTCATTATCTTATGACTTATGACTTATCTTTTAAGAACTTTACAGATACAGTGTGTGAATTGCTGTCTCTCATGATTTGATTTTTTAAGCATACTAGAACAAAAAGCCCGGTTTTTGGAACTTGGGTATTTTCTAGGTCTTTGTAGAACCACAGAAATTTTTTATTACAGTCCTTGAAGATGCTAGCCTATAAAGCAAACCTTATTTTAATTTTCTCTTACTTGATCATGGAATATAACTACCAAACCAAAATCAGTCAGTAACATGAAGTTATTCTTGCCTTGAGATAATATGCCATTCAGTTTTTTTACATTAATAAGAGAATAGTGGTGATACCGTCTTACAGTCATTTACCTCACTGAAATAAAATATATTAAGCCTCTAATCGTTAGATAAATAATACTGTAATTACGTGAAGTCTCAGTAGCTAGGCCTGTTTTTTTCCTTTTCTGTAGAAGACAGTCTCTTCTCAAAGGTTGCTTTGACATGACAAATGTGACATTAAAATCAGCGTAGTTCCTTTGAATAGCTAATTGGCATGCCAGTGCTCTTATAAAAGTGGCAAACGTAGGATGTATCTCGTGTTGTTATTTCAAAATAATATTAATTTATAACTGCAGTAATGCTCACTGTAAAAACATAGTATTATAGGTTTGGACATATGTCAGTTCTTTTAAAAAGTTTCAGTTCCTTAATGTGTTTGACTAGGTTATTTTGTCAAAATTTATTAACATGTCAATTGTGCCATGTATTTGAGTTTGGGGGAATGGGGGGAGTAGGTGTTCCCAAGTAAATTCTACTACTATTCAGCTTTCTTTGATATTGTTGTTTTTAATATCTGAAACAAAACCATTGTAGTGTTGAAAAAATGTCTTTTACCAGGTAATGATGCCTTAAATGTGGAGAGTTTGACTCCCAACTCATACCGTTAGTAATGTCTGGCTGCACACTACAGTTCTTTCCTGCACTTTTCACTTCCATTCTGTATTTCTTCAGTATGTGAGACTATGTTCAGTATGTGTAATGAAAAAAGGAAGTAGTTTAATTTTGAGCTGAATCAACAAAATATCAAACTGAAGCTGTATGACTAAAAAAAATTGTGATGTCACAGTCTTACATACCCTGAAGTGAGTTTGAACACAAGGGAACAGCTGATCACTGTAAAAAATAAGTTGCTTTCAACACTCTCTTCAAGGATTATTTAAATACAGAAACATTTGGAAGGGAGGATTGGGAATGAAATGTCCAGATAGTAATTGAAGATGAGTTCTCTAGGTGCTATTTGGGGCAGATCTGGTAGAAAAGGACATGGTAAAGGCCAAGGTATCCGAGGTACATTCTTCACCTTGGTCTTTATTGGTAAGATCTGCCTTCAGGAGTTGCAAATACCAGTGGAAAACTTGTGGATCATGGAAAGTTTGCCCTCTGTGGAGGAGTATCAGGTTATGACTATTTAAACAAACAGGACATTTAAAAGTCCATTGGTTGAGGGGAAAATGCACGCAGGAATGCTGAAGGAGCTGGCTGATGTCACTGGGAGATCACTCTTGATTGTTTGAAAGTTCATGGTGGTCAGGGGAGGTTCCGGGTGTGGGGCTGGGCAATATGTGTTTTAGCTGAATTTTTGATCCCGTGCTTCTGTTTCTAGACAATTACCACAGAAATGTAGTTGCTTTATGTATATTCTTACTAAAAATAACTACACATTCTTCCATATGTCTTACTCCATTTGATGAAACTTTTTTTTTTTTCAAATTAATAGATACCTTTTAAGTGTTCACTTTTGCTTAGGATTGTATTGTCTTTTTTGGTACAATACTGACTAAAAACAGATACTAGCACTGGATAATTGAGCTATTCAGCTACCAGTTTCAGAAAATTTATTCTGAATGCAACATGGTATGATTTAGTTAAAATGCTGTCAGTGCTGTTTTGCTATCTGGTTTATTAAAGATGCTTTAGGATAGTTTAGACCCTGCTAGTAAAAGACTAATGTAAGGAAGTAATTAAAGAATGGAATTGTTCATGGTGAGTTGGATTTCATTAATTTAGTCAGTTAAATACCTTAATCAACTAAAAAACCTATTGAGTGAAATCTGAACTAACTGCCAGAGCACAGTGATAATCTAGATGCTAAAGTAAATTGCATAGAACTATTCCTTGCTTTTCATTTGTGCTGTTGTGATTAAAAAGATCCCATGTCAATGTTCCTGTGGCTTTGTCACTGCATAACTTAATATTTGACTTGCTGTTCAGCAGTGAGCTTATTCCTCATGATTTTCTTTTAAATGGGAAATCTAAATTTTGCAGATTATGTAATTGCTATCAGTGTCTATTGTTCATTTGGGAATATTTGAATTAAAATGATTAGGTATTTGGGAATTGATTTATTGGTCATAAGCATTAACCAGATCATATTTCCATAGGAAATATCTGCCAGGACTCAATTGTTACAGTCAGCAGTTTCAGTTCTACAAATCTGTGAATAATCCATTTTATGCTGTATATTGTCATTTCTTTACTACTGGATATTACTGGTTCAGAGAAGGGAATGTTGATGGAGAGGACTGAATGCCTAAAAAGGCAAAGAGACATATCAAAGATCATGAAAAGGAGTGTGGGAAAACAGAGTACTGAATTTAAAGATTCTCAGCTCTTAGACAAGGATCTTCACTACATGGGCCAGGATGCCTGAGAGTTATTTTGGTTTTTCTAGCCTAGAGGTTATACAGGGAATGAAATGTCTGCTGGATATATTGAGAATCTTTTTCTATGCTTAAGTCAGTGAAATACTTAGAACATGCAAAACAGTGAATGGATAAATGGAGATAGATGTTAATTTTGTGTATATTATTAGAGTCTAGAGCTGAAGAGACTCAATTCTGCTGCTAGCTCTGAATTCAACCCTCTAATGAGATGAATATAATCACTCACGTATCACCTATTAGAGGGTTGAATTGTAAACATTCTAAAAAGGAGTGAGAAAAGCAAGAGCATTAGTACATTAGCTGCATTTTGAAGAAATTGGTTAACATCACCTGAGGTTTATTTTTATCATGTTGTACAGCACATGCCTTCTGTAATGATCTTGCAGTTGTCCAAATCAGCAAATCTACTCAAATGGCATAATAAGCCACCACAAATTGTCCTAAAATGAAGTTAGTAAGCAGCCAAAGTAGAGTTTCCATGGACTAGAACTTCTAGCATTAGCTGCAGCTTAGCAACATTCTTAGTGTATTAAGGTCTGTGTAATTCACATGTTCATAATTGAATTTCAGAAGCTAATGCAATTAAGGTAATTTTTGAAGTTTATGTTCATTCGTGAGTGTAACATAGCAGAGCTACATTGGTTTATCAGTTTGTCTTCAATGATACTACTGGAGTTGACCTAATAACATCTTCATTAATTAAATTTTAAGAAGTAAGTTTCATAAGCTCAGTCGCTGTAGGGAACTTTTAATGTAGTACGTTATCTTGACGGTCAGATAACTGCCAGTGATTATATTGTAATCTTCCATTATATTTCATTAATTTAAGATGTTTCATGTTTTCAAGAAATTTCTGCATACTACAAGAAAGATCAAAAAGAAGCAAAGTTAAATAAATATTTATCATATGGCTTCAAATTCTCTGTAGGTATCAGTCAGTCTCTATCGGTAATCTTGAGAAGGTGGGGAAAAATTAGGTGATGGATTTCACACAGGCATGCATTTGGAGTTAAAAAATACCAGGTGTGTGTAGTATTTCTGGTAGCTGCTTGTCATAAAAATAAGGATTGGTGTCTCAGCCTGTTTTCAAGTATCTACACTAGCTAATTTTATTTTTATGCACTTGGTGTTTAAGGTTTCAGGAAGTTTAAAGACTTCAACTTCCGTGCCATTAACTGATTAAGGATGGTTATGTAAATAACTGTTTTGCTTTCTTTGTACTGCTTCTGTAGTTATATCATTTAGATACTATGGCAGTAGTGGTGATGGACATTTTAATTAGGAAATGTTAAGTTCTTATGCTTGGGGTTTTTTCTTTGACCTTGCTTGAAAACATGTAGACCCCAGTCCTGATTATTTTTTTAGGCTGAACTGGAATACCACTGTACCAACGCTAAACTGGGACAAAAACTAGGCAGCATTCACTGTAAAAAAGACTTATCAGAAACCCTGGAGTACACAAACAAGCTTTTTTAATTTAAGGGTAAGACAGAACACACTTTGGGAAAGAGCTATGCTTACTAAACTGCATCTCTTGTAGAAAATGTATAGAAGTATTCCTAAAATTGTGTGGATACTACGTTATAATGTACTGCTTACCTAGTTTTCCACACTATAATGAATGTGTAAGGAAGCCATATGAATAAATTTATACCTCACCTCATTGTTACACCTAACTTTTGTGTGTGCGTGTGTGTGTATGTATGTGTACTTCATTAAATGCTACTAACACTAGATACGTGTCTTCAAATGTGACTCAGGAAGTTTTTCTTGGATTTGTGCGTGTGCATGTGTCTTTTCTGCCACCCTATGGGCCAAATAATTTTTTTCTAGAATGAATTCTTCCTTTATTTCCTGGAGAGGAACAGTTATGTTTTTTCTTACATGGATTTTTGTGCAGTTGTTTTCCACTCATTTTTGTTTTCAGTGCTGAAGTTGAACTAAACTCCTCCTAGTGTTTTAAGTTCAGCATTAACTCTCCTAGGAACCTGTTCACTTCAGTTTCTGCTATCAGTGGCTGGAATTTCTAAGGATTCTAGCAACATTTTTTTTCTTCAGCTAACTTCGTAGCATATGATGTCAATTTAAGAACAAAGATGTTAAAAATGGCCAGGATTTTCAATTTTCAGATTGACAATGTGGTCCCTTCATTTGTTGTCCTCTACTTGGACACCTTTCTCTATGGACAGTTGACTGTTACAGCAGTTTCTAAAAGGAAGTTATTTTTGGAAAATCAAATTTTGTGCAGGGGAATCAATGAGTTTCTGATAGCATACACGAAGGAAAGTGAGGCCAGCTGGTCAGACCTTGAATATGGCATGGAAGATTGAGAAAGCATGTTGTAATAAGAACATGCTGTAGATGGAGGTGGAAAAGGATCAAGACATTCAGTATAATAATAGGGAAGGAAAAGTTTGAGAACTATTGTAGCACAGACAGATTTCTACAAAATATAGTAATTTTTAGTTTTTGAAAAATATGTAGTAAAAACTAAGATTTCATGAAAACTCTAGAGGCAGTCACTTCTGTACCTTAAACAGTTAGAAAAGTGAGGACAGAAAGTACACTTTTCATCCTTTCCTTTGTGTCTGTCCACCACCCATACTCTGCCCTTGCTTTCTCCCCTTTTCTGCTTTTTTTCCTTTCTTATACTTTGCCAGACAAGAAACTGTGATAGAAGAATACAGTAAAAGAAGAGAGTTTTAAAGCTTACACTTTGGGTATCCTTAAAATCCATACTTTAACAAGATTTTAGGTTTCTCTTTGAAGTCTGAAATGAAATAAAAATTGCAGTATTTTCAATTTTTTGGTGAAATATCCAGCCTTTCTAGTCTAAAGGTTGAACAGTGCCACATAAAGTTTAAATTTGCAACCACTATTCCTGCTGTGATTTTTAGATTAGATTTTTTTATACAGAGTGATTCTTTGCAACAAAATCCTAGATATGATAATCAAAAAATGAAGATACTAATTTCATATAGCATATGCGTATTTAAAGTAATACAGGGAATTGTTTATTAAAAAATAAATTATTCTAGTTTTTATGCCTGATGTGTTCACTCTTTTTGTAGATACTTACTGTTTTGTAATAACATCCTGCTTTCCAGAAATGAGACAGGAAAGAGGAGAATGAAGTTTAAATGTGAAATATATTTTAGCTTCTCCAAAGCTTATGTTGACATAAACAGGTCTAGGTCTTTGTGGTTGACATTTGCAGTTAATTAGCTTTCTCTTCCTTAAAAAACAAAGCAAATGGAGTCACAAGACAATTGTTGCCTTTTCTATCACTCTAATAATAATTTATGTATTTAACTTATGCAGGTTCTTCAGCTGTTCTTAGTATTAAGCTTCCTACATTACATGTAATGGAAGCAACAAGTAAAAGTTGCAAAACATATGTGTTGCAAGAGAAAGTATGATTGACAGCTACATTCCTCTCTACAGAAAAAAAAACCCCAAAAACATGTGGTAGAGCCTAAAGAATGTCCTAAATGTATAAGCCTTAATACATCAGCTTTCAGAAGTTAGCTTTGCAAAATGATTGCTACTTTGGGTTGCTTTTAGTATGGAAATAACAATTGCTTAAATATTACTTTGAAAATCAGGTTTTGTTTTGTTGGTTTTGTTTTGGTTTAACTGATGTCAGCAGTACCAGTAATGGAAATCAGAGAAAAGAAAATTTATTTTATACTCTGAAATAACATTTTTATCCCATTTGAAATAAACCAATGTCAAAACTGTCAAATCCAAATAGTTACAGTGGAAGACACAGGAAAATAAACTGATATGCTAAAACCATACTGTTTTAATATAAAATAATTTAGGACTTGTGGTTTTACTTTATGAGAGATAGTTATGATCTACAATATGTGTTTTTCTAAACTGTAGGCTTACCTCTTAGTATGTGTCATGTCTATTGAAGAGGAAAGAAGATCCAGAAATAAGGTGTTATTCTGGAAACTTGCAGTCTGTCCCCTGTGTTGCTAGTTCTGTATGTGTTGTCCAGAACTAATAGTTTAGCCTACATACTTAAAGGTGTTCAGGAATCTAATTCCTCTTAGCTGATCCTTAGTCAGAGTTTTTACTTTGTAGGAGGTTTTTTGGTTGTGATATTTTTTCTCCTTTTTGTTTCCTGGGGTATGAGTTTACATATTGAGGTTTAGCACCTTGATTTTGTTGCGGAATTTAGAAGGAAATGGCTAGGATTTAAGAGATGCCTGTCTTAGCTTTTTTATTTTTTTAGTACTTTTTATGTGGAGTATTTTTCAATCAGATTGAAGAGCTTTTATCTGAGGAAAATAATATATTGGTACAAAATTGACAATATATCCTCATCAGCAGAGAAGAAATGGGGCTAAATTGAGGGCTAAAATTGTTTAGCATCTATCAGTCTCCAGAAAAAATGTTTTGGAACTCAATTATAAGTGGGGTTCTTTTTAATCTTATCTATTTATTTCTCAAAGATTGATCCTTATCATTGTTTGTCAATTCAAGAATGTAAATTGCTAAAGTAACTTAAAAGGAAATTGATTTCCTGATGGCTTTTAGTCACAACCAACCGCTACCTACAAACCAGTCCTCGCAGTTTTGTATCACCCACAAACTTGCTGAGGTGCACTCTGTTCCATCCTCTAGGTCATTAATGAAGATATTAAACAGTACTGTACCCACTATCTATCCTTGCAATTGATGACTGGCCACCTACTGAACTTTGTGCCACTGGTGACTACCCTCTCTTGATAAAATCCATTCAGAGGTCTTTTGAAGTGTGGGTATCAGCAAATACATCTTTTAGAACTTCAGAGACGTGAATACGCATGCTTTCTGGTCCCAAGAAGTCACTAGTGGGGCCGGCTCTCTCTCAGGCCTTAATGTTGCACTTGTATGCTTACACGAAAAGACTCCCTCACAGGACATACTCGAAGCTGTGTGTCCTGGTTTGCTGTGGCTCCGGCTGGCGAGGTGACCACGAGTGCCGGGCACCCTCCCGCAGGGGAGGGGTGATGGAGGCAGCTCGCAGGGGCGCGGGAGGGTGGGCGAGCTTCCAGCGCGGCTTCGCCTGACCCACCGGTGGTACGGGTGCGCAAGGAGGTAGGAACGAGGCGGAGGGACGTCTTCGTGGGGAAGCAGGAGAAGGTTTATTCCATTTCGAGATCACACGGAGAAGCCCCGAGGGGCCGTTACCCAGGTATTTTATCCCTTACGGAGTGGGAGGGGAGAATATGATACAGCCAATGATGCAGGGACATGAGGTTTGAATTCAGGTGGGCAAGGGTACAAATCAGGAATACCGTGGGAGGGGAGAGATAACGTGAGCCAACGAGGGATCGAGGAACACATAACTGTCCTGAGGGAGAAACTGAACACAGGGGAGAAAGCGGGGAGATGGTAGTGGCCAATTACAGGGATAGGATATTGCTGGCCATGGAACCGGCCATAGCGCACCGCAACACTGGTTCACTGACTGGTTCGTAAGGGTTGCATGACAGGCACTGCTATCAAATTCTTACTACGTGTGTTAGGCTGATTATAATTTTAATTGCTGTCTTTTTGCAAATCTCGTATTTTAGCACTGTTTTTTTCTTATCCTCTAATGATGACATGTTCCTGATGACACAATAGTACCAGATTTCAGGTGTTTCCTCAAAGTAACTGTATTTTGGTTTTGAGCAGGAAAGGGGGGAGGGTATTAAATCTTTGGGGTTTTTTGACACACAAGATTGTAATTATCCAAATCCATTTTTTAAATCAGATCAGACAATCCTTTCATTAACTTTCACTTTTCCTTGCCTTGTGCTTTAATCAGTAGTAGTATTCTTCCCTTCTCTTTTTGTGTTATTAATTAGCTAATTATCTCATTTACTTAAAATAATGCGTGAAATTACATAAATCCTGCTCAACTTTCCTTATTTCTTATTTTAAAGCTCTTTCTACAGCATGTGGCAATAAATTGCAAATCTACATGGGATATAAGCTTTGAAAACAATCAGTCTCAGTGAATTGCTGGTAGTGACCAAATATCCTATAAACCAATTGACAGAATCATCTCTTAAGCTATTATGTTTCATTGAGATTTTATTGTCCTTTTGCTCTTCCTGTACAATCTGTAAGAATCTGAGTAAAGATCACTTCGTGTTCTCTAGTCCGTGAGACATGTTGTAGAGGATACAGTTGCTACTTGTCTTGTTTCAGTCTGTGTTTGTTGTTAGTTATTACCTTCTCCTTCCATTTGTCAATCTGGTTTCTGGCTCTAAGAGAATAGTGCTTCAAATAATGTGCTGCTTATCCTAAACTAATACACGAGAGAAGTTTTTAAAAATTTGATTATCATAAAGATACATGAATCTTCATGCAGAAGTCAGACAATAACTCTTAAGACTGAAATGATAAAGTGCTAATATATTGTGACTTCAATGTAATATATTAACTCCTGAATGTACTTTTATCTGACATGTATTGTAGAGTATAACAGTAACAGTTTAATTTATGACAGCTTGCTAAAGGAAGTATACCCTTATTTGCTTGAGGTCACATTGTACTTCTGCACTTTGTATACTACTTAGGTACATACTTTCTGTTAAAATCGTCTTTTTCTTCAGTGATAGCTCTTGGGTTATTTCTTGTTGTTTGTTTCTTGTTGGGATTTTTTTCTCTTTTTCTTGCTTAGATATACCAAGAAACTTCATAAAAACCAAAACCAAAAAAATCTATTTTCTTGTTAAAACTATGCAGCTTATCTGCATATGGCAATCTAATACAAGGCAAGGAACATGGGTGTGCAAAGAAAAAGAAAGAAAAAAATGGACTATACTTTTGGAGTGCAACTTGTTTCAGTTGCAGCACTGCAGCGCTTAGGAAGTTCTTTTAAAAAGACAGACTGAAATTCTTGCAAATATTAATATGCCTCCGATCACAGTTTTATCCCACACCTCCTTTTTGCCCCTGGGAGCCACCATGAGTAATTTTAAAAGGTGCAGTGTCCAGGTTTCACCCCAACTGGGAACTAAGCACTATGAAGCCTCTCGCTCACTCCCCTCCCCCAACTACTGCCTCCCTCCACCCACCCACTGCGGGGGAGAAAAGGTAAACCTCATGGGTTGAGGTAAAATCACTTTAATAACTTCGACAAAATATAACTTACTAGTAGTAGTAACAAAAAAGCGCGTGCAATACACCAAGTGGTTTTGAGAGACGCGTGGCCTGGAACTCTTCTGGATGTTGATGCCGAGTGCATGAAGGCCACAGGGCGCGCTCCCAGCAGGTGCAAGAGGATGGCAGGTCCCCCGGCGGGGCCGGCCGAGCGCTCCCCGCAGCCTATCGGGCAGAGGTGTCGGCGGTCCTCGGATCGCGCCCTGGGGCCCCCGCCCGCGGCCCCCTTCTCCCGGCCGCGGGCTCGCTGCGGGGCCGGGGCCGCAGGTGGTAGCGCCAGCGCGGGGCCCCCGT
>VZRO01008080.1:67875-146854 GCA_013397915.1 Daphoenositta chrysoptera
GTGGGGCACAGAGGGGACACAGGGGCCTCCCGAAGGGTCTCCCTGTGGGGCAGAGAGGGGACACAGGGGCCTCCCGAAGGGTCTCTCCGTGGGGCACAGAGGGGAGACAGGAGCCTCCCGAAGGGTCTCCCTGTGGGGCACCCCGGGGACACAGGAGCCTCCCGAAGGTCTCCTTGCAGGAGACTGGGAAGTGACCGCCCAGCCCCTCAGCTGCCTTGGACAGGTGCCTGCCCCTCCGCTCCCCCCAGGCACGCCGCCCCCATTCCAGGAGAAGCCCCCCTTCCACACTGCTCCCGCCCGGCCGGCGGGCCTCAGCTGGCACAGGGTACCTGCGGGAGGCGGGCGGGGGCGGAGGAGGTGGCTGGAGCCCTCAATGGTGCCGAGGGCCCCTGAGCTCTCACAGGAGCCAGGACCAAATGCTCTGGCTACTGAAATGCAGGGAGTTTGCGGCTGTTTGCCGCCCAGTGATGTCACAGAAGTCTCTGGGCCTGCACCACAACCAGCACCTAAAGAGGATAGCAAACACGGCGAAAGGGGGAAAACCTTTAAATCACGGAATGTTTATCGTGTTATGGTGGCTTTTGGGCTGAGATGAGCCTGAGTCTCCTTAGCTCCCATAATGACTGAGTGTTGCCCCCGAGTGCAAGGACTTAGCAACAGACAGTACAGCAATGCAGGCAGGGAACTCTTGCTGCCTATGAAGCACCCTGTCTTGGCTCTTTCAAGATCTGTCAGGGAAGAAGGACCTCTTGCTTGTTGTAAGAAAATCAAAGCAGTGGGAAGTAAACTCTGGAGGCCATCTCTTCCAAACCCCTGTTCAAACAGAGCCACTTAAGTGTCAGTTGCTCAGGACCATATGCAGATGGCTTTTGAAAATCCTCAGGATGAAGATAGCACAAGCTGTTCTAGTGGTGTTTCAGCCTCACAGGAAAAAAAAAAAAGCTTTTCCTGATATGTAGCAAGGACCTCCTGTATTTCAGTCACAGGCTGTGGAATGGATACCTACTCCATTGTGGACCTCTCTCAGTTGCTGGGGCACAAACTATGTCAATATGGTTTTTATCATAAAGTTCAAGAATCTCTGTTCCAGCACCTGAATCACCTTCTCCCCCTCTTTCTTCACTTACCTTGATATCTACAGGGTTGCTTGTCCTTCTCAGCTGCTGTTGCACAGTTTTTTTAAACTCTCTTGATTATGTTATCACAGGGGCATCGCTACCATTGCTGTTTAGCTCATCTTTGGTCAGCAATGAGTCTGTCTTGGACCCAAATGGAAGTGGTTCTCTCTGACATGGGGGAAGTTTCTGAAAGCTTACGGAAGCCAACCCTGTAGCCCCTCTGCTACCCAACTGATACAGGAGCCCAGAATTGGACACAGTACTCCAAGTGTGGCCTCACCGTTGCTGAGCCGAGGGCAGCGATCACCTCCCTTTTCTTGTCTTCAATACTTTGTGTAATGCAGCTTGGTATTTTTGTAGCAAAATAGAAACTAGCTTCTTTCAATGGGGAAAATTCAGAGTGAAACCTGTTGTACATATACACGTACATATCAATAGTTTAAATATGGATTGCTCAGCTTACATGGCATCCAGCCATAGCAAGGTTAAGTTTAAATATTTGGTGTTTTGAAGATGGTTCTATTGAGCGTATGTGGACCGTCTTAGAATTGGTTAGAGAAAGCAACTTTTAAAATAACTTTATAGATTTTTTTTGTGTTGTTTTTAGGTTAGGTAAGTATATGTGTATATACGTCTATAAAGATTGCTAGTTATTTCTTCTGTGCTGTAGGTCAGGAACTTATTTTTGTTATGTCTCCACAGAACTTCCTGGGTTTTTCTTTTTAATATTTTAGCATTCTGTATAACAACTTGTTATATTCATGGCATGTAAAAATACGTGCAATTTATTTATATTTTAAAGCAATTTTGTGGTCCTACAGCAAAATCTGACAAAGATTTTAACTTTGTCACATACACCTTGCACTGGGAACTTCAGACACCTTTGCTTTTATTGTGCTATGTCTTGTTAGGTGATGATTGTATAATAGTTTCTTCATGTGCACCATCCCTAAGTGAAAACCATACAAATGCTGAATTGTTTCTGTTGATATGAAATACAGCACACTCAAAATGCAAAACTAATGCATTTTTGAAGGTTTGTGTTAGGTAGGAGTAACATGCAGGTAGTCTTCTGCAGTGTAGAGAACTTTTGTCCAGGAACTTGAGGATCTTGGGAAGGTGTGAAGAGAGATGGGAGGGGAAAGAAGTGAAAAACAGCAATTTTTGTAAATATCACAAAACTCAGATAAGGATACTGTTGTGGCTTGCTCTTATTCTAGGAGATGCACCATGTCTCTTCTAGTAAACAAATAAAAGAAGGGAAGAATATTTTATTAGTACTTTGTTAGGTGTGTTTTCTTGCGGTGTGTGCTAAGTGTGCAGTTCATCCTCGTGTTCTAGATTTGTGTAACTTGTATTTCATAAGGAAATTTGTGTCTTGCCTGAAGTGTTTAAACACTGTAGTTGAAAAAAGCAGCAAATATGACTGGCTGCTGTATTGATTAGTAAGCCCTGACGTTTCAGATGTGAGTAGACCGTTTAGATTGTGCTTATTTGCAAATATATTGTGAAAATATAGTAGGTACAGCAGGAACCAGAACAAAATCTGTCAATTTTCCAACTCCTGTATTTCCACTGATCTTATTTTATATTCGGTGTGAGTTGAACTACATTTCTTTGTCCCACCTTCTCAAAGCAATGGAGGTAGTTGTGTCATTATCTTGATTGATGGAGAATCACTTGGGAATGTACTAGATACGGACATTTTAACTAAGTATTTTAATACTTAGTTCTGTTGCTTTTTGGTTTTTTTCTTAGAATGAAGACAAAATAAATATTTGGTATGCGGGTAGTGTTGTTTACATAGAAATAACACAATACAGCATAGCAAATCAGTGTTAACTCACTTATACTGAAAATAAATCTTGCAGTAGCTTGGCACATTTTTCAACTTTGTAGTAAAAAATTGAGCCAAAATCCACAGATTTAAAGGAAGGCTGCTCTTTACCAGAAGTAAAAAATCAGCACTTATCTAAGCATGATGTAGTCAGTGTGATACCTGTCATTTATCTCAGATATTAAATGTAAATATAATAGCTTCATTGGTGTATATGCTGTGAACAGTAACACTTCAGCAAACTTGTTTAAAACACATAGCTAATTATGTGGGGTCTGACAGGCAAGTTTTCTTTTGCAGCCAAGGAACTTGCCTTACAATGATTGATAGTTTTTGCTCGCTTCATTGAACTGTAGTAGAACTGCCTGTAAAATTTGTCTCTCTATATGCTAAATGAGTGAATAGTTGAGAGTAGTTCAGGCTTTCAGCTCTTTGTGCTGCAGTTGTCCTCCTAAAGTTACCAAAAAAAAAAAAATCTGTGCTGATTTGTGTTGCAGGTAATGTAAGAACTATTTCTTGTGAAAAGGTAGACAGACCTGGCTATAACAATAAAACTTCTTTGTACTGAAAGGCAGTATATGTTGATTTATACAGTGCAACTTCCAAATGTTGGCATCAGGATATTTGTTCTTTCCATGTGAAAAGAAACCAGCATAGTAGCACCATTTTGTAACTTTTGCAAAGTGAGGAAGACTCAGAGTGTAGGATAAAGCCTTATGAAACAAAAGCTCTTAGAAAAGCTGCAGTAGGAATCAAACTTTTTTTTTTTTCAGTAAGGATAACAAGTCTGCTTCTGTAATGTTGCAAGGATGTAAGCAGTGAAAGAACAAATAATTTTTGTGTCTCTTAGCTGGAGACAGGGAGGTATCATGCTGTAATCCAAGCCAGGCAAATAGTAATGTAGTGGATGGAGAAGTTCGTTCCTAGTAAGACAAAGGTATGTGAACTAGGAAGTATTCTAAGGTATTTCTTACACCTGATCAACCATTTGAATTAAATCTTACTATTTCCACCTGTCAGATGGTGGAGAAATTTGACTCTTACTTCTGTTTTTATCTGAGAACTTTCTTTTCTTCTCTTATTTGTGAAGATGATGTACAGGTCCAAGCTCATTCTTTAAATAGGAAATTTTCTTACCTCAAAAATCTACATCTTTTTTCTTATGTATATTGATTCAGACTTCATCTTCCAGTTTGCTTGCATTGTTTTTGGGTCGCACTAGTCTTTTGTGTACGACCACAGTGGATCAGATGCAGACTGCTGAATCTGTGTGCCGGTTTGGCCAAATTAGAGGAGCAATATCCTCTGAGGGAAGGCAGGGCACCACCACCCCTCCCCCAAAAACAGGTTTGGGAAAGAAAAAAAGAATTTCCTCGAAGGAAAGTGAAAGAGACAAACACTATTTATTCAACAAACACACAGAAAAGGATAACAATGCTAAATAACAAAAATCTCTCGTTGTGGAGAGAAACCTGGGAAGATTTTCAGAGTCCTTCTCTGGGTGTGGTCTCTCTCCTCCTCAGAAGTGGGTCGGTGGGACCCCCTTCCAGGGGGCCTCGGGAGGAAAGGTCTCCCCTGATGTGGTCCGGTGTTGTAAAACAGTCCCGAAGAGAAGAAAAAGAGTAAAAAATAAACCAAAAGTCCCAGGAAAACTCCCTCTGGAGAAAAAGAGCTGAGAGCTGGCTGGAAAGCAAGGTTGCTTCCTCCACACTCCCTGCCACCGAGAGCCCAGAGAGATCTGTCTGTGTCCTTGAGCAATTGTTTTGAAAAGTTCGCTCAGTTTTCTCTCGCACCCAGTCTTAAAGGCACAGGATTCATCTTCTGGGCATAGAGTGGTGATAGGGGATACACATCATAAAGTCACCCCAAGACAATCTGGAACCATACTGTCAATAACTTGTCTTAGTTTGATTTGAGTCCATTCTTTCTGTAACCAGTTTGTCCATTGCTGCAGCCAGTCAGTATGGGTTTTTCACTTTTCTGTGTACAGACTTCTTAAATTTAAGTGAACGTGTCGGTGAGAAACTAAAACATTCCAGTTTTCCAATAAAAATCTCTGCTCTTTTGATGCCTGAAGATACCAACAGTTAAACAAGAATGCCTAGTTAGCCTGAATAGAGGTTAATTATTCGGTAACTACTGATTTACTTGTTTTTTTCCCCAGGATGTTAGATGGGTTAAGAAGAAATAAATGAATTACAGGAAGAAGGTTGTTAGGTTTTTTTTTTAGGTTGAATTAAGAAGTCTAAGCACTCTGCTTAAGTCTCTGTTTTGTTTTTTTTAATTGAGGTTTAGGTTGTCTTAGAAAAACTACCAGATTACTGATTTATTTGAGAATTACAGTCACTGTGCTACAGCATAAGCATAATTTTTAGCATTTAGAATACATATCAGCTGGAAATTGGCTGCTTCTAAGACTGAGTATGTGGGGAGGCTATCTCAGAGAAACTCTGGTAATGCAATAATCTCATTTACCAGTAATAGTACTTGGATGTTTCTGAAGTTACAAAGATTTGGCCATTAAAATCAGGAGGCAAGCAATTTATCTGTGCATCCTTCTTCAGGTAATTATATGTATGTAAACTTCTTTTATTAGTGCTGAGCAAATCCCTTCTGGTCTGCCTTTCCTCCCACATCAAATATACTTGCTGTTTTTTGGGTTTTTTTACTTCTGTGGATAGATGGATTGAGCATTGCAGATAGGGCCAAAAGTCTGGAACTGAGGCACTTGCTGGCTACCCCTTCCTGTTACAGTCAAGTCTGCTGTTGGTTATCTTTACTTCAAGGATATATCAATCTGCAGTTCCCATTTTCTTTACTCCAGTTGTGTCTAAATACTTAGTAATTTTTAATGTGTCAACACTGAACACATATTACAGTGTATTGTTTTTAGGGATACCAGAAAGGCATCTGAAACAAGTTAGTGTCATACATGATTAAAACTATCAGCACCAATAGAGCATATTAGAATTTTTTTTCTATGATTGTTATTAAAATAGAGAGCACATAATATGCTGGGATTTGAACCTTTTAAAAATCACAGATATAAATTAATATACATTCCACTGTCTCTTCTTTAAATAATTTAGTCCTTGCAGATTCTCTTTGCAATATAAAACAAAGTTGTCAAAGTATCTTGAAAGATGAATGTTCTACTACAGTAAATGCTATCAAGACAGGAACAGTTCTTAAGTAGTCTTAAGAAGAGAGAGGAATGTTGTCCATTGGTACACAAAATACATCAGATTATGGCTTAAGAACATACAAGCCTTCTGATAAGTCAGAAATACTTAGCCACCAATTTGTGGTTGGTGAAGTTATTCATAATACTACATTTTAACAAATTTTTCTGTTGTAAGTTCCATATTTTCAGGTTCCAAACCTTCATGTGAATCATTTGGTCAGTTCTTAGGTCCAAAAGTTTAATTTCCTTGAAAGCACTTCAGAAATTTCTTTCAGTTTGGGGAGTTCAGAGAATACGTGTGCCTGGTGTTGCACAGACAATGATGAGCAAGCTATGCCATTGTTCAGGGCTGATGAAGGCTTCAAGGCAGAGTTAATTACACTGATGCTGAGGAAGAGTTTGCATGCTCTGCCTAGAGCATTCCTTGTAATTCATGGCTGAATGTGATCAGTAAAGAAGCTTTGCACTGAAGTGTTCACAAAACTTTGGCTCATTTTTCATGGCTTCATTGTCAGTGCTTCTGACAGAATGCAGAAGCACTGCATTTTATTCTTTGGAATATTTTAAGTATGGTTTAAATCCATCTGGCACCTAAACCCCATGCAGGTGCTCAGTCACTCTATCACCAGCAGGATGGGGGAGAGAACGAGAAGGGTTATCCCTGTGGTCACTTGGGGTCAGCTGTCCTGCCTATGTTCCCTCCCAGCTTCTTGCACACCCCCAGCTTACTCACTGGTGGGGTGGTACAAGAAGCATAAAAGGCCTTGGTTCTATGCAAGCATTGTTCAACAATAACAAAAAAATCTCTATATCATTAACCCTATATTCAGCACAAATTCAAAACATACCCTGATGCCAGCCACTGTGAAGAAAATTAACTCTACCCCAGGCTAAACCTAGCACATTCCAGCCCTTATTTCCTAACATTTATGTCATGCTCGGGTCCCGTACTACTCGGTATGACCTCATTAACCACCACCTCCTTTCCATTGTTTGATATAAGAGACAGATAGCATTGCCTTAGTCTGTGGATCACCTCAGCAAAATGTTCATAAAATGTCCACAGAATGTCTGTTGACTTCATTCAGTCCATGAGTTTGGGCTCCATCTGTTCTGGTGGTCACTCAGGACAGGGGAGGTGGTGTGTTACATGGAGTAACTGGGCACCAAAGCCAGCTCAGGTCAGGTCACTCCTGCATGGAACTGCTTCTTGTAAGGCTTCTCTGCCATTGGTTTGGGTGGTTACTGTTATCGTAATTCCTATAACATGCAACTCAAATCATGGCTTACAAAAACAGTTTAAAGGGATATCCATTACAATGGCTGTCCCTTGTCCTTTTGAAGGCCAGGTTTTATGGTTTAGCATTGCAGTGAACTCTTTCACTTGTTCCCGCCCTACCTAGCAGCAAGGGTTTCCTGCTGTGGTCCACCATTAACCTCCGTGGGCTGCAGAGAGACAGCCTGCCTCACCATGGCCTTCACCAAAACAGGCTGCTGGGGAATCTCTTGCTTCCCCTCTTCTACCATGGGGTACCACCCACAGGACACAGTTCTCCATAAACTTTTTCAGTGTGGGTCCTTGTCACAGGCTGCAGCTCCTCATGAAGTGCTCCAGCCTCAATCCCTTCCACAAGGTGCAATCCTTCAGAAATAGACTTCTCCAGCATGGGTCTCTCACAGGGTCACAAGCCCTGACAGCAAATCTGCTCCAGGGTGGGCTCCTCTCTCCATGCGTCCACAGGTCCTGCCAGGAACCTGCTCCAGTACAAGCCTATCACAGACTGATCACAGCTGCTTTCAGGCATCCAGCTATTCCACTGTGGGGTCGTTCATGGACTGCAGGTGGATACCCACTCCTGCATAGACTCATCCTTCTACTCAAGTTCACACTGGTGTTCCAGCCTGTCCAGTACAGCAACACAGAAAACAGCAGCAACATCCTGGCCACCTGCCAGCCCAGGCACTTTGCCATGGCTGTTTTCAAAATGCTCCCGGGCACAACACAGTGAGGTGATCAGCAGCACAGGACTGCAGTGAGCAGCAAAAGCAACAAGTGGCCACTAATGAGCACTAGACTCCAATATTCAGTCAGGCAAGCAAGCTCCATGGCAAGCACAGGAGCCTGCTCATTACTAGCTAAATGGCATTAGCTATAAATTTGATCTAGTACATTCCAGTCAAATCTGTTGTTATCTTAAACCCTTTGTGCTTCACATTGGGCACCGAAAAGGACTGTTACGATTTAACCACAGCTGCCAGCTAGGCCCCTTGCAGCTATTCACTCACTTCCCTGCCAGGGGAGTTGGGGAGAGAATTGGAAAAATGAGAAAACTCAAGGGTTGAGATAAAAACAGTTTAATAGGAAAGCAAAAGCCGCACACACAAGCAAAGTTAAAAACAAGGAATTAATTCAGTGCTTCCCATGGGCAGGCAGGTGTTCAGCCATCTCCAGGAGTGCAGGGCCCCATCACACATAATGGTGACATGGGAAGGCAAACGGCATTGCTCCAAATGTCCCCCTCTTCCTCCTTCTTACCCCCATTTTATATGCTGATGTTCCAGCTATGTATCCTTCCAACCTCCTGTGTACCCCCAGTCTCCTCACCAGCATGGCAGCATCAAAAGCAAAAAAGGCCTTGGCTCTGTGTAAGCACTAACAAAAGCATCTCTATTTTATCAACCCTGTGTTCAGCAAAAATCCAACACATAGTCCCACACCAACCACTGTGAAGAAAATTAACTCTATTCCAGCCAAAATTACGCAATGACTATAAACTTCCTTTTTTTTTCTTTTCTTTTCTTGTTTCTTTAATTAATGCTCTTTCATCAGGAACATAAGCACGAGTAAGAATAACTTAGGATAGGAGGGTAGTTTGGGAGAAAGGTATAAGGATAAGCAAGGTTTGTTTGACTGCACAGATGCTAGGTGCAGAATGACAGATGTAAATGAGTATGATGAAGTTCATCTGGACACTGTGTGTCCTTACCATCCTCTACATTCTCTGCCTGTTGACATCTTAATTCTTTTCTAATTGCATTGTATTTCAGAATTATCTTGAATTCCCAGTGCTTTCTTCTCCATTTTCAAGTGAGTTGACACCATACCAAGCAGAGTCCCAGCTGCAGCTAAGGTGTGAATTATTGCAGCTATTATTACTGGGTAATTGGGGACTGTTGTAATGGGAATATTCTGAGAGACACTGATCGAATCTCCAAATTTCAGGCATGCATTTTTTTTATGCTCTACTCTTAGCTGATTAGTCTGTTACAAGCTAAGAGTCAAGCATTAATCAAATGCATTGGTCTTCGGTTTTCTTCAGACGGTTAATACCTATTTTCAGACATCTTTCCATTCATCTGTGTTTCCTGCAAATAGTTGCAGACTGTGACACGCAATCCAATATGATAAAATATTGTATTTCTGATTCTAATTCATTCTTTTTACGTATCTGGGTATAAGGTGAGTAAGAATTTATTTCATTTTTCTGTTTTAAGCAAGCAGTGTAATGTCTCAGAGCAAGAATATAATTATGTTTCACAAATAGATGTTCTCACTACAGGGAAGGAAAGCTCTGAGGAAAGATATAGCTGGTCCCTCAGTCATTAGCAAAGTAAAATAGTTGCTAACTTGTCTCTTGACATGCATGATATACATCCTTCTACAAAATAAAATTGCAGGTTGAAGAAGACAGGAATGGGAGAAACTGGTGAGATTTTATCCACTCCATTCATTGTTTAAGTAGATTACATACAGTTATCCCTGAAGTAAGCCTGCAGATATCCCAGCTGTAAGCCTATTAGCATGTTTCCCAGGTCAGTATGGAAAGGATTTGTCTTAGCTTGCTTCTTTGTTTTAAGCCAATATAGTTCTTTACTGGTGTCAGAGTTATTGTATTCTTGTTGAAATCTCCTTCCTTGTACTTTCACAGATAAAAGACAGCTGTAACTTCTGTATTTAGTAACCAAATGGATTTCACATTTAGCTGAGAAAGCCATGCTGACTTGAATCAGCAACAGTGTGGCCAGCAGGACCAGGGCAGGGCTTGTCCCCCTGTACTCAGCACTGGAGAGGCCACACCTCGAATCCTGTGTTCAGTTTTGGCCCCTCACTACAAGAACATTGAGGTGCTGGAGCGTGTCCAGAGAAGAGCAGTGGAGCTGGGGAAGGGTCTGGAGCACAAGTCCTCTGAGGAGCAGCCAAGAGAGTTGGGGTTGTTCAGCCTGGAGAAAAGGAGCCTCGGGGGAACCTTACCAGTCTCTACAATTGCCTGAAAGGAGGCTGTAGCAAGATGGGGGTCAGCATCTTCTCCCAGGCAACAAGGACAGGACAAGGGGAAATGGCCTCAAGTTGTGCCTAGAGAGGTTCAGGTTGGATATTAGGAAAAATATTTGACTCTGTTTAAGCATTAGAATGGGCTGCCCATGGAAGTTGATAGAGTCGCTGTCCCTGGGAGTGTTCAGACAATGAGCAGACATCTCACTTTGTGCTATGGTTTAGTGGCCATGGTGGTGTTGGTCAAAGGTCGGACTTGATCTTGGAGATATTTTCCAATATTAATGATCCTATGATTCTGTGATAATTTGTCATCGTTTTTCAGAGCCTAAGCCTGAGATGTTTAGAACATACTTCTCCAAATAACTTTCTGGGATTCGACAATATTTTTTACTATGATTCTTAAATCTCAGAGCAGTATTCTGTATCTTAGTCAAGAGAAGAGTATCACACAGTAGAAACAGGAGCTGTAGAGAGTCAGTGTCCAAAAGGTGGTATAATAGTGTCAGAAAATGTGATACTTTTTTTATTTAAACTTCTACTTAACATACACATATTAGTAGATTTTTCTAGTATAAACTTAGTTTTGTTGTGTGCTACTACCAAAACACTTTCTTTTAAAAGAATATAAACTTTTAATTGTACTGTAATGCAATTCGTCCAGCAAAAAAAGAATATAGAATTTCATCTAACTCAAAGGTGTTGTATACACAAGGTGCCATCACATAATTATCCAGTTACTGTAGTACGTACACTTGGCACTTCAGTTAAATATTGTGTGGATTAGGATTATATATAAGTATCTGTCTTTTCAATGCTGTCTGCATGAAAGTCATATGAAGTATATGTGAGCCTGTAACACTGCTTTCAATGTTTTGAACTGCTTCAACTTCCCAAAAACTTAAATATTAAGACTTATGCATCCTAACTAAAACAACCCAAAACTTCAGTCATTTGAAATCTGATAATTTTGTGGTGTATGCATTTTGAAGCAAACTTCGCTGTAGTTCAGAATAAGGGAAAAGATGTCTCTCTCTATTTTCTTTTTCCCCTGGATGCACAATCTTGCATTAGAACCATGGTTCTGTAATATGATGTAGCAAGACAGGATCATGCTGTTTAACCTTTTATTCTGTACATTTTCCAAAATTTAAAGATATTTTAATATTGGACCACTTTTATTTTTAGAGAGCTCTAAATAGTTCTTTAAGAGCTTTCATCAGTTTTTATCCTAAGGCCTCTTTCCTATCCAGTGACTGTAAATTCTAGTTTGGCAAATGATACTGATGATAACCTGAATATGACGTGGTGAGGTTGTTACTGCGGGAAACCTATGTGTCTCCCTCTACTTGTAGCATTCTCTTTTTTTTTTCCTCTCCTTTTTTTTTCTTTCTTATTTGGCTTCCCCCATCCCTATTCATAGGGGAACCATGGATGGTTACCTGTCTCCCTATCTGTTTAACTACTGCTAAGGTGATGGGTAAAGGAAGAAAATTAACAATCCAGCCATTGGGGCAATAATTCAGGCATGAATTGTTTCCTTCTTCTTGTACCTGGTGATGAAATGGCTAAATGAAGCACTTGAAAGATGTCAGTGTATTACTAATATCATAAATTTTTAAGTGTTAAGTTATGACATGGGCTAAGGCACAGCTGACTCTTTTCAGTGGTTCCCAGTGTAGGTACAAAAGACAGTGACAGGTGGTCCTCTGTCAACCTGAACCAAAGCTTTTTACTGTGAGGCTGACCAAGGATGGGCACAGATTGTCCAGAGAGGCTGTGGAGTTCCTATTCCTGGCTATATTCAAAAGTCACATGGATATGGTCCTGGGCAGAAGGGTAGAAGCCTGTAGGTAGCACTGCTTGAGCAGGTGCCTTGCAGTCTCTGGGACTGTACTGTCATTTGGTGAAAGTCCAACAGTAAGAATCAAAACAGAAAATTTGTAACACAGAGGTTACACACGAAGAGCATAAGCTGTTTCCTGTAATACTGCTCATTCTGTTAATAAAGTAGATTTTTCCAGCTATAATGTTTTGACTTTTAAACTTTATGTTTTGATCTACTGAGTGATCAAAATAAATATAGTCTCCATTTTGACATCACTTTTTCTCCCTTTATTTCATTATTATCAGGTGCACATTCAGTCTTTTGATGAAAGGACTGCATCACAGTATCATACTAGGAGAAAAAAACCCACCTAAATACCCATAACTCACTTCTGAAGCATCCTAGAGATCTCCTTTCATAACTGTATAAAAGATACAGAAGCCAAAAAAGCTGTTTTGTCCAGGTGTTTCTCCTGCTTTCATATTCTTCCTTAGAGAGTAATCAAAATACACTTTGTTGTCAATAATTTTGAAAGGTGTGAAGAAGTAGCATTATACATGTTAGACTTTATAATTAATTCTGCTGTTGTCATTAGTGCCTTAGAATAAGATCTTGGCTCAAGCTAGAAATTTCATTTGATATTGTAACTATCATGCTGCATACAGATATTTTTGGGAGATTGTGAACATGCTTATTCCAGCCCATGACAGTTATGCTAATATAATAAAGACAGATGCCTCAGTATCTCAGTACTATTAAAGATGGATAATACTTGACTAACTGTGAATTAAAAGCCATAATATACTAGACTTAGCAGTATAAATATCATAGAAAGCACAGTAAACTTGTATAAATGTTCTGTAATTTATTTAATCCTTTATCAAAACTTGTTTCTGGTTAAACACTACAAAATACCATCCCAATAAGGAAGTTCCTGTGATCTTAATCCTAGATTGTTTCCTAAAGACATTTTTATTTCTGAAAGAACAAACTGTAAGGTTGATGCCTTAGATTTTGACTCGTATCTTTTGAATTCTGTATTGCCTAATGTGTAACTGAGACGCTTTGCGGCCTTGTTATTTGCTGTTCTCTCATGCTAAGATAGACATAACAACGCCTCTCTGGGCCTGCTCAAGGACACCCAGACTGTGCAGGCCCAAAGCCTCTAAAAGGCGGGGGCAAGCTGGGGGAAACTGCAAGGTTTTAATTGGTGAATTTATCCTGATATGCAAATGGACCAAACCTATAAAGGTGTGAAAAACTTGTGACTTTTCATCCATTTTTGGGTCCAGCCTGGAACCCTTGGCTTCCCAGGGTGTGCCTTTGAAGGCCTTTAGAATAAATACCCACCTTTATTCCCTTACTCCTGTCTAGTCTCTGTTTCTAGGTGGCCTCTCAAGGCATCAAGGTCAGATAGCTTATGACCCTCCATTGCTGCCAGTCAGTCATGTATGCTATCCCAACACATCACTGTCACCCCAAAAAAACGATAGTCCTGCAAGTGCACAGAGGTCTCTATTCCTCACGTTTATTCACCATGCTGGGTGTGAGGCTGTTGTACACACGTTCACTTATGAGCTCTTCAGAAAGGCACTTCAGCATGCTGATTTCTGAAAGAAGGTCTGTGGGTCTTCCTCATAAAGATGCCTTGTAGGTGCTTCCTTGCTCACATGCACATGCTTGAGGTGACCCTGCTTAAGCCTCATTTTTTGAGGCTTTGTGTGTTGCGTTTTGAGGCTTTGTGTGTTGCGTTTATTTATGTCACCCCAGGCCTTTGCTTGTCAAACCTGTCCACTGCTCCTTCACAGGGCTGCTGGAAGCTCTTTCCCTCCCCATATCACTCCTGGTTCCAGTCCCTTCTTACCAGGTCAGCCATCCTGCTGGCAGAAATATCTCTGCCCCAATTGATGAGGTGCATCGCATCTCTCCTAAGCTGTTGTTGATCTCCGAGGCTTTTTATGCCCTGTGATCATAAAAACCAAAGCCCTGTTTGCCAGTGCCGGTTCTACAACCAAATGTTGACATGCAGTATCAGTGCCCTCTTCCTTGCACCCATTCACCCAGGATGAAGGAAAATGCCACTTGCACTTTTCTACTCATAGAATCTCTAGTGGACAAACTAATGTTTTCGAATAGCATAAATGTAATTGTTTTATGGTTTACTAGTTTTCTCACAAAAAAAGTTTTGAGAAGCTTTATCCTGTTTGTGAATGTAATCTTGTTGCTGGTGTGTATTGACGGGTAGGGTTCCTGTGTAATCCTGACTAATTTTCCAGCAAGAGTAAATACAATTTTGATGGTTTTGAAGGTAAAATTAGTAGGTAGATCAAAGTGAGAGAGTCATGAAGTAGTCATTCAGTCTAAGCACCCATATGCTGTATTTGCTGGCAGTATGGAATTTCATTATGACTGTTGTTGACTAGTACTATTGCCAGGTACTTAGTAAACCGATTGTCAAGACAATGCTTTTTATATTAAGAACTTTCTTTGAAGGACTTACCAGAAGTTCCTACTTGCACAGGTCCTTTCCAGTGTGTATCTCTGTATTTCACCCTTCTGTTTGTTACTCTTTTACAGGGTTTTACTACTGGGAAGTATATATGTAAATCCAGAGAGACAGCTTCTATCTGTGCCACTCAGTTAACTGTTACTCCTCCATAAATCTGTGAAAAGATGAAAAAAGAGTAAAGAAGTTTATATTACTAACTGCAATATTTAACAACCGGTACTAATATGAGGCAGAGTCCAGCTGCCTGCTTTGGTATTCCCAAGAACCTTGGGAAAGGACAAACAATCAAATAGTGTTTAGTAAGAAATTGGGGTTCTAACATGAAAATACGTTAGTATCTAGAAACTATTTGTAATATTCTGTTCTTCCTCTGTGAATAGCTTGTGCAACCTGTCTTCTGCTTTGTGGCTTACGCTGCACAATTATGAAGGCAATTATTCATAAAATTTTTGTTGATACCAAAATTGGAAAGGAATGCTTATGTGAAACTAGTGTATTACTGAAAATTATTTCCATTTATACTCTTGTTCAGGAACCAGGCATTCTGTATTAATTGTTGAAACTTAATGTTCTGAGAAGTTTTCCTTTACTGTGAAACACATTATGTTGCTGCAAATTCTTAATTAGTATATTGGCTATTCATCATTATAAATAGATAAGATTTTAAGATTAGCCTTTTATTCTGACTATTAAAAGCCTGCCATTACTGCATGTGATTACGAGATCTAGTTCAGTTTACCTTCTGTGATGTTTTGTTTAGGCTTCTAGAGGAGAAAAAAGAAATTTCCTGCTGCACTTGAAAGTAAATTACAGGCTTTCATTTTCTGCATTGAATTAAAGCCTGCTACATTATTTGATCTTGACAATAAAGCATATGTAGCTGAACAAAACTTTGCAAACTCTGGTTACTTAAAAAAGTAAATTAGTTCAGTGTGAAGTAGTCCAGGAACAAAATAAACAGGAATCTGACACATTTTAACAATCTCCTTTGATAAGTGATAGAGCAAGTTAGACTCTTAAATCATTCTGTCTTCATATTTCAAGTCTAGAAAATAGAAGGATTTCAACTGAAAGTCTGGTTATATTTAAAAATCTTTAGGGAATTTAACATGAAACTGCACGGAAAATATAGGAGATGAGTAATTTTCAGCATAGTAGCTTTGCCTAAATTCTGCCCATTATACTGAGGAAATATTAACCTAGTTGCATTCAGCAGCTGGGTCCCGACAGTATCTTTTCCCACTTGGAGGGGTTAATTAGTCTTCTTTCAGAATGTGGCCTGTTTAGCTTACATTCACATCATGCAACAAGCACTGGCTATACAAAGCAATACCATTAACAGACGGGTGTGTCCAACTGCTTAATTAGGCAGAATAAAAAGGACCTTGTCGAACATTCATCTGTTGTTTGTCATACACCTGACAGTCCAATTAGGCAAGGATGACGTCTTTTCTGCTGTAATATTCACTTCCTTTACTTACATGGAGTGTCAGTGAAAAAATGGAAGAGTCTTCATTTAGATTATTGTTCTGGTTTTAATCCCAGGCAGCAGCCAAGCCCCCGTAGCCCCTCACTCACTCTCCTAGCAGCAGGACTGGGGAGAGTGTCAGAAGGGTAAAAGCTGGAGAGCTCAGGGGTTGAGATAAAAACAGTGTAATAGGGAAAGCAAAAGCCACACATACAAGCTAAGTAGAACATGAAATTAATTCAGTGCTTCCCATGAGCAGGCAGGTGTTCAGCCATCCCCAGGAAAGCAGGGCCCCATCACACTATAACACCGACTTGGGAAGACAAACAACATCGTTCCAAAAGTCCCCCCCTTTCTCCTTCTTCCTCCCACTTTATACACTGAGCATGATGCCACATGGTCTGGATTATCCCTTTGGTCAGTTGGGGTCACCTGTCCTGGTTGTGCCTCCTCCCAATCTCCTAAGCACCCCCAGTTCCCTCACCAGTGTGGCTGTACCAAAGCAAAAAAGGCCTTGGCTCTGTTCAAGCCCTGCTCAGCACTAACAAAACATCTCTGTATTATCTACTCTATGTTCAGCACAAATCCAAAACACAGCCCAGTGCCAGCCACTGTGAAGAGGGTTGATTCTACCCCAGCCAAAACCAGCACTATTATAAAATTGTGTCCTCAATATTGATGCAGTGTAAAAGAATTACACTGGCTGCATCACTGATATGAAGCTAGAAAAACTTCCAGTAAACAGGAAGATACTTAAGGTTGATTGTCAAACCATATTGTATGGTAGCTAGAGGAAAAATCTGTACAGTGTACTGAACTATAATAAAATCTTGCATTTAGGATAGAGACCTTAAACCAGAACAATGGAAGCAGTCCTGGTTGAATGCCAGGTGCTCACCAAAACCACTCTAAAACTCCAGTCCTCAGGTGGGCAGGGGAGAGAAAATGTAACTAAAAGCTCATTGATGAAGATAGCAACAGGGAAAGATAACTCATCAATTACCACGACAGGGGAAACAGACTCGACTTGAGGAAAATTATTTGAATTAATTGCCAATCAGACCAGGGTAGGATAGTAAGAAATAAACCTAAATCTTCAAAATACCGTTTCCTCACCCTCCACCTCCTCCCAGGCTTAACTTTATTCCTGATTCTTTAACTCCTCCCTTCCAGCAGCGCAGGGGAATTCTTTTCTTTTGTATTCTGATTTTTGTCAGGTGTGCTGGGTCCTGAAGTGTATCCACTGCTTAAAAGTAGAGGGTTCAGTTAACATGAAACTCTGAGAGTCTGTTGATTAATCTGAAATTAGTTTGATCAAGAATTTATAACTCTTTCTGAATATTTCAGAAGAAGCATTTAAATCAATCAGGTGTGCCATAGGCATGGTTTCCTGGATTTTAAACCAAGAATGGTCCCAATTGGCAAGGTCCTGACCCTATTGCCTGACCTCATACCATATTTATATACCTGTTTCCTGCTTTGCAGTGGCAACATTTGAATGCAAAGTGAATTAGAGATAGTTGGAGGGAGGAACTGCAGAAACCCAGCCTTAAATCAGCTTAAACCTCTGTGGAACCCAGCCTTGAAATGAAAGTTTGCTGTTGACAGCTGGTTCTGTTGTCAAGCAAGGGGAACATTGAAATATTTTTGGTACAGTAATTAATTCCTCCTGCTATCTAATGGCATGTTCCTGAATTTTTTATTATGGTTTTGTCTCAAAAAATATCGTAGGGTTTTTGGGGGAGCTTGATATTTGGTGGTGATGGTAGGCATTAAAGTCTAGTTTCTTCACTGTCAGCCATCTCGGTCTCATGAGTTAAACTGAAAGAAAATCACTTGGATAGGTCGTTCTAAGTATCTATTAGATTTTTTTTCATATAAATCTCCTTTATTATGCATAATAAAGCTACACATTTTTAGTGACAGTGGTTCTCAGATTGCCAAAGTATTCTGTAGCTAATATAGATTAACAGAGATGAAGGCCAGTAAAATTTCTCATAGAACATTTGGTTTATAGACTAGTAATTTGTGTTTGTTCACTGTGATTCCTCACAGAAACATACAGTCTTCTGTTTTGAAGGTGTCAGGTGAAAAAGAACCTGCCTCATCTGTTTATTATTTTCACTGGTTAATCATTCACTGCTTAAAAGAAATTTAAGAATAAAGGGGATTAAAAGGCTGATTCACAATTTGAATTCATTTTGGTTTGTCACCAGTCAATTGTATTGTCATTTCAGCTGTGCAAAATTGAGGAATCTGCAGCTCACAATCTGCATTTCCTATGAAGGCATGTAATTCTTGGTTGTCTTTCTGATAAGTTTTCTTTGTCAGGCATTTTCCTTGATTCTTGAACCATTTCTTCATTCTACCCAAATTTTGTCGTTCCATTTAAATGTCAGGGCCATGATCATAGGCAATTTTCTACCATTTATGTATTTCTATATGGTTTTAGCGTCAAAAAGTTTCCTATTAGATTTTAAATACGGTGATTTCTTTAATGCTTTCTACTGAAGAAGGTTATTTGTGTTTCACTATGACTCATTAGGTGCTTTTCAGAGTCTGCTTTCCAGAGAGAGCCCTTCATTCTGTGGCCTGCTTCAAGTTCAGCTTGGAATTTGAATATTGAATGTATAGAGATTTTAGTGTAATTCAGTAAGCCAGAGAAAAAATGGTTTTGAATGCTGACCAGTTATTTATAAGCTGAAAGAAGATCTGCTGCTGATTTTTCTGAGTTATTCCTAAAGTGACAAAGGTCAGATAAGTGACACGTTTCTTCATATGTAAACAAAAGATATTTCAAATATAAGTAAGATAAAAGTAATATAAAACCCCATTTATATGAACTTGTGTGCTGGTAGGGGGGAAAATCTTTGGGCTCATAACAAGATTGGTGTTAGCTAATTTTAAAATATTAATAGAGATAAGGGACAAAATAGTGTGCTAATATAAGTGACAAAATAAAAACATTTATGCACTAACCTCTTGATTTTATATCTCAATTTTATTCAGAGATCACAATGCAGACATCAGAGACTGGGGCGGATACAGGTTCGACTGTGACTTTACAGACATCTGTGGCTGGCCAGGCAGCAGTGCCCACACAGGTAGTACAGCAAGTACCAGTTCAGCAACAGGTACGTGGCTGTTAATTTTGAGAAGATTAAAAAAAAATTACAAATAATAGTTCTTTACAATATAATGAGGAACTTGGTTTTGTTCAAGACTGCTAAAGGCACTTTTGCTCTACTTTTATCAATTTTAGTTTGCTGGAATTAAAATAACCAGAGAAAAGCAAGCTATTTTCAGGATCTGTTCCTTAACTAGAGCATCTGACAAGCTCTGGTAGTACTCATACATGATTCTAACTGTTATTTATTATATAATTCATGCAGTAGCTCACAGAAGTTTGCTTTATGTTACTGAATATTTACATTTTTTCCTTTAAATAATGCATATGTTTCTGAAGTTATTGACTATATAATTTCTTCATCCATTTGGATGTCCAAGTAAGTGCAATACAAATGTTAATATGAAAAACACTGTCCTTTGCACCTCTAGGCTTGACTCCCTGCAGATATATGCAGAATGTCGTGAAGATTTTTTTGGTATGACAATCAATAATTCATAATGTAAATTTGCCAGGGAAGGAAGAAGACTTCTGTAGCAGACAGCACAGTGCACTCTTCTGTTACATGAGGTGGTTACTCCTATGCAGCCCCCATGAGCTTTAGAAGAAATGGTGGCAGAAGAAAATGGGGAGCTAAAAAGGAAAAGTAGGAGGTAGAAAATGGGGGACTCAATGTGAAAGCCATGATGGCTGTCCAGGACTTTTCCAAAAAACACAGAAATTAGCTGTCCATGTGATGGGTATTCTGGATGACATCTGATGTTGTTTTTCATCAAAAACTGACTTCACATTTTCCAAATCAGTAATACAAGAACTAGACATATTTTATTAATGCCATTTGTTTCTTTGCTGGTGTAGCACTTTTCTCTAAATTAAACTCTTCAGCATTTGCTGAGTTCTTAAATTCCAGTGCATTTTTATACATGTGTTTCACAGTCTCATACATTTTACTAATATTTTTTCCTGTTGTGTAGACGCAGTTTGTAATGCCTCATAGTTCCATTACTTTATAGTTTGATGCTTGAACTTAACTAACTTTTGTAGGAGATTTTGTCTCTAACTCTTTTGCAAGATTTGTGAATGAAAGACGTTTTTCCTTTGTGAAATACAATCTGGGTAATTTGTTTGATTTTTATCTTCTTTCATGAGGACAGATGTTTAATAGATGTAGTTTATATTACTTGCTCCTTGCTATTTCTGTATTTCACTTTTTCAGATACAAGATGGCAGTTTGGTAGTGCTATGGCTGCTTGTTTTCAGCATATTGGATATACATACAATGGTCTAATATTACATACTGAATTTTTGAAGTACTGGCCAGTGTGAGGGACTGAAAACTGGTAACCAGTTAGTGCCATGTATGATACTTTATAGCAGTTCTAGTAATTGTATTGATTGCACTGTAAGGTCAGGTTCTATGGATTTGTGTTCTATTCTTACAGCAGATTGAAGAATGAGCAGGACTTTGGCGTTTGTAAACTTTCTGCAAAGTTTCTACCTTTTTGAAAACTTCTAGGATAGAATTGGCTCCTTGTTTGTTGACTGGGGCCGCCTGCTGTGAAGGGGCCTCAGGCCCAGCAGTTGAAGTCTCTGCACTGGGAGTGTGACTGCCTGAGAGTCTCATGAATGGTTGGACTGGGAAGTTTCCTTAACATATTTTCCCACATAAATAATGCATTCATCTTTGTCACCAGCTGTCTATATCTTTTCTGAAGTTATGCTAGTTTTCCTTGTTTTTTCCATGTTACACTTGTGTCAAAACATAGAAGCCAAGGACCAGACTGGTTTTTTCTTTCTTTGATTATACCTTAATAAGAACTGCAAACAGTATTTTTTGTTGCCCTATCCGAGTGTGTAAAACTGTTTCTGATGACCTTTACATACGTCTCCTTTTGTACTGCTACTTCTAAGTATCATCTTGCATTGAATACACCATCAACATGTTGGATAATTTTTTCCTGTGGGCATTGTAAATTATACTTTTCTGACTGACTCTTAACACCAACTGTATAATCAGCATAATGTTTGAGAAAGGAAATCCAAAGGATCAGGGATTGAAGATCCAACAAGAATGTTGGGAAATCCAATGCAGACAGTATTGCAGTGATTGAAACACTATGGGAGATATGTGTAGAGAGAGATGATTAGATTATGGAAGTAGTGAGGATGAAAGGAAGAGTGAAGATGTGAATATGGTATGCCAGCAGGAAATGTGATGAAGAATGTAGGTGGGATAGGCAATTTCAATTGTAGGTTTAAAACAAACAAAAAAAAAGGAATAGCAAATATAAGAACAATCACTGTGTTGAGGAGATGCAGGTATGATCTGTCCTGAGGAATTATCTGTGTATAGATTGCATTGGCCTAAAGTTAATGTTGTCTCTATGTACATTTGGTAGGAATGGGCCAATTTGCCTAAAGAAAATTAGGAGAAAGAGCCATTATAATGGCTATTTTAGTAAAGACATTCTTTTGATGGCAGAGGGAGGACTTAATATTTCTGCACATTCAAAGTTACCAATGTTGAAAGCTGGAGAGAAGGTTTTAGGCAATAGTATGGTTTCTTTTTTTCCCCATGGTTTATAAGGGACATGCTTAATTTCAGCTATATCCAGATTATGTGTGAATATTCAAATTTTGATTATATTATCTTGTGAATATACATTGCTGAAAACAATGGGACACTTCTGGGATTTTGTTAAATTCAAGGATACTGTAACATGAGTATCCATGTATGTAGAACAGTTTGATGTAAGCTAAAACTTCCATATATGATTTGCAGTAATTTATTAGTGCTTTCTAGTGAATAATGCAATTTTAGATGAATTTGTTTTGAGTTAATATTAAAGCAATGTATAGCATTTCATTTTTCTAGGAAGGTCTCTGTTTCCCATGTTTCTATTCCAGTATATACACCATACTTACATGACATCTCCTGAATGCATTAATTTGGGATTGATTTCATGACATCATGTTTCTTTTATGCACACAAAACATACGGTTTTTTTCAAAATGAAATATTTTTGCCCTGAAGAAGAGCAAGCTGAATAATTGGAAGGGTAGCCTAAGAGCCTTTTCTCTTCAGCTGTGTTAGTACTCAGGCATCCTGTCTTTGGAACAAACAACAAAAGACTAACTTTTAATATTTTCAGCTAAACAAATCCCTAATTTCCATATAACTGGTATTAATATGGAGATCATGAAAGTCTGCTGTAGTGCTCCAAGAATAGGAACAATACAGGTACCATTTATGAAAACCTGGATTTTTCCTCTTGTAAAAGTTGCTCTAGTGGCAACTGGTTTCATGCAACATAGCAGAAGTTACTGTTGAGAGGGGATAGAGGGGGATAATAAGCAAAAAGCAACAACAGTAAAACCAAAAATGTGAGAGTGTAATTAAATTCTGTTTAAATAGCCTGAGGAGTTCTCTTAGTCTTTTGTTTCCTTGAATACAGAGATTTTTCATTAATGTATTGTTGCTTTTTCAATGGGCAGTCTTCAGCACAGTGCAGTAAGCTTCTAAGGATTCAAAATTAAACTCACTTTGTAGTTTATGCCATGCAATATGGAAGAATTGCAGAAATAAAACTAAAAATAAGCTATTTTATAAAAGTATATCCGTGCATCTGAAGTTGGGCAAAGCATTTCTTCACAGTCAGTGTACTTGGTGGCCGTCGCATTCACAAAGCATTCTATCATTCATTAACTGGAGATGCAGACTTCTGCTAATCAAAATTGCTCTTAATGCAAAATCATGTTTAGCATATGAAACACATAATCATGAGCTGACATTAACCATTATATAAATATGAATGTGCTTAGAATATTACAGCATGTGCTATTTATATGTTACTTGCCAAAAGTAATCCATACTAATGAAGGAAAAAATTTATTTTTATCTTCAAGGACAGAAAATGTTGCATATCCAAGCTGTTTGCAAAGACACAGTGGATAATTATATGTTCTTTTTAAAATGGAATTTAAAAATCCTTGTATATATCTTGCTCTGTTGTTCTAGTCTTTGCTTAGTAGTACTTTAAACAGAAGCACTTTTTATTGGAAATCAAAGTTCACTCTTATATTTTGTTTTATGCTTCAGTGTAATTTCGGCATTTCAGTATGCTTTTATGCACTTTATTTTTGTTGTAAAACTTCCATAGATAAAATATTACTTAGTCCCTCATTTGTTCCTCTGAGGTAGTATAATTAAGAATATAATTTTTTTTTGCTTTTTTTTTTCTTCTTCAGCTAGTAAATATAACCATACGTGTATATTGAAGTAAGTTTTCATTCACCTCTTGTTGTCCTGCAACATTTCAGTTGCTTGCTTCTAATCCTGTTCCAGTTTTTTATTTCAGGCTAGAGTCACTGAAGCAAGACGGGTGAAAGATCTACTGTCTGACCTTATTTAAGTCAAAAATTCCTATATAAGTTTGTTAATTTTCTGTTTTCCAGCCAGACAATAATGAAAATTACCATGGCTAGTTCACCAGTCCACCTTAGAACATAAAAATTTTTGCATACTATTGCTCTTTACTAAATATTTTATTTTGTTTTCTATTTTCAGCCCAGTTCAATTAATTATTGGAGTATTTTTTAATACAAGAAAGCCATTTGGGTTTAGGTCTCTGGAAAAAAACTGGGAGAATAGTCAACAATTTCTGCTCTGCCTCAAAAACTACATGACTTTGATATCACCCCTTTAACAGCTTAATTAATGGTGAAAGGATAATGATAAATAAAACAGAGGTGAAGAAAAAAAATTCATATTTTCCACAATTTTTCCTGGTGTTTTGTTTCCTCATAACCAACTTCTCTCAAACAATTTTGTGCTCATAGAGAGTAAATATACTCATTTTATTTCTTTCTGTTGAAGATTAAAAAGAAAATTTAGAGGCACTAGATTTAATTCTCATTAAAACATTAAAAGTGAAGTAAAATAGGAAATAAAATTAGTATTTGAAATTTCATGTAACAAAGATTTTCAGCATGGCAGTATTTTCATATACAAGGCCATCCTAAAGGCTCCTTACTTATTTAATTTATCATAGCTTTACAGGAAAAATATTTGCCTCTTACCTTCCCCACCCTAAAGCTGTTAGTACATTGCAATACCATGTGGTGTGTACAGCTTCCTTTGTCAGGATATTAATTTAACTGTAGCAGTCCTGAGTTTCAGAGAAGCTGAAGCAAAGTAAGTTTTTTTGTAAACTTTGAAAATTACTATATTGGAAAGAAATTAATTCAGTGGCCCTCTTTTATTGAACTTAAATGGTAAAGGAAAAACATTTTGATTTTCAAAAGTAGGTAAAATGTTTTAATAGCACTGTAGCGTATCCATTCCTAAATGTTTAAAAAAATAAGTTACTTTCTATGCATAAACAGTCCTGAAGTTTCTAGCAGTACTACATATTAGGCTAGTAAAAAACTTATATAAAAATTACTGGAAAACTGAAATTAAGCAATGAAATTTTTAATTTTAAGAGACCTTAGTATTTTGTTTCGTGGCAAATTAATTTTTTGTTGTTCTTACTCCAGATTAGAAGATAAACACCTTTAGGAATTTTTCAGTTTCCTGTCCAATAGACAGCAAAGATGGATGCAGTTTGTCCTTGGAGTATTGTTTCAGTTCTGAGGGAAAGGTCTTGCAGTGTGCTGAATCTGATGTTTTTGAAATTGGTAGCAGCTTGTATTCAAGAATAATGGGAGAATATAATGCCTTATATAGAAGGGGAATGTGACCTCTCTGTTTTAATGCTATGTTTGTATGCAATGTAGAGTTCCATTTTATCAATATATGCAGGTTACAGGGAGAAAAGCACGTCTCCTTTATTAATTGAAAAATAGTGTGGGTTATTTTTAATAGGAACTAAGCCATATTCAGTGTCTGTGAATAGGGAACAAAGTGCATTTTGGGAGTAGTTGGATGAGAACATGGAATTGATACTGACAACAGCATCATTTCCACAGTGTTTCCCCAGCTGTGCTACTGAGAGAAAATGGGGCATATCCATTACGTGTCAGGTGACAAGCTACTGGTTTTAAGAACAAAGCCTGTTTTAAAGATGTTTTCTCACAGTATAGGTCAAGTAGATCAGTCTGGCGTTCTGTAATAGACTGATCAACAATGGCTCCCCTTCTCCCATTGATTGAAAGTCACAGAATTGACTCATACAAAAGGAAGAAATATGCCTAGGGTTAAACTCAAAAAATATCACAGTAAGTTGCATATGTGTTTCACAATAAAGCACATACATATTTTGGCCAATTATTGCATGGGTGGGTCATTTGTCAGAATTTGGCAGATTTGAATATTGAGAGGTACAAATTACTGACAAACTTACAGGTCAGTCTTTCTTACAGTGGATTTGCATCAAGCCCATTCCATGAAATTATGATTTTAATTAATTTATGTTATGAAGTCAAAAGTGATGGAAATAAAAATAATTTTGTTTTGGAAGATATTTGCACAATACAGCTATTTATGTTTTTTAATTCAAATAATATCCTAAGGTCTTAGTAATGTATGTAATTTTGATCAGAGTTTTTTGTGTTGACTTTGAGAACTGAATCTTTTTGTTAAATAACTAAATACTCTTGGGAGAAGAAATGTACACAGTTGCACCTTACCCTTAATAATTAAGCAAACATCTTCAAAGTATACTTTTTGAAGTGAGATATTATCTCACTATTATTGAGTATTTCTCAATTTATGTAATGATTCATGTGGGAAATGTAATGTAATGTATGTATGATGTATGCAATGATTCATGTGGGAAATCAGAAAAATTTGGATTTTCATAGGTATCTTAGCCATCATGTGCTCTCTCATTGCTGTTAATGGACAGAAGCATCTGATTTTTCATCATGGTAGTATGCTGCATTCTAAACTTCATCTGTTTTGTCTCTTTTTCAGACTTTGGGTTTTAATGTCAGCCTAAGGGAAGGTTTCTGTGATAATCTAGATTTTTTGTTTCACAGTCAGAGTCAATATTATGAAAAAGTAGGAAACGTGCTTATTTGCAGAACTTTTTAAAACACAACACAGGTGAAAGTATTAGGATATTTTTAAAGAGCTCTTGGAGGGGGTTCATCAAATGCCTGAAACCCAGACTGATCTGGGGTTATGACATCTGTAGAATCAAATGGATTAGATTGAAGTAACATTATAACAATAAATATGAGAAAAGTTATTGTCACTTAATGTTAAATCTGTTTACTAAATAAGTGCATTGATACTTTCTTGATTTGATTCCTTGGGTAAAATTGTGTCAGTCTGTGAAGTCTCTGTAAGTCCTTTTGCATATTTTAGGTTCTGGACTGCTCTTGGACAAAAATATGGCTTCTCTGAAAGATGGAAAGTGTAAAAGATTAAATTCTTCATCTTTACTGTGGCAGAAGACAAAAAAATAAGATTGGAGAGAAAATTTGCATAACCTGAAACATTCCTACAATAGTATATGAATCAAAGGAATTGATGAGTCACTGTCCTCAGCAATATATGTGAAGATAATCCATGCCTTGCTGCTTCTTGTTGTTTAGATCTTTGAAGTAAAACCAGGTTGTGTTGGAGTTTTTAACAGCTGATAATATTCTGGGAAAGGGGTTACTCAGACTAGGGGTTTTGGCCCATAATTGTACACTGGGTCAAAACACTACTGCAAAAAAATAAAAAAAAAATCTTGTATCACTGTAATTTAGCTCCAGTTAAACAAGAACTAAAGCATGTTACTGTGAACATTTATTTCTAAACTTACTGCAACATATTTGAGCTATGATTTTAAGGCTTGTACTATTTAGGATTTAAATTTAAAAAAGCATAAATGTAATCAAATTATACTTTCTTCTGAAGTAAATGTAATTCTTCAGCTCAGTTCAAAGCAGAGTTACACTTCATCTCATCCTTATGCTCTCCAGTTAGTTATGTCTTTGGCATTGAAGATACGTATGCTTCGTGAGTGTGCATCTTCAGTGTCAGGGCTCCGTTTACCAAACTTACAGCACAAATATTGTGTAATTTTCTTTGCTAGTGCTGTGATACACCTTTAGTGATTTTGAGAACAGAGATATCCTATATAGTTTAGAAGCCACTAGGTGCACTGGAGCATTGGTACTTCTTTATGATATCCCAAACTTCTGGTTTTCTTGTTTTCAGGTACAGCAAGTGCAGACTGTGCAACAGGTACAGCATGTCTACCCAGCCCAGGTTCAGTATGTGGAGGGAAGTGACACAGTCTACACTAATGGAGCTATGTAAGTTGGGAAATTATCTGACTTGTAATGTTCATTAAAATGAGAAGTTAAATGTTTCAGCTAGATTCTTCTAGTTTCAAAATAGTTTTTTGGATGAAAATGTGAATTCACACTATTTTTTCTAATTAAGGCAGAATTTTTGTGTAAGTAGAATCCATGTGGTTGTTTTTAGTTGCACCCTGTATGGCGGAGTGTTGTTTGAAAAAGTATCTTCTAGTTCATGGGTAAGTTCTGTCTGAAAGATATATTGTATAACTTCTGTCCTTGGGACAAAAGCAGGGCCTTCTGTCTTCCTGGCTACAATCCTAACGGCAAATGATAGAATGGTGCAGCAGCTGTAGTTATTATCTAAAGAAAGTAGTAATGTAATTTCATGCCTGTATTTCATAAAATGGGATCAGGTTTTTTTTCGAAAGGAATGAGGAAAAGCAGAGGAAGGAAATTAACAGTCTCTTTTTGCTGCTTCTTTAACATCTTTTTTGCACGTGATTGTGCATTACCTGCTTTCCTGAATATGCTTTTTCATCATCAAGTTTCTTTCTTCAATAAAAAAGCTAAGAAAGATTTTAAAAAAAATCCAGATTTAATCTGACCTCTGGACATAACCTAGTCTAATATCAGGCTTGGAGCAGCACGAGCTTTGAAATTGGCTCAAACTGCAAAGTAGACTATGCTGCTTGGAAAGGATCTTCTCAATGTCATTTTTTCATTTACCATTTTTGCTTTTTAATTGGCTTTATGAAGAAGTACAATTTAGAAAGCTTTTTGATGGTCTGAAGGTATTTATTTATTGATGGTAATCCAAAAGCAGTTCAAAAGAGTACTATTATTTAGATCAGAGACATATGATGCTAATGCTGACGGTGTTCTTTGGTCATTTCTAGTAGCACATTTTGATTTATTGATTTTTCACATACTGTCTTCTCTGCTTTTTTTCCCACTTGTAAATCCTAAACAATGTATTTTAAATATGTGTTAGACTTCCCTATTGTACTGATTTTGTCTGGGATAGATTAATTTTCTTCCTAGTAGCTAGTAGGGGGCTGTGTTTTGGACTTGTGCTACAAATGGCGGTGATACTATCTACTGTGAAGAAAGTAACTCTACCCCAGTCAAAGCCAGCACACACATACAGCAGCATAATGTCATTGTGACCATGATAGTCTACTGTTATCCTCCAAAAGAGGTCATTCTTGAATATGCTATTTTTCAAGTTTCTCTTTTCTTTCATTACTTTTAAGTTCTTAGGTGTGCTGTTGGGACTTTTGGCAGTGTATAAAAAGTGTACTACACTACTTAATACAATCCTAGGGAAAAACAGAAGCAGATGTGACTGACTGCTTGGTATGAACCTTCAGGTTTCCATTTTTTTATTGTGTTTCTATATCTGAATCCCTCTGTCAGTTTCTGCAAAATCAGTCAATAGGATATAAAAGAAGAAAGCTCTTCTTAGCATGTGAACCAAATTGTTTTGTCCTCCTGCAAAGAATATTTTACCCATGTTGCTGTGAGCAGCAACGTAGTAGAAGGCAATTTGTTGTTTAATACTTACAGGAAGATTAGCCTTTCTAAAGATTGTAATTTCATTGATGTAGAATGGACCAGTCTGTGTTTCTACTCAGACTTTTTGAAGGCTATATATACTGAAGTACATTTTCCATATGCTTTTATACCCCAGATTTTGGTACTCTTCCTATGATTATATGTTTGATGTATTTTATGATTATGTTAAATCAAAGTTTTAATTCTAACTCAGAATCAAATATAGGATTCTTCCATAATCTATCAAGCAACAGTACTGCTCTAGCAATGGAATAAGAAGTCTGCAACCCATAACTAGGGTGAAGACATTAATTCATATGGGAATCTCTGGAATAAATTGTCACAGCATGCCTGATAAAAGACACCCCCTTCCACTCCTCTGTCATGAGACCCCACCTCAAGTGCTGTGTCCAGTTCTGGGGTTCTCAGCAATTAGAAAGACATGGACCTCTTAGAGCAGGTCCAGAGGAGGGCTATGAAGATGACCAGAGGGCTGGAGCACCTCTCTTATGAGGACAGGCTGAAAGGCCTTATTGTGACCTTCTGGTAGTTAAAGAAAGCTTACAAAAGGGTAGGAGAGGGACTTCTTACACAGGTGGATAGTGATAGGCTAAAGGGGAAATGGTTTTAAACTAAAAGAGGAGAAATTTAGGTTAGATTAGATCAGATACTATGAAGAAATTCTTGTCTCAGAGGGAGGTAAGACACTGGCACAGGTTGTCCAGAGAAGTTGTGGCTGTGCCATCCCTGGCAGTATTCAAGACCAGGCTGGATGGAGCTTTGAGTAACCTGGACTAATGAAAGGTGTCCCTGCCTATGGCAGGGGGAATTTAACTAGATGATCCCTAAGGACCCTTTCAACCCAAACCATTCTATAATTCTGCAAAAGAATTATCCTTTATTTTAAAATACAGCACTTGGAAACTACCATTGATTTAAATCCATTTGCAACAGCAAAAAAGGATGCAGTTACAATATGTATCAGGAAAAATTTACCTGATTCTTTGCATTATAAAAGTAAGAAGTTTGTCAGGTTTCACAGTCTTTATCAAGTATAACTGTTGTATTCTTATAACACAATTCTTTCAACACATTTTATATCATGATTTGTCTACATTTAAAAGTTACTTGGTTTTATTATAATTGGAGGCAATATAATAACACAAGGGGTGTAGCCCACAACTTGTCACATAAGTTGTATAATATGAGACTATTTAAACTATGTTATCTACATTTGTCTCTAACAACAGTTTTGCTTGTCAAGAATGTCACTCTCTCCTGAAACAAAAGTGCACTGTTGTTGCAATAGCACGTACAGGCTTACCTGGCTCTTCAGAATATATCAAGACTATTATTGCTGCACCTGTGTTAAGAAGTCAATTGGTTCTGCATACTAGACATGAACTTTCTTTGTACAAATTGTAACATATGAATGAAATGTAACCATTTACCTGGTGGTTCTGATGGGGCAAAGGTTTTAATTGATGGGATTGTGCAAGGATTGCTATTGCTGTTGTATCCAAACCACATTCTTCAGCAACTTCTTGTACAACAATTTGTGGGATTAAGTTGGCAAAACACACCATTTATGCAAACCCAAGAATTTACTGTTACCCTAATTGAAATTTTAAGTGTTAAATAAAGTAATTATTACCAGTATAGTTAAAGTTGTTAGCTTCCTAGTAGTTACTAGTATCTATCCCTTTTTCTCTGGCATTATCCTTTTCCATTTACTACCCTTATGTAGTAAGGGTAGTAAAGATATAAGACGAATGGCTCCTGTCTGAGCTACAGAGAGTCACAGCAATTTACCACTAACACAGGTGTTATGTGTGGACAGTGTATGATGGGTGTGAGGGCCACTCCACAATGTGTCCAGTTGCAGCTATTTTTAATGTGTTCTAGCACAGTCTATACTTTATTCTTCATCCGTTTCCATTTCTATAGTATATCTGAATTTGTTTTATGTGGTCTGTTTCTGCCAGAATGGGAACTTCTTGAACACTGTAATGCCACCTCATGGTCCTCTTTGCTACAGTTTTAATCTAGGATCACAGATTTTTTTATTCTGTACAGAATAGCTATTTGATATTACTGTCTGTTAGACAGAACAATGCCTCAGCATTTTAATTATAGGTTTCATACCACACAGTCATAGAAAGCTAAGCTAAAATGGAAACAGATTAAGTAACATTTATCTAATTGTTCAGCAATGACTGCGAGAACAAACCTCTAGGCTAAGACAGAGAAGTCTAGACAAAGAGAGCCTGACAAGCCCAACTCCTGAGGCCTTGCAGATTTAGTACATACCCTTTGACATGTTCCTAACATGTATATATGGCAATACTGTATTTCTTGGTCTATAGGTCTGCTGTACTTCATCAGAATTTCAGATCTGTAATTAATGTTTCCTTACCTGTCTAACGTAGAGATCTGGAGAATAAAAGTTACAGAATTGCACCTTTGTTTTCATTTACTATATTCCCCAGTTTGCAGCGTTTTCTGTAGCTGTGCATTGTGTGTGCTTGTATTGCTTTGTTTCCATGTGGAAAATGGTCTTGGACTGAGTGTTAAAGATCTCAGTTCTTTTTTATGGCTAATAAATGCCTCTCTGTTATAATTAAATGGCTGTATCGTGTTCTGTTGTGACAGTCTCAGGGTGTATGGCACTTCCTTTTCTTCCCTTTGCTTAGGATACGTCACCTCCAGAATCTGGCTGTGGTAAGGCCTTACCTCAGTATTAGACAAAGGATTCTGTTCTCTCTAGTTTCTGTGAAGATCACTGTTAGTTTAAGGACTACAAGATAATCGTAAAAACTTACAGGAGTTTGAGAATATTGTTCTGGCATGAAAGAATTTCTTGGTTTGGAGGTTTTCTAAAATGTTGCAATATCATAGCATTATCATGAGCCTTAGCTACTCTGCACACAAATAACTTTATCTTGAAATCTTTATTTTCATCCAGTGTTTATCATATTTCTATCCCACAAAATAATACCTTAGTTAATTAAGTATCATAAAAGCCTCACTTTCATTACACAGATGACAGTGAAAAAAAATACTTGCATGCCTTCCTTCTAAGCTGTGTAAGTAATCCATACCAAAACCCACAGGAGTAATTCTGCAGCTGTTAATGGCTGAGTAAGATAGTAATTATTGGGTTACTTGGTTTTTTGAATTAGAATTACAGAAAAACAAATAAAGAATGGTTTTCTTGTTTGAGTTACGATGCTGTTCTTGTATGGCCGCTGTGCAGGAATGCTGGTATTTCAAGCTAAATTGTAAAAGCTATGCATCTTCAATTAAAAAATTGGATTTACGTGCATTTTAGCCAACACTTGAATTTTCCAAGATGGGGCTTGTGATAAAAATTTTGAAGTTAACTGCTTTGCAAGATATGGAAATTACTGGAATATATTTTGAAGAAAATCTGGGACCATGATCAGCCAATGTAAAATCACTGAGACATGATGGGATGGCTTGAACACTGATACCTAGTAGTCAATGGATCAGGTATTTACATAGAATCTGATCACAGGTGCAGCTGGGAATAAATTATTTCCCATGTGTGCATGTGCACACTGAAATTGAAGGGAGGACAAGAACAAGTTTACTCTTTCTGAGCCATTGTATTTATTTGTCTGCTTTTTTCAGAATGTTGGTGTCTTTGAAGAGACAAAAGTGTCTGTAAAAGTTGGGCTCAGTAACATTATATTAGAGCCTGTAATGTAGGGCAAGACATTGCACTTAATTTGTGTGGTAATGCTGGGGTTTACTGAATGTAGAAATTAATTATTTTCTGTTTTCATGTGCAAAACAAAAATAGTGTTTGAAACAACTTTATACCACAGCTCTGTCTCTTTTATTTCTAGCATTATATTTTGTAAATCATTATAAAATTATTGTAAGCAAGCAATGACGCATAATAGGAAATGCCTTGAATTATTGTACCTTGCCGTGCTAGTCCAACTCTTCCTGGTATCGTTAATTTCTAGTGTGGGATCTTAATATCAGACACCTGTTCTGAGCTTGCTTAATCTAAATTGAATTCACACAGTGCCTGACTGTGTCACTTGCTTTCAGGGTAAACATGATCTAGTTTGCACAGCCTTCTGGAAACTAGGATTCTGGAGCCTAAATACTTAGACTTTAAATTTACTTATAACTGATAAACTTTCTAATGCCACATTCTAGTAAACACTGAATTTCACAGCGTTTCAGTAGTAGGAACTGTCACATTCTTTTTCCTTCCTTCTATCTCAAGCAAGAGTTAATCATCAATGGTTTCTCATAAAGAGCCAGAAAACTTTGAGATTACTCCCTCTGCAATCGTTATATGGAGCTGTTAAAGGAGAGAAGAGCTAAGAATGCTTTTACAACCTCTACAGTGGGAAAGAACTGACTGTTATATGTGTCAGGCTATTTGAGAAAGTATTATATATTTTGTGCTATGAGTAATGTGGAGAAATAGGCGATCACGTCCTTATTTGAAGTTATTTTCCTCTTTGCTACAACTTTATTTTAAAGGGTCATGTTACCATGTGCAATGACCTTAAAACATTCAAGTCTGCTTTCTAAAAAAATATTTTCTCAAAACTGCTTTCTAAAACATAATCTTACCCAGCTGTATTTTTAATTTCCAGATGGAATAATTTTGGTTACATTAAACATCTCTTTGCTAAGTTGCAATGATTATTGCGTGTAATAATAATAATAATAATTTCATCTCACTTTTAAGTACCCAGTTGATCTCTGTTGTGAAAGGTTTGCTAAATCATCTCCAATGATCTGGTCTAGAAAAACCTGCTGGTTATTGAGTGTGTTCATTTTGGAGTCTGACCCATTGATGTGTCCAATTGATATATTGATGTAGAATACTATTATGAGCAGAAATAGGTGCTCTGTTACAATCAGCCCATATTTAGAGCCTGTGTGTGATATACAGGTCTACAGATGATACATATGATGTACAGATATACCTAAACAAGGTAAAAGCAAACACATAATTCATCTCCTATTCCACACCAAGCCTGTGACTTAATTTTCTTCAAAATTTGAAGCATTCTCTAGGATTTGCATTGCTTCCAAAATTCAATTCCACTTTTACAAGTGAGATTTGTTCTCCTTGCAGCTTTTGTACAGTGTATTTCCTCTAGCCTTAGCTACTTTTGCTGTCAACAATGATCTTATCCTTTCATTCCTTTCTTTACTGACAGCTGATACTAGGATTTTTTTTTCCTCTTTTGGGAGAAATGACAATGTTCAGTGACTTGGTGATCATTTCCATGAACTTGTTCCCCTAAGCCTACATTGCAACATTTCCCTACCTTTGTCTTCTGCTGTGTAGCACTGTTCATAGATGTGAAGACAGAGGCAACATCCAATCTGGTAGTGGTTAATTAATGTTATTAATCACATGATTAATAACCTCAAGGTGCACCAAGGGAGACTTAGGTTAGATATTAAGAAAAAATTTCTTCATTGCAAAGGATGATCAAGAAGTGGAACAGGTAGTTTGGGGAAGTGGTGGTGTCACCATCCCTGGAAACATCTAGATGTGGCACACAGGGACATGATTTAGGGATGAAGATGGCAACGTTCAGTTAATGGTTGGACTCAATATTTTTTTTAAACCTTGGAAACTCAGTAGTTCTTTTCTGTGGTTCTAAAATAAACAGTACCCCTAAGGTATCACAAGATATCCCTATGATACCGTGGCCCAAGAGAACAGATTAATCAGGACCTGCACAGTACCTCAATGCATACATAGATTATGGCAATGCAAAGATCAACTGATTTTAACTTCCAAAAGAAAGGTTAATAGATTACATGTCTGTTTGAGCATTAGCCCCTAAAAGAACTATTTTGCTTTGTTTTCAGCAGACTGCAAGGCATTTCTTTTAGATTACCTTCAAGGTTTTTTTGCAGCTGATCTTGAGGCTTTTGAAATACTCAAAATAAAATGGAAAATGTTTAAGGAATTTAAAGAGGGGTAAGAGTGAATAATGTAGTATGGGGTTTATGAAACATTTCAGATTTTAAAACATAAGTTTTGGAGTTTCTGGAAGTCTCTGAAGGCAAAGGGGGAAACTGTTGTGGCCATAGTTAATAAAGCAAAATTTCAAGCTTTGATTGTTGATGAAGTACTATTATGTTCCTCGGTTTTCTAGAAGTAAGGGTTTTCTGAAGGTAAAGAAGAAATTTTAATTTCTGAGTCTTTTGTTTACTAATTAAGTAATCTTAAATAAGCTCTCGTAATTCAAAAAAAACCCAACAAACAGTAAATTGCTTTGAATTTTTCACTATATTAATAAAAAAATAAACAATGTAGAGAGAGAGGGGAAGAAAAGCCTGCCATCAGGCTCTTGCATAGGTGTCTTAATCATCAGCTTACTGCATAAAACATGAGTGCTGCATCCACCTCTTGTGTTTCTGTACAAAAGTGTCTGGGGTTTTGTTGTTTGGTTACTGGTTGTTTTAACTTGTTTAGTTACATGCTGTACAAATTGTTAGTGCCTGTGGATTACACGAAATGTTAAGATTTTTATACTTAAATAAGAAAATTAATGGTTGGGTAAACTGACTGGTTATAATGCTTGGCAATATACAAAGATACAGTCTTCGAAATAATGAATTATATTTACTTTATAATTCTGAAATACGTTGAGTTAAATATCAAATTTAGTACATGGGAACAAATACAAATTCAAAAATTATAAATAGATTATAATGCATGAAGAATAATGATTCAAGATAAGTAAATAAGAACATGAAACACATAATAGATTTCAGTAGCTGAGTAGTTTGTTAGGATAAACTGGTTAATGACATGAATGTTTCACACTTGATAATTATTTTAAAATGTTACTGTTGCATTCCTTTAACTTCTTTAATCTTTGCAATTAAGAAAATCTTTGTTTTACAAGTCATAGTTCTGTTTGGTTTTATTTCTTAAATGCAGTTTTTTATCATTACATGAATTCATGTCTAATTTTGAATTTGCCCTGTAAAAATAACTGCATTTCCCAAGATACCAGCAAACTCAGAATTTCAAGCTTCAGTCAAGAGCTTTAGTGAATTGAAAAATAATAGACAACATAGGATTCTTGAACACTGGACTCTGTTAGCTGACATTTGTATGAATTGTTTGTAATTTTGCAAAGTGAACATTATGCAAAACATACAACATCTGACTAGAAATCATAATTCTATTGTCAAATTTTATAAAATGTTGATCCAGGCAGAGCTTTATAAATTGCTTTGCAATATATTAATAATTGGATTAGCTCTATGTACCTGCCCTTAATTTTTGTTACTCCTTTCTCTCTTCCTCTTTGTATAAGACTGACAGTTTTTCTGTAATGTTTGGTAGATACTTGGTTTAACATTGACACTGAGTTAGTTGTTTAATGCTTTGATTTGATTAAATATTCTCTGAGGAGACAGGGATTGTTTGCCCATCTTATTTGATTTGATTTTAGTTATTGTAAATAAATTTCTAGAGTTATAACATTACCCTCAGCTAAATGAAATACAAATAATGTATTTTCCTTTTCTTTTATTTTCTTTTCTTGAAGCCGATCAACAACTTATCCTTACACAGAAACCCAGATGTACAGTCAGAACACTGGGGGAAATTATTTTGATACTCAAGGAAGTTCTGCACAGGTGACAACAGTGGTCTCGTCTCATAGCATGGTGGGCACTGGAGGGATTCAGATGGGCGTAACAGGAGGACAACTCATTAGCAGCTCAGGAGGGACCTATCTGATTGGCAATTCAATGGAAAATTCTGGTCATGCAGTGACTCACACAACGCGGGCCTCCCCAGCGACAGTAAGTATTCCCGACTGATGCAAAACCTTTGAGACTAGGCTCTCAGTCACTCAGATGTTCTTGCAGACTGACACCGTTTTTGTGACAGAATGCACTGCAGTATTATGTTGTCAGAATAAGGACTACATAGTACTTCTTGTAAAAAAAGCACTATATATGTATAAGACACAGGAGTAAGAATACCGTGAAAACTTAATCATGAGGGCATACCTTTTCCTTGACAGCTTGCAAATAATTACATTTCATATCTTAAATTTTAACATTTTATAATTTTTCTGAAAGCATAAGAAAAATACAGTGTTGTTGGGCATAACTATGTTAGATGTATATGTTAAATAATGTAAGTTACAGATCAGTATCTGTAACTTCCCTGCATTTAATCAGTTTATCTGCCTGATATTAGTTTAGTTTTGGTAGCTTATTTCAAAAAATTTCTAATTGATCAGAATACTGAGGTCCTATGTTTTAACACTTTATTCTTACTTGTCTATGGTATATCTCCAAATTCTGTTCCAGATGAAAAGCTCATTGTGGGAATGTCTTGACAGTGCTATGGGGAGATGCATTCTGTTATGACTGTGGTATAGAATATTGTGAATACATAAACATGAGCTCACAACTTTACCTGAGAGCTTACTCAATCAGCCTGTATTTCAGTTAGGAAAATGGGTTTATACTAATTGCCTCTCCTGCATAGCCCTAAGGAGTACTTTTACCTCGTTTTTCTGAGTATTCTGGTCTGGATGTAGAGATTTGGAAGTAATGGGGAAGAGAATTGTGCAACACAGGGTAGCAGCAGTTTAAAAATATAGAAAGGAGATAAAGCGTCAGTAATAATAAAGATTCATCAGTATTCAAAAAGGCAATGAAGTTAGGGGACTTAAGTTTTAGAAACTAATGTAAAAGCACTGGATAATTCAGATGATCTGAAAATTCTTGCCATTTTGAATCTTAAGGTGATTGGTATGGATAAATAGAATTTTTGGTACCATGCAAGAAATGATTACTTTATCAAAAAAAACCCATGCAGTATTATTTTCTGAAAACAAAAATTGTGAAGAGTCATAATTCATGAATAGTATAACTATCTTGCTAGAACATAGTGGGAGCTTTCACAGCAACAGAGAATTTTATACTCGAGTTACAAAAAAGAGTGTATATTAATATTTGCCTGTATTTTACATGACTTACTAGAAGAAAAGAGTTTCTGAAAAAAGTGTCATTCCTCTTTCAGATTTCAGATGCTTAACTGACTGTGAAAACAAGTGAGGCTTAAATGTATCCAGTAACACAAATAAAGAGTAGTAGAGTTACTTGGAAGTTGAAAATCCTAGAATTATTTGAATGTCAGAACTCCACACTATACTTTGCAAATTAAAAACTGGTTTGATTTTTTTGGAAAAATTAAAAGTAGAACTTGCCAACATTGAACAAAAGCTAAAGTTCATGCCTTCAGCAGCATTTTTCTCTTGCTCTATGAATTTTTTATTGACACTTTTATGTGTCAATAAAATAGCCTGTTTTAGTTGCTCAAAATAAATTCTATGCTGCTGTATCAAGTCACTGTTAAGAATGGAAAAAAATACTGCTAGTTAAGCAACAATTATTAAATTGCACTTTAGCACTAAAGTAATTTCCTCTGCTTCTTAGAGTGCTATTTCTTCTGTATAATATAGTTCTGTAAGTATGATACTTTAGAGTATGTCAGAAGTATATTTCTTGCTAAGGAAGTGGGATATAACATGATTTTAGATCATAATTTTAGGCTTGCTGTGTCTCAGCTGAAATATTCAAGAATTAATTGAAACACTAAGTGTTCAGCTTAAACTCACTTGAAAGCACCAAGTCTGTTTTAATTTTACTAGGGGGCATAATTAAACTGAGTTAAATAGAGCAATGTAATACTTTAATCAGATTGCACCTTAGATAGGTAGAGCTGGTTTCACTTGTGATCCTCATTTGATCTTTACCATCATAACTTTTTTCATTCTTGTGCAGAGAATTTACTGGAGCCATCAAAATAACCTGTATCCAGACTGGTTTGCTAGCATAATATGCAGAAAAATTTTCCAAATTTTGAATTAATTTGGAGAATTTTCATCTAGAGAAAAAGGATATAGAAATTATTAAGAATTTATTTATTTATATATGTGGTCATCACAAGTTCTCTTTATTTTGCCGTAGAGGTATAAGTTCTGTTTACTCTTTTCAGCTGATAACTTCACTTGTTTTGTCATTTATCACCCTCACTTATCAAAGCATTACATTCTGTAATAAGCAAATTAGTTGTATGAATGGCGTTATCTCTTTCTGATACATATAGCTTAAGTTAAACGAAAGAAAGAAACAAAAGAGGTTCAGGTTAAAAGTCAAATGTATAAAATAGGTAAATTTTATTAACTGTCTTTTAGATAAATTAAATTAAAAATCTAATTTAGTCTTCAGCAGGTATGCTATTTGTTTTATGCAAAATTCAGTAAAAGATAGACCTTCTAACTTAAGTTTATTTTCACTTTTTTCTTTATGGTTTAATGTAATTCTGAGTTCTGCTTCAGGATTTTAATAAAGAGCTAATATTCTGGTTGTAATATTTAATTTGTTTTAATTTTCTGTCGAACATTCATACAAGAAAGGTGTCCTTATTAAATTATAGCATGCAGTAGCACTGCTTTTATAGCAAAAATATCAGGACTTGTGCTCTGTCAAAACTATTCCAACATATATACAGTAGTGGTTTATGTTGGTATGCATTATGAACATTTGTTAGCTTTTTCTTTACTTTTTTCATTTACGTTGATTTCACTGCTTCTTCCCATTATATGCCTTGCTGGCCTATTAAAATACTTCTCTATGTGCTAAAAAGGATTTTTTCACCAAAACAGAAAGGCATTCAGATTACAAGAACTTCTATATAAGATGCTCAGTAGATAAGCAGCTTTCCAAGATTATAATTTTTCATGTGAGTATATTTGTGGATTGGTGAAGAATATATTGTGATCGCATTGAAGAACTGAGTTAGCCTAGCTGGATGTCTGTTTGAAATGAATTTGCATGTTGAAACCTGTATGAAAGAGTCATCTGATTGGTTTACTGGCAGCTCTCATTAAAGAAGGAGCTGCTACATTTAAGGGACTCTCCAAAAAATTAGATTGCTGTGTTAATGAAATATAAATCACCTTCCATTTTTTTCCCATATGTAAACACCTAAGGATTGTTCTTGTGATGAAAAAAGGTGATCTAATCACCATATTTCATAATATCACAAGATTAAAAAATTCATACAATTTCTAGTAATAAAGGTGTTGTTATGCTTGTCAGTCAGTGAGAGGCTCCCATCTATTAGTCTTGTTTTCTAACAAGCTTTACGACTGATCCTCAATTTACAGTTGTCATTCACCAGTCATCACCAACCGTAGGAGGTCTCCACTCACACTGTTACAGAAATTCATTGTATTTCAGTGCAATTCTGCATGAAAATAAAATCAAAATTAATGTGGATATAATGTAGCACCACAAACTATTAGTTCTGCTAGTAAGCACAGCATGCAAAAGTTGATATTAAGTTCAAAGGAAGGATGGTACCTGCCAAAAATATGTTGTAATTATTGGAGAGAGAACAACAACAACAAGAAGTAAGAAGGCACAATGTAAATACTTCATCCTGTTAATACAATTTTAGTGGAAGTATTGTAACTATTTCAGAAAAACTGTCAAGTCTTCCATTAAAGCCAGAAAGGTTGTAATTTGGATTTAAGTTTGAGATGAGGTTTTATTTATTAATTTATTTCTCAGTACAGGAGCTTTTTCCTCCTCCATTCCTCAACTTTTCTTGTAATTTTTATTTAGCTAAATCCATTTTAGCATAAAATAAAACATTTCTGATCAAAGATGCACAGACTTTTATACAAAAAGGATTATTAGATCATTTGGTCTGACATCATATACAGGCAAGGTATTTACTTATCCTTTCTGCAGCTGAGCACAGTGACTTCTTTTGTGAAAAAGAGATATCAGGTGGATCTTGTGCCTTCATAAACCTCTGCCTTCTCCTGCTTTGGTTTCTGCTTCAGAGCTGTGGAGCATCATGGCTTCTCCCCCTCCCTTCCACAGGTTTCAGTGTAGCAATGTCACCAAAATAATTTATGTATTTCTCTGTCCCTTTGAGTGCCTTGCTGCTCCACTGTAAAGTTTTGCACTGGGACTATGTCACCTTCACAAGACAAGGAACATGGGGGGAAAGGGAGAATGATGCTACTAAGGTCAGCCACACCTACCCTGACTGCATTCTGGCTTCATCTGTCTATGCTCCTTGCTTCTCCTCTGGTACAGGCTGGCCTCACTGGCTTTTAGAGTGTTTCTGCATAAAAGCCCTGTAGCAACTATAGTGTTTCCAATTGTGGCAGTTTAGTGTTTATTCTGGTATTTGTTTATCGAAAAACCAAGTTGTTGGAAACTCAGTTTATTGCGATGTAGTACTCCAGTTACTGATTTTAAAAGATTTTAAGAAACACAATTTTTTTAATCATAAGATGTCAAAAATAGCTATCTTTCAATCCATGGGAAGAATTTCTGTAAATTCTTTTTATTTGAAAATGTGTAATAAACTGGATGCCAGAAGACTTGCTATGATGCTCTCAAAACAGTCTGGTTATCACTGGCATAGATGCATCACCTTTCTAAAGGACTACAAGTTTTCTTTGTTTCTGATTAAATATACATTTGTCCTAATATGGCCACTCTATCTGTCTAAGGCTGTCATGCCATAAATGTTTTCAAGTTTGATTTTAATAGTAATCTGAATTGAATTTTGTTTTTAGTTTCTCTATTTTGGTTCTCTGGTGTGAGTAATTCTGATGTGTGTACATGTGTTTTTCAGTGTTAGGTGGAATGTATATATTTTTAAGGTCCTTGTCACAAGATTGACAAGGGATTTTTTTGTTTTGTTCTACAAATGTGAGGAAAATGACCACAGAGGAAAAGATTTAGAATATGTTTAAAGATGCATGTAATAGACATTATGTATACAAATAACTGGATCATTTGGGGAAAATACGGTAAATCGGTCAGTTTGACCCTATATTTGAGAACTTCTAGCAAAGAAGATAAACATAGAATCATAGAATGTTAAGTGTTGGAAGGATCCAATTTGGATCCAAAAGTCCAGTCCCCCCTGCCATGGGCAGAGACACCTTGCACTAGAGCAGGTTGCTCAAGCCCTTATCCAGCCTAGCCTTGAACACCCCCAGGGATGGGGAATCCACAACCTCTCTGGGCAGTCTGTTCCAGTGCCTCACCACCCTCACAGTAAAGAATTTCTTCCTAATATCCAACCTGTGTTTCTCCCCTTTTGGTTTGTATCCATTGCACCTTGTCCTATGACTGCAGTTCCTGATGAAGAGTCCCTCTGCACCTTCCCTGCAGGCCCCCATCAGATACTGGAAGGTTGCTGTGAGGTCTCCAGGCAGCCTTCTCTTCTCCAGGCAGAACAGACCCAACTTCTTCAGCCTGTCTTTGTAGGGGAGGTGCTCCAGTCCTTTTATCAACCTCATGCCCTTCTCTGGACTTGCTCCATGTTCCTCCTGTGCTGGGAGCCCAGAGCTGATGCAGCCCTGCAGGAGGGGTCTCAGCAGAGCAGAGCAGAGGGGCAGAATCCCCTCCCTGGCCCTGCTGCCCACTCTGCTCTGGATGCAGCCCAGGACACGTTTGGCTCTCTGGGCTGTGAGAGCCAGCTCATGTTGAGTTTTTCATCAACCATCACCCCCAAGGCTTTCTCTGCAGGCGTGCTCTCACACTTCTCCACCTAACCTGTAGCCTGGGATTGCCCTAATGTAGGATCTTGCACTTCACATTATTGAATTTCATGAGGTTTGCATCAGCCCACCTCAAATGTGCCAAGGTCCTTTGGGACCTGAGCAGCAATGTTTCAATTGAAAATTTGGGAAGGAAAAGGTAATCTGACTTAACTCCAAGCATTTTTATTTTTCCAGTCTGTGACTGCTCAGTGTGCTTTTTCTCCCAAATGACGCTATATATTGTAATCACTAGAGAACATGCTGTATTCATTAGTCAGTATGCACGCCTTATGTGCCTCCAGACAGGTGGTGTGCATTTGCAGCAGGTGTTTTGACCGATATCTGTTATGTATATTAAACGTTCATATTTACAATTAATCAAAGGGGCTTTTAGGAATAAAAGAACCCACTTATTTTTCTAAGGTTTATCAGCATTCTTTTAAGTTGTATGTAAAATACTGCACTTATTTTACATCTTTTTTTTGTTCTTCCTTTTCTGCATATTTACATTTCTCTCATTCCACAGACTTAAAGAAGTATCTTTCTCTCTGTCTTCATGTATTGTTTCAATATTTTGAGCAAAATTTCATAGAACCTGTTTGCAGGTGTTGCTACAGCTTTTTCTATTGACAGGAATGCAAATCTTTTAAGTCTCCCAGCTGTATGGGCTAGATTGGAGTTCTCCTCATGTGGTCAATACAATTTCATTTTCAAGCTTCTATCTCTTGGGGAAGCTTGTCTGCCTAACACAACCCTCTGGCACGGGTTTCAGAAAACAGTATGACATACATGAATACTCTGTTCTAAAAAAGAACTGAAAAACACCATAAATCATGCATGTTTGTGGCATCCTAAAAGGATGAAAGTGTCACATTTTCAATAGCCGTGTGTCCATTTATCCTGTATTTTCGGATTAGTTCTGCCTTATTTAGGTAGGCACAATTGCCACAAGTACCCAGGACTTAGCTAGCTGTACCAAATCAGTCTTTCTTACATACATATGATGAATTAGTAATTCCTTCATAATGGAGCATTGTGATGATAGCTGCTTTAGAATTTCACTTCCTTTAAAGCCTAAAAGGGTGAACCTTTCGAAGTGGATAAAGGGCATTGTGAAGGAGAGGTGCCTGTGGAAAAAGAGACAGGAGCTATCTTTTTTCAACATGTTGCAACAATATATTGAATTCTAAGATACCACCTGCCTGCCCTGCTGCTTGTGGAGGGTGGTTTGCAAATGCAAACAGCTAAAGAAAATAAATTGTAGGATACCCGGATTAATCACTAAACCTCAGGACTTCAATTTCTGCAGATTGTTTTCTTTTTTTTTTGTCCTGACCTCCTCAGAGCAAATTACTCTAAATATTTTGTACTAATTGTTAAGTTGTAAGTTGATAATGGAAATTGTTAGTTGAATCATATGAAAAAGCGCTCTTTCTTTCTTCTTCCTAAGAAGAAGGGAGTCTTTTTCAAAGTGGGTTTGGGATAGGTATTTGCTATGTCTGTGCTCTATGCATCTAATACTATGATGTGTAATTTGTTTATCTAGTAACATGTTAATGAATACTAACATACAACCTAGCAAAACCAGTCAGTAACTTCCAAATCAGTAGATCATGTAAGGATTACATTATAGATGCATATACTGGGATCAAACTGCTGAATTTTTTAATCCCAGGAGAATATACTTATTCCGTAATGATTGTGTCAGAGTATAAGGCAGTATTTTAGCTGGCAAACAAAGTAAATTGAAAAAATTCACAATCATAGTTTTCTCATCTGTAATTCTCTTAATTTAGTGACTGCCCATGTTTGTCACTGTACAAACCTGATTAGTGTTCCTACATGTAGTGTAACGTTTAATATGGTTTAGCTGGAATTGCAGTGGGAGTGGTAGTGTACAGTTCACTTACCAGAACTTTTAAATAAATGTTTTTAGTCTTATTAAGAGAAAAATATGGGAAAGTATGACTGATCACATATTTGAATAAGTGAAATTCTTTGTTTATATATTTAACATATCAGATATATATGTAGTAACTTGTGCCTGGAATCTCTCACTGCTTATTCTTCAAAATGCCATGGTATCAGCCTTCCTTTTGTATTTACACAGAATATAATTTGAAATGTTAAAATTACTTTCATCTTTGTGCCGGTTTGGCCAAATTTGTAGGAGAATATCCTCTGAGGGAAGGTAGGTTACCACCACCCCTCCCCCAAAACACGTTCCAGAAAGAAAAGAATTTTTCCTCAAAGGAAAGTGAAGGAGAAAAAAACCTATTTATTTAACAAACACACAGAAAAAGGATAATAATGCTAAAGGATAAAGTCTCTCGCTGTGGAGAGAAACCTGGGAAGAGTTCAGAGTCCTTCTCTGGGTGTGGCCTCTCTCCTCCTCCTTGGAGCTGGGTCGGCCTGGGCCCCCCGGGCCTCCGTGGAGAGTTCTCCCCCCGGTGCGCTCTGATGTTGTAAAACAGTCCCAAAGAGAAGAAGAAGGAAAAAAACCTGAAAGTCCCAGGAAAACTGTCTCCAGAGAAAAGAGCTGAGAGCTGGCTGGAAAGCAAGGTTGCTTCCTCCACACTCCCTGCCACCGAGAGCCCAGAGAGATCTGTGTGTGTCCTTGAGCAATTGTTTTGAAAAGTTCGCTCAGTTTTTTCTCTCACACCCAGTCTTAAAGGCACAGGATTAATCTTCTGGGCATAGAGTGGTGATAGGGGATACACACCATAAAGTCACCCCAAGACAATCTTTCCACAAAATATCATAATAATACACACTGTATTAACTGTGTAGTTATTCTGTGTTTGTGCTTCAATGCTGTTCTGAATAGAGACATAATGTTCAGTTTTTCTAGAGCCTATAAAAAAGTCCCTGGCCAGAACTTAGAACTTAAAAGTTTGAAAGAACCGATCCTTCACATAGGAACATTTTACTTGGATAGCTTATATTTCCTGTTCACATGGTACTCTGTGTCACATAGAACCTCTTGAAAACCCAAAAGCTTGGAATAAGAGAGTAGAAGAAAATAAAATATTTCAGCTGTGGGTGACCTACAAGAATCATTTAGCCCAGCCACCTGAGCAGTTCAGGGCTGACCCAAAGGTAAAGCAGGCTGTTGAGGGCACTGTCCAAATGCCCCTTGACAGACAGACTGACAGGCTCAGGGCATCATCAGGCTTGACCAGTCTCTCTATGAAGAAATGCTTCCTAATGGTCAGTCTGAACCTCCCCTGGCACAGCTTTGAACCGTTCCCACACATCTGTCACTGGATCCCAGGGAGAAGAGATCAGCACCTCCCTCTCCACTTCCCCTCCTCAGGAAGCTGTAGAGAGCAAGGAGGTGCCCCTCAGCCTCTTTTTCTCCAACCTCGACAAGCCCAAAGCCCTGAGCAGCTCCTCACAGGCCGTGGTGTCCAGTCCTTCCACCATCTGTCTTGCCCTTCTCCAGACACCTTCGAGGACGTTCCCATCATTCTGAAATGGGGGAGCCCAGACCTGCCCCCAGCACTCCGGGGGAGGCCCTGCCCCAGCGCTGGGCACGAGGGACGGTCCCCTCTGTGCACGGCGGTGACGCCGAGTTTGGTGCGCTCGGGGTGGGTTTGCCCTCCGGGCTGCCAGGGCACGCTGCTGCCTGCCAGGGAGCCTGCTGCCAGCCAGCACCCCAGAGCCCTCTCTGCACCCCCAGAGCTGCCCTCCTCCCAGTTTAGGCTTGTGCCTGGTGTTCCTCTATCCCAGGTGCAGCATCTGGCACTTTGACTTGTCATTTTCATGTCACTGGTGACTGCCCAGTGCTCCACTGTATCCAGATCCCTCTCTCTGCAAAGGCTCTTGTCCCTCAGGAGAGTCAACAGCACCTTCCAGTTTGATATTATCAGCAGCCTTACTAATGGTGCATTCGACTCCTGTATCCAGATCATTGGTAAAAATACGAACACAACTGGCCCTAGAATTGAGCCCTGCAGGACACCAGTAGAGTAAAAACAAGAAGTAGCCGTAAGTTTTCAGAAAGGGCAAGTGAATCATTAAGGGTCTAGAAAATCTGTCTTCAAATCAATCATATTTTATGCTCAAAAAATAGTTAAGAAGTAATTTTATGGCCTATATGCAAAGAGGGTTTCTGGCATTGTAGAGACATCTGTCAGATAAAGGTGAAATTTCATTTTATCAAAATTTAGTCTAAAAGTGGTGAAGAAAATAATTAGTAGAGAAAACAATTTCGCTTTAAGCTTGTCCTAGTAGAATATGGTGGAGATTCATTTTAAATATAGATCCCATTTCTGAGCGTGATAAAGTAAATAACATTTTTTAGTGGTAACCAGTGTTGCTTGGCTTATGTTATGCAGTAAAAGTGAACACAGGTTCTTTGCCTTCAGTGGCCATACTGATGAAATCTACTAAAAGAAACTCCAGCAACAAAAATCCCCCAAATGACAAAAAGCCCAACAGTTAGCACCAAAAGCCATGGAATCAATATGGCAATGAGGAATGAGTGCCATCTGTAATGCCACTTTTCTGTTTAAGTGAAATGACTTCTTTTTAACAGATTGGTTCTTGAACAAAGAAGGCCACGAGTTGCAGCAACAAAATGAGAGTAGGGCCGTAGTGGGAGGGAGCAGCAGGCGGTGTAACCCCAGTGTACAGTACTGCTGTGGATAAAGCACTGTGGTACATGTGACCTAACAGTCAGATTTAGGATTTAAATGTCTGTACAGTCTTCATTGTTTGATTGTAGCATTTTGTTAGGATGGGAAACTCTCTGGCAACAATATATAGTAAACTGACCATATGATGATCTTTTCAGCTTGTAGTTTTTATCTTGCAGCATGCTTTTAAAATTTGATCTTTCCTGTGTGATTGAATACTTTGACCTCATAGTGTTTTCCGCTGAAGCAAGTCAGTGAAGAAGCCAGACTGTTAAAAGAAAAATATTATTGCCAAGCAAGAACGTTTTCTTACATAATAATCGTGTATATTTAATAATGTACCTTTTTTAAAGACTTGAAAAGCTAGTATTACACACTTGAAAGAAATTACTCCTCACAGCAACTACATTAAAATACTTCTCAATTGTCCTAGAAAAAAGGGAGAAACTAATTTTACAGGTAAATTCAAGTATCAGCTGAAGTAGTTTTCAGTTTCTACTGTACAGAGAGTAAATTCAGCCAAAACTGATAAATTATGTCACTAAAATTATGATTAGTACTGTGATAGTTGAAGTAGGATAGAGAGGGCTCATTAAAAATGTTTACAGAGATAATTATAAGTATTTTTAAAAAGTGTAAGTGGTGGTTTCCATTGCTTTCATTTTGGCCATTTATTGTAGCTAATAATTGTGTGCCTTTTCTTACTGTGCATTCCATTGTCTCTGTCATTTTCATTGTTGGTTTTTGCTCTTCTGGCCCCCCAGATAAATTAGATTTTTTTCCCTTAATGTTGTTCTTACCAAACTGATCAAAATCAAAATATCCATTGTTATTAAAAAAGAAGAAAAAGAAAATGGATGTGAGAGTAATCATACATTTGTATTTGAAAAAATCTACTTTGTATTTTAGTTATACTGTGTTTTCTTTTCCTTTTTAAAAGCAAAATTATTGTGAACAAATCTGCTTTTCCAAAGACTGGATCCTGCAGTCTGTGTAACTCCTGACTTTCCATTTACTTTGACAGCTGGGGATCTTCAAAGGGTGCTGGCAGCAGTAAGGGTTGATGTCCTGTCCCAGTGAAGCTAATAATGTTGTAAAACCTCTTGCCAGTGAAGCTAATGGTGTAAAAACCTATTGAATTACTTTGGTTTGGGATTTGATTCTGTGATTTCAGATAGTTGAAGTTTGGTTTCTAATTCAATTCTTACTGCAAGCTCTGCATGTCTCTTCCTGATCTAGTTGAGGGGAAAACATATGGAGGCCATTCTCAAAATCATTTAGGGATTTTTTATTTAACTTTTTTTTTACTTTATTGATTATGTTTTTGTTCAGTCTGGGTTATTTTTATTTCAATGCAGCTCACTAGTAATTCCAGTCCTTTGAGCTCATTCTGAGCAGCTTGGAAGGTAAAATGAACTTTGAGGCTGTGATCCTGCAGTATACATACAAGCAAAATGACTTTCTGGCCTCATTGAGGAGGCTTGTGTTCACTGGGACTCTAGAATGAGGCCTTTTAATAAAATATATGCCCTAGCCAGGAATAAAGCAGGCATTTCTGTTGATCTCTAAGGAATCTGTCAAAACTTCTCTGATCAGGCTTTTTTACTATCCCGTCTTGAGTCCTTTTTTTAATGACATCTATTATCAGATTGAAATGGCGATTGAGACACTGCAAAAGTCTGATGGTCTGTCCACTCACAGAAGCTCTCTTCTCAACAGCCATGTAAGTTGTCTCTTCTTCACATACACTCTCTCTTGCTTGTTCTGCATGCTTAGCCTGCCTCTAAATGTTTGTTTTATTTTATTATTACTTTTTGCTCTTAATCTTCCCATCTTAGTTGCTTGTAATCTTCTACTACACCTCCCATGGCTTTATTTTGTCAGATTAAATGTCTTTATGGTATATTGCAGAATGTTACCTGTTTCCTATGCTCTACACCTGTGTTAGGACAAGTTAACACATTTGACTGTTTTGCGGGTTATAGTGTAAATGTCAAGCTGAGGTTAAATTAATTCTAAATTAGCTGGCTTATGGCATTTTAAATAAAGTTGTCTACATCCTAAGAACTGTGTACCATATACTAATTTTGAGGCGTGTGAAGAGGAAGAGAAGAAACAAACAGCACACCTAAATAATATATTTACGTTATTCCTAGGTGTTTCTTAATTTTTTCTGACTAGAGAGTTTATTTTGAAATTACTTATTTAAGAATCCTAAGGATCCTTACAATGACCTTGTAAAAATTGAAAGCTTTGTCTTAATTTCAAGTACACAGAAATGTCTTACTCATCTGCCTTTTACTTTGTTTTTACCCTGCAAGTCTTACAGTTAAGAACTTTTCATAAACAAAGCTAAAATATATTTTGGCAAAAACATGATCTACAAATGTAGTGATAAGTTCATTATATGTAATTTTAAAATAAAGGAAAAAGCCCAAGTTATTTTTAAACTTATTATATAAATAATATTATTGCTTTGTAAGTTGTTAGTCTTTCCTGAATTGTTTGGTTTTTTTCTGTTGATACTTACGGTTTTGCATTTTGTATTTCTGCCATGTTGATTGGTTTGTATTCATCTTACTTTTTTTTTCCTTCTCAGCTTTACTTATGATATAAATTCAAATTCCCTTAATGCTTTACATAAGAAATTGAATATTAGTTTGCAGTCTGAATGTAGAAAATGATGGTAGAGATTGTCCTTTGGAAATCAAATTAAAAATGTATGCTTTAGAAGATTTGGGTTTGGATTTTTGATTTTGTTTTTTTTTACTGTAGGGGTTTGGTTTTATGAAAGTTAAAAATATTTTGAGGAGAATTTAGGCAAACTTATTTTTCTTAAAAAAAACAAAAATTGGAAGAGGAAAGCTATACTATAAAAAGTTACAGAAAATTATATACAGAAGGACATTTAGATTCCACCTTGTGTGTTTACAAAATAATTATTTTGAAGATAAGATGGTATCAAAATTATTTAAATAATAATAGGTAGTATTAGATAATATCAGTATCATTGTTTAAATGTCATTTTTAACAGACCATAACTTTTTTTGGCAATGTTTTAGAAATCTGTGGAGAGACTTAGAACACTAGAACTATTGTAAGTTTTTGCTTAAACCTTTTAGGAGGTCCACAGTCTTGGTATAAAACCAAGAGAGATTACAAGATAAGCTGCAGTGCCTTAGTAAACAGTTTCACTCATTCCTAGTTCCAGGCACTATTCACAGTGTCTTCCTAATAATGAGATTTGCACAGAAGATCACAGTCTTTCCAGCTGTGGTGACTTATCATGGTATTTCTTTCTTGACTGTGAATGCTTTGCGAAAAATATTATGATAGAGATATATATCTTTGTGGGGAAAGAAAAATCTAAAACAACCCTTTGTACAAATTTTTGTGGCAATAAATCTTTCCTAGTTTTGGTCATTTTGAAAGAAATTTAAAACCTGGATCAAGCCTACTGGATGTTTTGCTTGTTTTTAAGGCAATGCTTATTGTCTTTAAACTCAGGGACAGTATGGAGGAAGTTTAAGTGTAGATGTAGCCTTTTTCTCTTTACTTTTCTTGACTTTGCCTTCTACTGGTTTGGTTTGGCCTTTATTAAAATAATTGGCTTAACAGATTTTAAAATAGAATTCTAAATTGTGTTTTTAATTAACTTAAACTTTACAGATGAGAAATTAATTTGTGGGAAAATTTTAGTTAGGGATTTAAATTTTTACCCTCTGATACCTCAATAAGTTTTTGTAGGACTGTTTTTTCCTAAATACATGAGTTCTCATTTTCAGGAGTTTGTAATTTCTACACTGTTTTCTTTTGCTTCTTGATATGTATTTCTGCATGAGATCAACTTACTCAATTAATTGATAGTTGAGTGTTTTATAAACATTGCAGCTTAACTGAAGTCACACTCAATTTAACAGGTCTGGCTCTGTAAATATTTCATACCTTTCCCAATCTTACCAATACATTATGGTCAGTACTACAAATTATAAGCCAGGACTCAAACCTGAACAGTTTTAGAATTATATTTCAGCTTGGTAGAAAAATGTTTGGGTTCTTTAAAAAGTTGTTTACAATAATCTTTGGATTTAATTTTCTCTTAAAATCATGAATTAACTGCACTTTTTCTTCCAGGCTATAATCTATCAAGTAAGGATTTCAAGCCCTTGCTACTAAGTAACTCCTTCCAAGAGCAAAAAATCTTCTATTGCACTAAACTTCTGATTTTTTTTTGTGCATTGAATAATGCAAGTTATGTTTGAAATAACATCTGTTAGAAATTCGTATAATTAATGAAGTGCACTCAAAGTGATTAATAATAGATTAGAAACCATCTGGAGGAAAATATCTTTAATGCTACATACAGAACTTAATTACAAAATAATTATTTTTTGTTTGTCAGTCTTTTGGGATTGACAGAGTTTTTCCCTTTGGGGAAAGCAGAAGTACTTCACATCCTATATCGTTCTTATTCAATTCTAGATGTAATAATAGATGACAAATGTTATGTAAATGTATTAGTAAAAATACAGATGTAATAACAGATTTTCAATATGGATCGATTACAACCGTTGAAGTTATAATTACCTTTGTTTGTAAGCCAAGACAGGCTTATGTCAGGTCACTAGTGAAATGAGTTTAATGCATTCACACAAAAATCAAATGTTTACATTTATACCTTTTCTTCAGCTTTATTTCAAAATGACAGATGCTCAGTTTGGAAGCACTTGTGAATGTTAGTACATATAAAACAATGATATGATAAGTGATGATTAACTGTACTTTTTCATTTTGTTTATTTGAAGTGCAAAATTACCTGCAAAACAAACTAAAAATTTTGTGTCTTGGAAGCATTAGCATCTTTCCTCTCTATTTTTCTAGAGCTTAGAAAATTCTAGGTATCCATGACAAGTACTGGGAAAAAATAAGGAAAATGTTGACTTATCAAAAAACTAAAATGATGGAATTAATGTATTCTCAGACTATATAATTTTTGATCTATTTTGTCATTTTCCTGTAATATTAAATCTAGGACTATTAAATTGTCCTTTTCACTTTTTTTGGATATTAGCAACAGCTAGAGATGTTTCATGAGTGTGCTCTACTTAGAACATCCAGTGATGTTACATAAAGCCTCTTCTTGCATGTTTCTAATTATCTACCACATTACATGAAAAGATGACTATTTTTCCAAGAAACTCTTTCTGTTCCTTCTGGAAGTCAAAGGCAAGCAGGCTACAGCTGAAAGGGTTTGTATCCCTAATGATTTATAGATGTACCAGTTATTTTCCAAAGTTACCTAGGTAGCTCTTTGACTTCTATGCAATAGCTTTTTTCTTATTACTATCTTAATGGTTTTTAATAACAGGCAGAAAGAAATTGTATAATATTCCAGGTTTACAAATTCATTAACTATTGTGTCCAAGGAGTTTGTTTTCTGCAGTTTATATGTATTTCATTCATAATTACTTTATTTCTTTGTGGTACTAACAATTTGTCTCCAAAGCATACCTTTATCACGTACTGATGTGTGGTACTGAATCAAAATTATTTTATGAAAAGGACACTTTGCTGAGGTCACAAGTGCAATGAGTTCTGCTATTTCCTGTTAATTCTGAAGATACTAAGGCATTATTGTATAAGTAACATTTAAAGACTCTCCAAGAAAGGATGTAATTTTTCAGTAGACCTGAAGAGTGGTTCCAACTGTTAGATGTTAATGCTGTATGGCTACAGTATTTTTAATAAAGTATATAATAGGGTTTTTTTTTCTGTTTTGTATGTGATATAGCTTCAATGGCTTTTAGACAACTATGAAACTGCAGAAGGAGTGAGCCTTCCAAGAAGTACCCTTTACAACCATTACTTACGACATTGTCAGGAGCACAAGTTGGATCCAGTCAATGCTGCCTCCTTTGGAAAACTCATACGGTCAATCTTCATGGGACTACGGACTAGAAGACTTGGAACTAGGTTTGTGCAATTGAAATCCTGAATTATAATAAAAAATAAAGGTAATAATTATGAATAAGAAACTTGTCTGCTAGGCAAAAGAACACATAACACCTGCATTTAAATATTACAATATTTTTCTGTTAGTTCCATTTCTTCATGTTGAACAGTTCTATATTTTTTCAAGATGATATTATAGTTTTATTTCTTCTGCCTTTGACAGTTTATGTGTTTATATTTTGGTAACCACACTTCAGATTTTTAGCATTACAACTAAAATGCAGCTTGCCATTTGGAAATCACTAAGAATGCTGTTTGCCCATAACTAGATAAGTTGTATTTATTTGCATTTTATTTTTCTTACTCAAGTGGAGTGCAAGTTAGTATGCTGATAGGATTTGTTTAAGAGAGTGAATTAATTTCCCAAAGGTAGTAAAATGACACTCATGTAAAACAGGTATGACAGGAAAGCCAGACCTGATTTGGTTGTATTATTTTCCAGTCAATGTAAATGTAATGTAAATATGTAAAACTAGTGTTACTGCTCTTTTAATTCTTGCCTTTTCATAAAGGGGGAACTCCAAATATCATTACTATGGGATTCGTGTCAAGCCAGACTCTCCTCTTAATCGACTACAAGAGGACATGCAATATATGGCCATGAGACAACAGCCCATGCAGCAGAAACAGAGGTAGTGTGAAACATAACTATGCACTAATAGTTCTAGTTCATCAAGTCTTACTTTTCCTTACATGGACAAGTTGAAATTCTAGTTCAGCTTTTCTGCTTTGAAGATAAAAGTGTGCTGGATATCCAGTTGATGTCAATGACGTTAGGTGCAATGTGGAAGAATATTTACCTAGAAATTCTCATAAATTTGCAAAAAATAAATAATAGTAAGATTACCTATAATATGAACAGACTCTTCTTAACTATATTGAATTCTTGTCCCACAAGCTGAAGAAAAGCAGTAAGAGCTTTGATGTCAAATATTCCTGTTTCTTATAATTGCTGCATCATTTTATGTATACACTTCTTATCACAAAACATACTGTTAAGTTGCTTGGTACTTATTTAATCTCCCTGTGAAGCATTAATGTGAACACAATGGTTTGCCTCTAAGTACATGTAAGTATGTTCCCTTCGTATCTGTTGTTCCTGAGGAACCTCTGAAAGCTCAGAAGTAGTTGAAAGCAGTGGCACAGGGCTGTACTAGTGGTGAAAGAATGTGTGAATTATGCATATTAAAAACTATGTTAAACAGAAAATTTTTGGTGAAAAAGATGGAAATGAGTAAATTTCTTTAAAATTAGTTTTTATTTGAGTGGTGTCACTAGCCTCCCATATTACCTTAAAGTAAAATACATCAGATGCGTAATTTTATGACACTGATAGCACATCAAGCAAGTCACCTTTAGAGCAATTAGTCCCCTCCAAAAAAATTCCATTGAATTAACAGTTTGGTATAGTGTACCAAGCATATTTTGTGTCTTTGGACACAACTGAGATATGGAAAATGCAACTTCAAACTTTAACTTCAAACACAAAGATCACTTTGACCTGAAATGATTCTACTGTTATTTCCAGACAGTACAGATTAGTTACAGCACTAAATGGAAGTTCATGGTAAGATATATGGTCTCAACTGTCTTTTGCCAAGCATAATACAGGAGCATGAGATGTCTCATAATACATCATGTAGAAAATTCTTGTTACAAAAACCATGGCAGGATTATATAGTATGGAATGATGACAGATATTTACAAAATCTCACAGCAAGCTTATTTTACCAAATCAGTCTTGTTCACTTAGAGGATTCATTCACTTGCATTCAAAATGATATATGTGCACTAAAAGAGATACCACAGAATTATTTCTGGAAAAATAATGCCAGTCAGCTAAACATTGTCACATCTCCTGTCTTCTTGATGCACACTAACAAAGTGATTTTGGAATTTCATTATATAACTGTTAGGAGTTGATATTTCTTTTTGTATTATTTGCTTTATTATTTTATTTAACACCAACATATGCCTTACGTAGTTCCCCTTATTTTCCTTACCTAAGTATGTTCGGCGTAGTTTTCTTAACGTTATGTGAGTATGTTCCTTGGTTATATGGGAACGAGATCACGCGTCCAGCAGCGTGTGCAGTTAGCACACACTTCTCCTGTGCCCCATGTTTTGCACTTGCACATGTGTACCTGCACCAACATGCACCCGTTCAGGCTCAATTCACACCAATCCTAAGCTCTGCTGTGGGAATCTGCAAAGGTCTTGATGAGGGGTGGGAACTGCAAGGTACCATTATGCTCAATAGGTAGCTGTTACATGAAAAATACTGTGCTATAGGAGGTTTAGTACTTAACTTCAGTGTTTCATATATGTCTGTATGTGTTCTTATCATTGTTATCCAAGTGTATTGGAAAATTCTAGCAGGATTTATTAAGAGAGAACTAAGGACTGAGTATTGTAATTTTCATTATAATGGTAATGTTTCTCTTTTGGCAGCTTATTAATATTTCTGGTAGTTCTTTTAACTTAGTGGTAAATTGCAGTCAATATACTTTTTTTCTTGGTAGTTATACCAATTCTATCATCTCTGTTAGACACATCTAATTGGATAAACACTTCTAGTCCTCTTCAGCAAAGGCTGTAGACTGAATGCGTGCCACACATCATTTTTATTCTTTCCTTTTCTTAATTTGGGCACCATGCACCTTTTTTGTTTGCATAACTTCAATATCCCAAAGTGCTCATGTTGAAGTTTTATTATCCTCAGACAGTAATGTTGTTTCTTCTTCAAGTATTATTATATATATTAATACTAATATTCAAGAAATATTGTATTCGTATTACAAAATTAAGTCTAACTATTTTAAAATGGAAGGATTTGATTCTTTTTAATATATTAAAATATATAAATTTGCTGGTATTACAGTATGCTGTTACTAAGCTAAATTCTACCAGAAATTGGGAGTACTGCTAGAAGACCACCTTTGTGAATTCTGTAATGCATTGTTAATACTCTGTCCTCCCTTAGTGGTTGTTTCTTCTGTTATTTACAAAATAAGTAAGAATCTCTAAATTCTTTTGTCACTTGTCCTGAAAATTTTATTTTGAGATGGAAAAATCAAACTCTGTGTTCCATTTGTGAAGCAGTAAACAGAAAGGATAATTTTGTACTTGATATTTTTGCAGGTATAAGCCTATGCAGAAAGTGGATGGAGTTGCAGATGGCTTCACAGGAAGTGGTCAACAGACAGGCACATCTGTTGAACAAACTGTAATTGCCCAAAGTCAACATCATCAACAGTTTTTAGGTATGAAAGCAGGTTTTATGCTGCTATGTAAATAAGTAAGATGAACTTTGTTATCACTGTGAATATCAAGCCACACAAGTACAATAGTTGCTTCTGAAGTTATGCCCTCTTTAAAATCCTTACTCACAACAGAACAGAAAGGCACTTAAATTACATATGAGCTTTCTGTAATATTTAATATGCATCATGTAAGTATAAAAGGAAAAACAGGGTGAGATATACTTCATATTACATAAATAAGGTTGCTTTGCATTAAATGTGCATATTGAAATTCCTGGTATGAAAGTTGTTTCCTTCATGTGCACTGCAGTGCATTTAATTTCATAAAAGCCAGGGTAGGAGGATGGCATTGCACTGCTATGCAGGTTAGCCACCCCCAGGGCTGTTCTGAAAGGGTGTGCTAGTGTTGTAAGTGGAAAGAGGCAAGTAGTTTCAACTGAAACCCCAAAGGTCATGTTTAAAAATATCCGAATTGTGGATTTGTTGATCCAGTTAAGCATGTATTCCAGTCATGGAAACAAATCATAATTTAGTTAATTGTTTATGTAAAAAGAGTCCTTGCCTGTGCTGATAGAGTGTGCTATTAGTGTAGGCTTATTTGGTTGGGATTTTCAACCACCAAATCCTTTGGCCTAATTTTGCTTTTACTAAAACCATTTGGAGCATAAGGGTAGCATTAAAATGTTTTGAATCTTCTTTTCCAGGTACCTTTCAGTCCAGCATTTTTATCTTAACCAGCTTGTCTCTCTGAAACATTTGTGACAAATAGTAAAAGCACACATTGGCTCTACTTGAAAGTCTAGTAAATGTCAAGTGAAAATGCATATTGAGTTTATTAAGCCCCATCACACCTGGCTGCATAGTAACTCTTCAGCTGAACAACAAAAAAATTATTCAAGGATTAGTCTCTCCTGCACTGACTTAGATATTTTCTTGCACCCTCTAATAGTCTGAAAAAGTGTGTGTTAGCTTCTCTATATAGGTGTAGTATGCACACGATAGCATTTTATTCAAGTATAATTTTGTATTTATATTTATTTAAAATATTTATTTATCTTGGCATACAACAGGTATGAAATACTTTCCTCTTTGAATATAATGACCTTTTGGAATTTTTTTCTGAACCATACTGTAACTGGCACCTCTTTCATTATGTTGTCATGACAACAGATGCATCTCGAGTACTGCCAGAGTTTGGAGAAGTTGAAATATCGTCTCTGCCAGATGGTACTACCTTTGAGGACATCAAATCACTACAGAGTCTTTATCGAGAGCACTGTGAGGTATTTCCTAAAATCCATTGATTTTTGGAAGTTCATTACTTTTAGTGAAGGCCAGTACAAGAGAATAGTGCCAAATATATTGGAGCTGTGATAGTGGTATGTGACTTTCCCCCAGGGTATTTTACTTATTTCGTTGAAAAGGATACCAAAAAGGGTTTTCTGGAGGATCCCCTTTACAGGGGAAAAGAGTAACATGTCATAGGTACTCAGAACAAAATGTTTTTACATGTATGTTTTTCCGAATGTTAGACTTTAGATTGTGCATGCAGCTGGTTGGTTTACTCAATAGGAAATGTAAATGAGGTTAGATTATAATTTTATTTTCTTTTACATTAAAAGCAGTAACTTTTTTCTCATATCAAAGAACCATTGAGACATTTAAGCCGCATTTGATACTGAACAATATGTCTTTTAGAATAATTTTTGAAGGTGCTTCCAACTTATAAGGAATTATGAAAATGAGTAAAATGTCAGGTTTACTCTTTTATTTGTAGTAGCAGTAAATATTTTCTAAGCTTAAATTCCTCTGATATGTTTACATAGGCCATACTAGTTCCTGGAGGCTTCCATGCAAGCCTTGTGCAAGTCTGCACAACAGTTTATGGTGCTGGATAACTTATGGATATCAAAGGTATTAAAACAGATACCATTTATAAATTGAGAATTTACAGTTTGTCTTGGTTCCACTACGTGATGAAGGAAAAAAGCTATACATCTAGTTGGAGTAAGGAGTGGAGGGAAGCTGGGTAAAAGACAATATCTCATGTTTTATTTTTTCAGGCAATACTGGATGTGGTTGTTAATCTTCAATTCAGCCTGATAGAAAAATTGTGGCAAACTTTCTGGCGCTATTCTCCTTCTGCTCCACCTGATGGCACTCCTGTTAATGAACCAAGGTCAGTAAATGTTTCTCTTTGCTTAATGTGTCTCATGATATTGTATGTGTGAAATAAAAAAAATAATATTAGTTTTAACTTAATAGTAATAATTTTTTATCCTATGATTATTTTCCAAATTAAATTTACGTTGTCTGACAATTTTGTATAGCCTGGGTTTATGCCAAAGAGCAGTCTTGAAACAGTTGTGACATCCACTGGGGTGTTTTGCATGGATAAATACAGTAAAGCTGTCTCTTCCCAATATTCGATCCACTTCTTTTAAGCCAAAAGGATCATTGATAAGTCTGCACTATTTATGAGCTGTAGGAGAATTATGGAGACATTTCTTAAATCCATTTCCATGTGAGACAATGTGTAAATAAGTTATATTGGGTGTGGCTGAGCCATCTTTGATGCCTATATAAAAAATACATTTTAACACCCATTGCAGGTTTTTACCTGCTGTAAATCATGAAATCATAGAAACTTTAGGTCAGAAAAGTCAAATTCAACAGTTAGCCTAGCACTGCCATGTTAACTGTAAACCATGCCCCCAGCTGCCATAAATGCATTATCATTTATTAATTTGCTATGTTTCTTTTAACACCAGCAATCTGAGTGAAATAGAAAGTCGACTTCCTAAAGCAAAGCTGATTACTCTGTGCAAGAATGAGTCTATTCTGAAATGGATGTGTAACTGTGATCATGTGATGTACCAGGCTTTGGTGGAGATTCTCATTCCTGACGTCCTTAGACCTATTCCTAGTAAGTTGAACACCTGAAACATTTTGTAAGGATTTTCCTGCAAGCATGTATATGGTGGAGGTGTACTTGTGCCTCACAGGGCAGCTTAAAAAAAAGTTTGAAAGTTACAAAAGTACTGTGTGTAATTTATCCTATTATTATAATAATATAATATCCTATTATATCCTATTATTTAGTTTTGTTGTGTAAGGAGTTGTGCTGGGAATTGACATATGCTTTGAACTCTAAAATTTGGAAGATCTAATTTTTAAGATACAGTGTCATATTAAAGGTACTTCTTTCTATGTATTATATCTTCAGGTAAATATGTTTTCCTTTTACTCTAGCATTAGGATACCTGGTAGAAAGATGGCAATGTGCACTAGTGTCTGTCAATCCTTCCACTAAATTCAGTCGTTTTCAGTTTAAACATCACATATTAATCTTTGATTACTCTGGAAAAGAAATATGGTCTTTGTGATTCCATGTTTGGAGAGTTAGTCCTTTGTCCCTGACTGCTGAACTCAATTCTAATGACTGTTAAGGCAATGAAAAATTCCTAGTCCAATTTATTATTTTAGTCTACTGTTTTTTCTGTCATACATCCTGCATGAAAGAGTGAGTAATTGTCCAGTCATGCCACCATTACCAGGAGGAGAGCTTTCTTTTTAAATTTAATTTTACTAGAATCTCTCATTGCTCTAGCAGTGTATTTTTATTGTTGGTAGAGAACAAATCTATGTGAAGAAAGTTGAACTCCTTCATGAAGTAGTTATTGTCTCACATATACTGTCCTAAATATAATAAAGAAATCATGTTAGCAACCCCCTAAAAACCTTATAACTCCTACATATTATCTTCTACCAATGAAAAAAAACAGTATTCGCTTTAAAAAGTTGGATTAATATTTGTTAAAAAATTAGGGCCATAAGTAGTTTTGCAGATAACAAAGCTATATTGTCATGCTGTGAACACCTCTTCTGCTATGGTGACGCCAGCAGTAATAAGCATTCTGTAAGAATATTTGGTGGTAGTGCCTTGCAGAAGAGTTTTATTGACTTCTTGCTTGCCCGTGGAATAAAATCAGGTTTTAGCAAATTACATATAATACCAAAAAAATTTGAAACTGGAAATGTATAAAATCTGAAGGTTTGCCATTTACAAAGTGCGTTTTATCTTTTTTTAAGGAACAACTAAGTGCTTGCTAGCAATTGACATAATTAGCGCATCTATCTATCAGAATAAAGGAAAAATGTTTTCTCAAATACATGTAATTATTGACAGCTATTACTTGTGTAAATTATTTTGCATTGGTTTATATTTAATGTTTTACTTCTCTCATGACAGTATCATTAGATTGGATTTTAGTATAATACAATGTATCACAAACAATTAGTCAATGATAAAAACCCCCACAAATTTAATTATAACTTTTAAAAGGCTGAATGAAAGATCTCACTTTAAAAAGCAAATTAATTTCTGAATACAAAGGTAGTGCAGACACAGTTTTTCATGAAACCTGCTCCTTTCCTTTTCAGTTGCTTTTCCTGCAAAGCCTCGTAGTCTCTAGAGAAGTGTTCAAATGACAGCTGTACAGCTCATGGTGTCTTCCTGCCTTGCTTCACAAGATGCATTGGGCATTGCCAGTACAGGATTTCAAGAAAATGGGCAAAATCAATTAATATCAATAACTAGAGGCATCATGTCCTTTTCATGCTATTTCTTTCTTTCTAGAATTACCAGTCATATTTGAATAATTGATACCTACTGTGTTTGACATTCCTGTTTTGGGGATGGTCATCAGACTGTTGGAGTCAAACACATCATCTAATCCCAGGACAAATTCATCCCAAGAGACTTCTGCCTCCTTTTTGTGAACAGTCCAGTGGTTTTCTGCTCAGAATTGCACTCACTGAGCTACTTTTGGAAGACAGCTAACGTATTTTCCTACTTTATCCTTCAGAACCAGCTAACTAAATGGCTATTTTTAGCAGCTTTCCTTTTAATGATGGGCCATCCAAGTTTCTTCTTCACTGTTAAATGGTTAAAATCTTGTGATGTTTTTAACTCCTGCTTTTGAATAACAGCATCTCCAGTAATTACAAGAGACTGAGATAATGGCTTAAGGTTGAATATGACAGAAATGCAGCTGGGTGAAGCAGAAAAATTCATTATCCTCTGTGGGAAAATAGCAATTTGAAGGAAAGTTTGGACTCTGTAGAGGAGCTGGGACTGTAAATGCTTCATTAAAGGCATGTTTATGGTTTTCTTCTTGAATAAATGGGAAGAGAGCAGCAGCTGCTGCTCAAAATAGGGAAAAATAATAATTTGAAAGGGGCTTGAAGAAAGCACAATTTTTTCAAGGTTTTTTTTTTGTCTAGATCTTTAGTGTTTTTTCTTTTAGATAAGTCATATTGTTGATACATATTACTGGAGTAGAAAAGAAAAGAAAAAAAAGACTATTGAGGAAAAAAATGGTTTTATTTTTAAACTCTGTATTAAATTTGTCAGCTGAAATGTTTAGCAACCACAGAATGAGTGAAGAATTGCTTTGTATAAAACAACAAAATTCCTTTTCCTAAGAAAAGTGAAATGCTATCCATTGGACTCAGGAATAAAGACCATCATTATCTAGTGTCTTTGGCAATAGTCCAGAGCTATTATGTTTTAGAATGGACATCTTGCATCTTCACAAGGGGCAGAGTGCTCAGTAACAAATTTGCTGTTGAGTTAGTTTCCATGATAGGTGGAGAAATTACGCAAAATACACTTCCACACCATATTATGCAATTCCAGACAGACAAAATATTAAAGTACTGGAAAGGCTATAAAGCTCAGTTTTGTACAAGTCAGAGGGGTTTTGGTTCAGAAGTCAAGCTTTTAAGGTGCTTATTCAAATCAAACTTTCAGTAACTGCATTTGCCACATCATTTAGTGTGTGACTAGTAACACTTAATGGTTTAGGCCATTTACTTTGCACCATGCTTATCATGCAAAGATTGTTGAAAGGGTTAAGATGAACCTAAAAGTTCAAGGATGTAGGTACTTAAGGTTTTGGTAATGGCTAGATGTGTACTTAAGGATATGAGAAAAGTTCTGTATTTAATGTATCTCCAAAGCTCATTAGAAATTCATGGTTGTTCTATACAATACTGATGCCTGATTAGCTACTTTAGCTATTTTATTTCTTCAGAACTTAGAATTCCTTTTATTTCTCCATTTGTCTTACTAGTTAATGGCCTTTTCTAAGGCCTGAACTGCTTTTCCATATTTGTTTTCAAAGGAGATCAGCATTACAGTGATGCAAATAATTTTGTAATATATATACTTGGGTAAAAAAGAGTAATGAGAACAGTAGAAGTGAAAAAGCAGTAATATTTTTCTTAAATGTCTAAGTACAATTCATACAGTATTTACATGTTTTCTTCCATATTGTCTTGTAGGTAAGAAAATATGAGTGAATACATAGTATTGTCAATTAGTAAGTGCACAGAAATAATTTACAGAGCAGCACAAGTGAGCTAGGGGATTGACAGCTTGTTGAGGAAAAAAGCTTGTTCTTCACGTGTAAACCCTAAAGGAGAAAAAAAAAACCTGATACCATAAGAGGGCTCAGCTAACACAGATACTTTGTAAGCTCAAATTGTGGTCAGCTAAGTGTCCGAAGGTGTGGTGAGTTATCTAAATTACCAGTATGGATTCTATTGCTTATGACTGCAAGTTTGAAGACGTGAGAAAGATATCACTTAGAATACAGTTTCTCTTCTAGTAAGTTTACATTTCTGGTAGAAAGCTTTATTTTTAAAAGGTATCGTTTTAAAAAAAGGTATTATTTCCTTAGGTTTTTTCCTCTTTACTTTTGTAGTTGGATTCATTCTCTGGTGGTTTTCAGAAACCTGTAGTTTTTCCTTTTTTCTCCTACTTCTTGCCGCAGTTTGAGTGTTGTGCTGTTACATCAATGCGCAAGGGTTAGGTGTGGGAAAATTGGGTTTCTATCACTCAGAAGATAAGATTTTATTTTTTCCAGGTACAGTTCCTTGGGACAATACTTCCTGTCTTCCTCTTTTGAAAAATTATAACTTCTGTTTTTAGTAATGCAGAATACTGTAGAGGCTTCTTCAATGTCTCTAAATCTCTGTCAGCCATTCAGCATTTCTGTGGATGCTATAGAAAAGAAACAAAATGCACACAGATTTCACAGTCATTTGAAAAATTTCAAATTTCTGTCAGTGAAACACGCTCCTATATCTTGCTTATTGATGACATCCTTAAGCATTGCATGTGAATGGAATTTGTTCTTTAAAACTGAATTAAGCAGCACTGTGACATGGTTTAAGATTACTTTGGACTTACTTGAGGAAACTGCAGCACTCCTATAAGTGGATTTTTCCCCAGACTTTTGCTTTTTAAAAGAGGTGCTTAGGTAAAATGGGAAGCGGAAGTTTGTCATGGAAATTTAGTGTTGTTCTCCTATAGGAGTGCCCAAAACAATACTGCTAGTCACAAACTTCTTTGGAAGATTGTCTGGTGAAGAAGTCAGAACTGCTTATTAAACTAAAACTAAAATTGTTACCGTGTAATCTTTATCTCAGTGAGGCATTTTGAACCTAGACTAGATTTGTCTAGAAAGTAAATGCAGCAGACCTGAAAGTTGAGTACAAGAGTTCTGAGGATGCAAAACATTTCAAAACAGGTGCTCTGCTTTCTTTTCATTCTGTTTTTATTCTCCAATGCACAGGTGCCTTGACCCAAGCCATTCGCAATTTTGCAAAAAGCCTTGAAGGTTGGCTTTCAAATGCCATGAACAATATTCCACAGAGGATGATACAAACCAAGGTAGATCAAACTGTTGAAGTATTATTCTTGCAGTGGCAAACCAAGTGGGCAGTGGCATATAAAAGAAGAAGCATTTTAACTTTAATGCTAAATTTCATGTTTAGCATCAAGCATCAAATAATGAGAGGAAATAACATTATTTGATCTGCTACATGGTGTAATTCAAATATGAGATCTCATTAATATAAACTATTAAAATGAAAATAATTACTCAAGCTGTGGAATTAATCTACGGAGGACAATATTTAAAAATACTAAATTTCTTCATAGGTTGCCGCTGTAAGTGCCTTTGCCCAGACTCTGCGAAGATACACATCTCTTAATCACCTGGCTCAAGCAGCTCGTGCTGTGCTTCAAAACACTTCTCAAATCAACCAGATGCTCAATGATCTCAACCGTGTTGATTTTGCCAATGTTCAGGTAAAATTTAGTTTTGAATAGCAGGGTTTTTTAAGTGTCATTTCCTTTGTGATTTTCAACATTATTGTCAGGTGTCATTCTATCAAGAAAGTAAAGTGCTAATATTTCACTTATTCATGGTTGTAGTGATTCAGTCCAAATGTGACAGCTTATGCTTTAGGAAAGTAAGAGGTCAGAATTATTACCTGATTCCATTTACTCTCTTGAAGTGCACATATTCTTCCAACTTCTATGGAAATGTAGAGCAAATACTTTCTTAGAATGGGTACCGTGAATCGTGTCTTACTAATCGCAAAAATGGTATTTTAGGATTAGATCTCAGTAGCACATCTCCTGAGTGTCTCTCAAAGTTATTAAATGCACAGCATTTTCAGTAGAGACTGTCTCCATTATTTAAAACCATGTGAGTATGTTTTATTTAAGTGCCTGTGCTTAAATTTACAAGATCTCTTGAATAATGGATTAGATTAGTATGGTTAGAACCTGTAGAGCATAAATTGTGTTTTTACTAAGCTTAATTTCTCTACATGTTTCTGCTTGTCTGAGGAAAAATACTCTTGTCCTTTTGGCCAGCAAAGTGGAAGTTTTCAGATTCCTAGTAGTTCTCTGTTTCTCTTCTTTGTGAATGAGTGTTTTAATGTACTTGTTTATACTCTTAACAGAAATCTGGTCAAGAGTTCTTGACTAAAGATAGAATATATTAAGTACAGTAATATGTTGACATGGATATAGAGTATGTGAACGAGGTGTTAACTTGGCACATGACAGCTAGAGTTTAAATGGAAATGGCTTGCAGTTAGTGAGCTGTCATTTTTTTCTCATTTTCTGAATTGAACAGTTAGCTTTATTTAAACTTGGTAACACTGACTAAATTGCTGATTATTATACGCATAGTGTGTTTCTCCACTTTTGTGCAGCTTAGGTTGTCTTTAAGTAATGTGTAATCTATTCCTACCTTGAGTCAGCAAACAGAACAATCCTTGTTTGCATACCAAGTTTCTTTTATAAGACAATATAACAAGATTTGTCTTTAAGCTTAACTTCTTCAGAACAAAAGGAACCTTGCACTTGATTTTTTGCTACTTGTTTTATTACTTTAGTCCCCTGCATTTGACTCTTCCTGCTTGCCCTGCCTGAAATCCCAGGAAAAAAATGACAAGATATAAGTATTTCAGTAGAAAAGTGAGGAAAGTAGAAGCCTTTTTTCACAAATGAATGTGGGAAACTACAACAAACTTTAGTTGCTTACATTGTTTGTTCTAATTTCTTTATTTGATGTCTGTTCTTCTATGCTACGCTTTTCCCACCTATTTGCTTTCAACAAAATTACAATAGACGTAAAATAAAAACGACTTCCTAGTCTGTCTAGTAAGTGGGTCCAGTCTCTTTCATCATTGAACAGCTTAATCTTTGAGATACAACTGTATTCAGTGCTTTGGCTTGTGTATTGTCAATTCAAGAGCTGCCATGTGCTATAACAGGAGCAGGCTTCCTGGGTGTGCCAGTGTGATGACAACATGGTTCAGAGACTAGAAACAGATTTCAAGATGACTCTTCAACAGCAGAGCACTCTGGAGCAGTGGGCTGCCTGGCTTGATAATGTAATGATGCAAGCACTGAAACCGTATGAAGGAAGACCCAGCTTTCCTAAAGCAGCACGGCAATTTCTGTTAAAATGGTCTTTCTACAGGTAGTATTTAATAGACTTTAAAACATTCTATTATTTGCTGAACTGTGCATTGTACTAAAGTTGACAAATCTAAAATCAAACAGTGGCTTAGTACATCATGAAAAAAATGGGGTTTTTTCAGAGTACTTCTGTTACTAACCTTGAACTCAGGGCTATAGGCAAATGAACAGGGACCTAAATGACCCTTGTTTATTGCTTTAAAGGCCATCTGAAAATGAATGCAGGTGTAATTTTGTCCAGAGTTAGAACCATACGATGATGTTTTTTGGTTAAAGAACTATGCAATTATTAAGCCACTAATTTTAGTATTACTTAGTAAAACATTGTGGCATCAATGTTTATGAGATAAGAAAGACAAAAGCTGTATTATTATATGAAAAGAACGTTAAGACAAGCATTCCATGTTAGCTGCTTATTGAAACAGTTATCAGAGTAAACCTTGTTCTTTGAAGCTGACTGTAGCAACTGCTTGTAGCAACTGCTTGCTGAAGATACCGGAATTTGTTGATATAATATGAACACACAAGTTTATTGTTTTTGAATTTTAAGTTTCAAAGCTGTTTAAATTCTGGCAATTAAAAGCTTTGTCCTGGAAAGGTTGACACAACAGACAAGAATAGTTTCTTAAATAATCAAATCAAAATAATCTCAATTTCTCAAATAATCAAATTCTTTTTAAGAATAGTTTCTTAAATAATCAAATAGTTTTCTTATCATTTAATTGTTTATGTTTTCAACAAACTTTCTTTTCAAAGCTAGTTAAGTTTTACACTTGCTCAATTATTGGTAGTTATGCATAGGTCAAAACCAAAACCAAACCAGTCTGGTTATTTCTGATGTGGTGTCCAACAGTACCTTCAGAGAAAGGAAAGAAGCAAATGATTGCCCTTTCCTGGTCATCCCTTTCTGAGATACCATAAATCAGATATTTGTGGACAATGTTGCTTTTGATAATATTGGTTTTGAGGTGAAATGTCTGTCTACATGGATAAATGTTAAAATGGCTGTGACATGTAATACATAAACATATATATATTTTTTATTTTCGAATAGCTCAATGGTGATTCGGGATTTAACCTTGCGCAGTGCTGCTAGCTTTGGCTCTTTTCATCTGATCCGCTTGCTTTACGATGAATACATGTTTTACTTAGTAGAACATCGTGTTGCTCAGGCAACAGGAGAGACACCTATTGCAGTTATGGGAGAGGTAAGATAATATGTAAGAGACTAGACTGATAGATTTAGTGATGATTTGGAGAAAGTGTTTTTGCAAATTTTTAAGCGTGTATGTAGAATGGTAGGATGTTCCGCAGTATAACAATAGACTGAGTTACAAATATATACAGTGGTTTCAAACGTGTTTCACTGGTTCATTGTCAGACTGCTAAAGTCACATTGAATTCTTAAAGTCAATTATTTCTAAATTAACTTTTTTTACAAATCTGCACACAGATTCATGTGCATAGTTTGAAAAATGTTGATCAACCTACAACCATTTTTCAATCTTTGAGACCTGAATATTTTATGTGAAAATAAAAGAGCATAGTAATAGGAAAATGTCACTTGCTGTGGATCTGTTTACATGCATTTGCACACGTAATTCCCACACAAAATGTGTTCCCTCTTTGACATTAGAAGGCTGTTTTACATGCAGAATTTTGTCTTGTACAGTACTGTTCACATACCAGTGCAGACATACATAGAGGGTGCAACACATTTGATTTTCATACAGGTTTTTTCAAAGACTGTTGGTTTAAAAAGCAGATCTCGAGTCTCAATTCATAACAATCTTTTTATACTCAGCTATGGCATCTACAAGGCAAAGTCTCTTTTACCCTCTTCAGTAGTTCATCTGACCTTTTATTTTGAGTGAGACAATATGGAAAGCATTAATTGTTCCCAAAGAATTATGCTTCAAATGTGCTGGAAAATGGATATATTTGAAAATATGCTAAATTGTTAATAGGATGGATTTGTTACATTATTACACTTGCTAGTCACTCTATCATGTTCGGTGTTACCTATAAATTGCAGGTAATTTTGCTAGTTGATCTGGCATCAGCTGTCATTCTTCCCATAAGATATATTGATAGGCTTATTAAATATTATAAAGTGATGATACATTTTCAAGAGAAATTGGAAAATGTCTCAGCTTTCTTTGTCTAATTATTTTTATCATGTGTCATGACATGTTTCAGAAAAATTAAATAATGTTTCTACTTAGTAGAAAGACCCACCATCAGTATACACGTTCTTATATTACTTGCCTTACATTTGCAGAAAGTACTACACAAGTATAGTTACTACATTCTTATTGTCTCTGCAGACTTTATATGTTAGACATAAATGTAGCATAGGGTCTTCTAAAAAGTTTACGACACTGGAGATGGAAATGCTATGAGGAAGTAAGTACTGTAAAACTTTTCAAGGTGAGGGGCAGAATGGAAGTTAAATGCATTAAACACATGTCTTCTTATGTTTCTGTGTATTCAATGGCTGTGACTGAAATAAAATGAGGAAGTGCAACAAGCACTGTAAGACACTATAAACTGCAGCTGAGAAAAGCATCGTCATACTTCTCCCTTCCTCTTCTTCCACTCTTGAACACAGGTAGTGGCAAAATTCTTCTGGAAACCATCATTTATGTCATCATTTATGGAAACCTTCTGGTACCATCATTTATGGTTAGAAATGTATCTGTCTAAACAATGTGCTCCTTTCTTTTTATATCCCTTGGTGGCGTTTTACTCTTCCAAATTTCACACAAGAGAAACAGAGAAAAGAAAGGGAAGAAGTTTCTAACTTACACGCAGCTTTTTCTTAAAAGGTCTGGATTTTGATGTAAATCAGTTACCAGGTTATCAACCCTTTCTCAGCAGTGCCTTTCATCTACTTTACAGGCAGATTAGCAACACTGTGGCACACCTTCATTTTTGTTCCAACACAATTAAAATGGTGCCTGGGAAATTTTAAAAAGACCTTTTAAAATATTGGCAGTTCAGAGTGAATATCCATTATAATTTATGGCTTTATAAAACTCAGAAATATCTCACTTCAAACAACAAAGGCCCTGATGAAGCAATCTTTAAAAAAGGTTGTACTTCATTCTAATTTTTGAGGGTTTACTTAGTGATAATTGTCTTAATAAGCACAATACTGAAATGGAATGGGAAATTGCTCTGCTATGGATGTGGCTGCAGCTAAGATCATGCATTGGAATGAATGCAACCATCAAACCAGTAGAGCACAGATTTCCTACATCATAGATATTCTAAGTTCACATTTGCTTAAGATTGTGTCCATTTTTCTTACTGTTTATTTTGCAGTTTGGTGATTTAAATGCTGTGTCCCCTGGAAATATGGATAAAGGTAAGCATTTTAGTATCTCAAGGGTATACTTCTATATAGAGCTAATGAGTCTCTGAGCAAAATAAATCCTTATGTTTTAAAAACGCAGTCAAACAGAATTTAGAGCTGTACCGTCCTTTAAAGTGCATGTGTATGTTGTATGGATACATTGATATAATAAAATAGCTATGTATGTAATATCCCAAATGTAACAACGACTGGAATATTGTAGGGTTTTTTTAAAAAAAGAATATTTTAAAGATGTTTCTTATTGTCACAAAGAAATATTTCAATTTCTATGCAAATTTTGTATTATCTAACAGAACAGAGGAGGGTAACAGTTGTGTGAATAAAGACAAGAGTACACTTACGGATGTTTAACTGTAGCAAATGTTTTGCTACGTCAAGAAGCAGAATTGTATGCAAGTAGTCAGGGAGAAATTAGTTCTTTATAATTTCTTCAGGCCATATTTTGACATCCATTCTTATACTGACTACTTGAGTGATTTGGGGTGATTTGACCCCAGAACACTCAACTAGTGAGTATAAGAATGTTTGTCAAAATTTGGGGTCAAGTCACCACAACTCTCCTTGCCTCAGTTTCCCTATCTGTAACTAAAAGTAACAACTCTTGTTCATCATGTTTAGGAAATAAGGCATTTTTCAATATGAAGTTAACACTGTTAGACCTTTTGAGATTGCAGTTGTTTTTTTCACATCAACAGTGTATAGCTCAAGTGATCAAACCTGAGTCTGTTTATCTATTTGAGATAATAGTTGACTTTTTGCCATTAAAATTTTAATTTTCAGTTTGTGCTTTATCAGATTGCTCCCTTGTAATTCAACTATTACTTGCAAAATAAAGAGCCTTGTATTAGAAACTTTTCCCTTTGTGATAGTTACATGCTGGTTTGTTTGTGCAGATGAGGGCAGCGAAGTTGAAAGTGAAATAGATGAAGACCTGGATGAAAGTGGAGAACCACAGGCCAAGAGGGAGAAAACTGAGCTAAACCAGGCATTCCAGGTGGGCTGCATGCAGCCAGTGCTTGAGAGCGGAGTACAGCAGAACCTCCTGAACCCAATTCATAATGAGCACATTGTTGCAACTACTCAGACTATCAGACAATGCAGTGCTACTGGAAATACATATACTGCAGTCTAATGTGAAACCTCCCCTGGCCTCCGAAACACACCCCATTGCATTAGCCGTTTAGGTTTAATATGAAAAAAAGAAAAATAAAAAAAGAGAATAAATCCGAAGGTTGACTGTTGTCAAACGTAACTGTTCTGATCATTATTTTGTTGGAGTTGTTCAATGGAATGGGTGTATGTATTTTGCCAGGTCTGTTTAAAAACAAAAAAAATTTTGTAAACAAAATCATTTTACATTTGCCATTCAATAGGAAGAGGTTTCTTGTATTAAATGCAAGGAAGATTTTTGCAAAGTTTAATGTTAATGTTTTGTCCACTTATAATAATTTAATTTTTTTCATAGTTTAAAAATATTTTAATGTTAATTATTAGTTATTATGCTGATTTAATATAGATAGGTTTTTAATTAGATGCACTTCTGTGAAATATCAAAAGAACTATTTTCTTTGATTTACACTGGAGGCATACTTATTTGACAGCAGATGTATCAAATTTGTTATAAAAGGTGCTTTTCATCGTACTACGAGAAGACACTATTTTGATAAAATTGTGAGTATTCAGGGGGATTTTTTTGTAATAATGCTGGAGGGTTGAGAAGATCTAGTTTCTTTCTGTGAGGAAGAAGCTGTTTAAATTACAGAATTGTATCAGAATGTGGTAATCTGTATGGCATAAATGTACCTAATTATCTGAACATGATGTAAACAATGCAAGCTTCGTTTAAAATCAACAGATTCAGATATTATTTCCATATCAGTTCCTCTGTTTTGAAGACTACTGATTCTATATGTGAGGCCACTGAACAGATGCTTTTGATTGTTCAGTGGCACTGTAGTTGTTAGAAACTGAAGCTAAAAAAGAAGTGACTTGATTATTATTAATTTTAAGTGTATGTGCTACTTATGCTGAACTGGACATACAGGAAAACATTCCATTTGGATGACTTTCTTCTATTCCAGGTCTTTTCCTACTAGTGGTTCAATCTGCTGCTCTTAGAAAAGATGATTTATAGAATGCAAGGAATGTAGCAACCTGCATCATTTTCCTTTCAAAAACATTTCCTTGTTGGTAAAGTGGATTTAAATTTTTACAAAAATTAGACAAGGCAGTGTAACTGGCACACCTCACTTGTACTTATTCCCAATTGTGTAGAATTTGAATAGGTGGCTAGATGGACCATTGCCATTTAAGAATGTACATCAGGGATCATTGTACCTCGGCTATTACATGGTGCCTTAAACAGAACTGAAGCTAAGACTTAGTACTTTTTGTTATTCTTAACTCTTAAATTAATTCAACAAGGTGTGCCTGTCATTTTCAAATTCCCTAAGAAGTAAGGACAGGTTACATAGCCTTCAAAAGAATAAAAGAATTTTTTTATTATTAAATGATTTTAATATCCCTCTTAGAATGACAATAGACCTATTTTTTCTTGTTTCTAGCTGGATTTCACTTTAATACAAATAAAATTTGCTTGGGAATTTGGAAAGCAAAACTAGCTTTAATACCAACGTCACATGTCAAAATAGATTGACCATAGTCCCAAGCATGATTATATATTTTCTAAACCCTTGCCTACTTTTAATTTTAAAAACTAAAAAGAAATAAATGAGCAGGTACATAATGCAGTGCATGTTTTCAATTTCTATATTTTGTGGTGTATCAGCCAGATATTACATTTTAATGGTTAAATAATATCAGTTTATAGAGACCATATTAATTGACATTAAAGAACTCAAGTTTTTCTTCACAAACATTTCATTATGCAGACACATGAATTTGCTACACTAAAGTAGTGGAATTAAATAAGAAAAAAAAAGCCAAAAAGTGAAGGAGAACACAAAAAGATAACTTTACAGAAAAGACTGTGTAAAAAAATTAGGATTTTTTATTCTGGTTTATTTCGTGTGTCTGAAAATGACTTTAAAGTCATATATACCAAATGGGAGAAGAGCATGTAAAATGGAAGTGTATTTATAGCAAACAAGTTTGTTGCTAGAGTTTACATATGCTCCAAATACAGCTGCACATAAACTAAAATGTCCTAACATTATTGGTGCACAAAAATAAATTTTAATTCCTTTGCAGAATTGTGAACCCATCCAGCTCATTCTGTGTAGGCATAATCCCTACTAATGTCAGTAGATGGCTTTTGCCTCAGTAAAAAGTAAAAGTGAGGTTTATCTTCATTATTTCTAAACTCATAAATGCACTGAATCTCATTATAGATTTTGTCACATATATTGCTCAGTGTGTCCTGATTTTTCCTTAGAAATCAGCACATCTGTACCCTTCACCAAAAATGCTAAAACTAAGCTGTGATAAATATTTACTCCCCTTCATTGTGCATTATAAGATGTTTACAAGTAAAATAAAGTGAAATAATTCAACTTTTTTTTTCATTTTCAGCTTTTTTTTTTTTTAGTACTGTAGTACTTGTTTTAATTTTTGTGTTGGTTTGTGTTTTCTTATTCTTATCTTTTTTTGGTTTAATGTTGAATTTGTTGTTTCTGAGAAAAGAGTACAATTGTAAAAGGTAAATCTAGATTGCTAAATATGGTGGGACTTGAGTACCTTTCATTATTTAGCTCTCCACTCAGTTGTTACGTGTCACGAAGTGAAAAACAAAACTGAACAAAAATCTGAATACAAGAAATGGAATGTATTTCATAGCTTCTAAAAACAATGAATTATCAAGACAAATTGGAACTTTCACAAGTTCGGAAAACTGACTGGAGTCTGTATTCTTATGCCTAAATTCTAAAGATTTTACCAGACTTTTTTAGAGCAAATATCTTACTGTGTTGTAAGCTTACAGATTTGGGGGTCTTTGTTTTGTTTTTAGTGAAATTTTGCTCAAACACTTAGATGAAACATTTTGCACACTCTTGCTGTTTGGTAGTTGGGTTTTAGCGAGCGTTGAAGTAGAGATGCGGATACCTCAGTGTGTGTTCTGTAACGTGTCGCGTGCGGCTGCATCGCCACACCCGCTCTGGAGCCGGCTGTCGGTGCTGTGGAGAGGGGTAGCGTGTGTCCACAGGGTAGACATTATGAGAGTTGACATGATTTATGTGTTCTATCTAATCTTGAAATGGAATCCAGAATAGTAATTTTAGAGGCATTTCCCCCATTAGCACAAAATAGCACAGTGAACAGTGTGGGGGAAGAGGTCTTGTTGAACTACCTTTTCAAAGCACAGGGCCCAATTTTCAAAAGTTTTGTATTTGTTAAAATGTTTTGTTACATTTTCATCTTTCTTGTGGTAAATCAGTTTTAAAACATCTTTTACTTTTTTTCAGTTTTTTTCTCTTGTACTGTAGCATGCTCTAAGCACCTTCATATTTAAAAAGTTCCATAAAAATTTGGAAAATATATGTTAAATTATTTGCCTATAAAATGATAATTTACAGCATTACTGCCTTTAGTTCAGAAAAATAAGAAATTAGTGTTCTGTCATTCAGGAATGCATAGGTCTATATACAAATTTAATTTAAAGCGAGGTAATTTTAAATATCTGAAACACTTTTTTAAAATCTTGTTTTCCCTAGGAGAAATGATCTGATACCTTTGTCATTCTCACCAATTGACATCTGCACTGTTTAGGAAAAAAAAAATCATGTTAGAGATGCACTGCAATCCAATTTAATTCAGAATGCTTTTACAAAACAAAACTAACCACTGAGAGCCATAAACGTGCTGACAAAAAAACCCATGTTTATTAGTAATATAATAAACAATAATAATTTCAGAGTTTAAAATACAAATTTGAGAGAGTAAGATGAATTTCTGAAAATTGGGCCCTTGTCACACTAACAGGACATGCTCTTTGTATACGGTTTAAAGCAAATTGATACATGGAATTCTAGTATCTCTGCTGATTTGTTTGGTGATTTAACACTGACAATAAAAACTGGAATAGAAGCATAAATACACAGTGCTTAGTTCTAGTATTAGGAAATTAATTTGATATAATGCCTTGCATTAACCCTTTGAGCATTGTAAGTAACATGATGGGAACAAAGATTTTTAGGTAATTTAACTAGTCCACTGAGCATATACTTTGAAATAGCTTATAGTGTTGTAATTTTTTTTTTAATTATGTCTAAAGTAAATACTTGCATACTATATGGGGATGTTTTTTAATTAACAGTGGGCTGAGTAGATGCAGGCAAAATATGCCATTGATATGTACTGTGTAATAGAAGACAGTACTTCAGCTCCCTGGTTTTTGTAATTGCATATATATACAAAGAAAATCAAACATGATTCTACAGACAGGAAGTTGTCTACTTTAAGATGCCTTTAGAAGATAAAGGTTTAGAAAATATATTCAGCTATTTTGAAAATCTCCTGAGATAGATTAGTATTGGAATACTCTGGTACTGTGAAAGAGAAATCTTTAGGATTAAAAGAAGGTTTAGTAATAATAAATTTTGCAGAATATTTGATGTGTTTGCATTGAAATTTTTGGCAGTGTTTGTGAGAAACAGGAACAAAAAGTGCACAATTATGTTGATATTCCTTTAAAAACTCAGTCACTGCAATAATGACTAGCTAGAAGATGAAGGTATTTTATTAAATTCCACATACAAGGGTACAGTTTGGATGGCCCTTACTGAATGTCAGAATTTTAAAAGCAACTTAGAAATTGCACGAGCAAATATTTTTAAAAGCCCCTTTGTTCTTACAATTACTGCGTACAGGAACAAGGGAACAAGTGTAGCAGCAAGTAAAGGTTTTTTTTAACTTAGATATACTGATGCCACCTTACTAAGTGAGAATACAGTACATTTTCTACTGGTTTCTTGCAATATCAGTCAGCAAACACTAAAGCAGCTGTACTTACTTAAGTCTAGCTGAGGGCAAAGAAAAAGGGTATCATTTAAAGTTATTTAAGGGAATTACGTCAGTAGTATAGTGCAAGTAAGTTGTAAACATTTTTAGTCAGTTAATGCAAATTAATGCATAATTAATTAACATAAATGCAATACTCAAAGGGTTTTAATTTAACAACATTTTTATTCATAATTTACTGTAAATGCTTCTGAGTTTGCATGCCTTGATCATTGCTGCTAGTGATTTTATGTGCCAGTAGACCTGAGTTTAATTTACCAGTTTAACTAAGAAATAGTAAAAGCCACTTACAAAGTGACTGCCTAGTGTTTGTTTGAAGTAAAATATGCCTTAGTTTGAAAACTATCATTTTAACTCTTGTTTTATTCCGATTTTTTTCTCCTTCTCCTGTTGAAAAAAATAGATTGGCATTTTGGGATTGGAAGCCCTGAGTAGTTAAATATTTGGTAAGAATTGTTCTTGGAGATTGCTCATTAAGGCTGAAATTCACTGTAGAAAACAAGGCCCAGAAAAAGCCTGTGGGCATCAAATGAGCCTCACTTAACACTAATTCAGGAAGATGTTCTTTTTATGTTCCTAAGCACTTTCTTGGTTATGGTGCAAACATCTTACAGGAATTTTCAGTTCTAGATTAATTGTACTCTGAAATAATAAATGTCTTTTTAGGAGGAATTTAGACTTCAGAGGAACAACCTTGAATGGATTGGTTTTTAACAGGAACTCAGTTTAATTCTTTTTGACTCACTGATACCAGCAAAAGCTTTTTACACAAAGAATATTTAATGGGTTCCCCAAGTAAAGTTTCCTTCCACACAATATTAAAGTGACTGCCTTGTATTTAAACATTAAATACACATCTTAAAATAACCCAGTTAAGCAATTTAAAATATGTTGGGAAAATATCACTTTGTACCAAAGCAAGTTGCCCATCTCCACTCATAGCCACTGAAAATTTGGATTTACAGTTAATAACCAATGAGGCTGTTAAAGAAACTTCGAGTGCCTTTCAAAAACTTGGAAAATTGTGCCTGAGGTGGTAAACTTTAATTAGGTTAATTCTAGAGCTACCAATCAGTAATTTTATCATCACTCAGGGCTTTCTTACCGTCTAGGAAACTTCCTTTGTTGCATTTATTTTATACTATATTTTTTTTAAGTGCCATCATTTAAATTTCACTTAGTAAGTGGCAGATTACATTATCCAGTCCCACAGCACAGAAACATCATAACACTAGGACATATTCAAACTCTTATTTTCCAGTTGACTGAATATATTATGTAAATGAGGTAAGCAACTTTTTGTAGATTGTATGTGTGAGATAATGTAATGTTCTTTTCCAGTTTTTGGGCTACAGTTGAATATACTTTTTAATTATTTAAAGAAGACATCTTTACAGAATAACGTGATGGTTTTTTTTGTATAATGTATTTGATTTTGTAAATACGTATTTCCTGATGTGATTTTTGTGACAAATGCTAAATCTTTTAGTATATAATGTCCTCTCAAAACTGGCAGGAGCTAAATAATAGTTTGTTGGCAATTTGTATTGTGTACTGTACAATAACTGGGGACCTTTTATAATTATAAAAATATATATTAACTTTTAGTGTGTTGTATAAAAAAATGACTGGAACATACTAAAGACAGTAGGATTTTTCTGAATATTTCAGACTTGAACTCAGGCTAGCTTTCTTGTGTTTTTCAAAACAAAATTGTGTCTTGTCTTTTAAAATCAATAAATTTGTTTTCTTGTTACAAACATATCTGAATTGCTTGTTTTTATATAGCTAGACATTTTGGACTGTGGTACTGTTGATTTTGAAAGAAAACACATTTACACCTTTGAAATAAAACCACTTTTTTTTATTTGACATCAACAGAACTAAGTACCAAGTGTATCTCAGATGGCAAAAACCTCAAGTATTTTGAATCACAGAACTGCTAGGGTTGGAAGGGACCTCTGGAGATCATCTAGTCCAGCCCATCCTGCCAAGGCAGGGTCACCTAAGAAGAGTCAGTTCAACTGATTTGCTGTCATATTCCCAGTAAATAGAGACTGTGATACACTTATTCATTTTAGTGTTAACAGTAATTTCCCATTACAGACTTAGGTAGTTAGCAGCTAACAGTGAGGGGGAGTGCAGACTTTGGCCTCCAGGAATTAGAGGTGTCAGTTTGGTACCAGCAGAACTTCTGCAATTTTTCCTCTAAATATTCTGCAATATGCTAATGTGTTAGATGTTTTGATAATTTCACAAAACATAGTTGAAGGCCTAATCCTACCGGTTCATGTATTCTATGGGTCTCTAGTATGTGTTGCAAGCACAATGTATGATTCATATTATGTTTCAAATAAAGAAATGCTGAATTTTATTTTAACGGGGAGGACCCACCAAGTAATAGATGCTAGAAGATCAAAATAACTATTGGATACCAAGATTAAAACAGGTATTTCACACAAAACTGTGGTAAAGGTAGAAGAGTTGCATCCTAAACCTTACTTTTATCAGGATGTTCAGCTGTAAATTATGGTCCACTTGTTGCCTATTCTTTTATTTCAAATAAAGACCAAAAGCTTAGTATAGTACAATATTGGTCCCTGCATTGCATCCCACCAAACAAGACTACAACTACACCAGTGACCAGTTGTAACTAAAGAGTCAAGGAACTGTTAAGGTTGGAAAAGACCTTCAAGATCACCCAGTCCAACCATCCACTCAGCACTACCCTTGTCACCCCTAAACCACCAAACCACATCACCAGATCCAGATGCCTCTTGAACAGGGACAATGACTCCACCACCTCTGTGGGCAAACTGTTCCAATCTCTGACCACCCTAACTGTGAAAAAAGTTCTTCTAGTATCTGAATCCCCCCTGACAGCTTAATGTCATTTCCTCTTGTCCTCTCACTGCAAGCACAGCAGAAGAGATCAACCCTCACCTCACTGCAGCCTCCTTTCAGGCAGTTGTAGAGAGCAATGAGGTGTACCCCGAGCCTCCTCAAGAGTAAACAAACCCAGCTCTCACAAGCGTTCCTCATATGACGTGTTCTAAAGCTTTCACGAGTTGTGTTGCCCTTCTCTGGACACA